>JARGCV010000768.1:125000-128604 GCA_034064705.1 Bothrops alternatus | reverse complement strand
ACAGTGAGGACAATTCGCCAGTGGAACAGCTTGCCACCAGAAATCGTGGGCGCTCCATCACTGGAGGTTTTTAAGAAGAGACCGGACAGTCACTTGTCTGAGATAGTATAGGTTTTTCTGCCTGAGCAGGGGGTTGGACTAGAAGACCTCCAAGGTCCCTTCCAGCTCTATTCTATTCTAAGTAGTGGAATGGAATCATTAAAGAATGGTATAGAAATCATGGGTGCTCCATCACTGGAGGTTTTTAAGAAGAGACTGGACATTCACCTGTCTGAGATGGTATAGGTCCTCTTGCTTGAGCAGGGGGTGGACTAGAAGATCTCCAAGGTCCCTTCCAGCTCTATTCTATTCTACTACCACATTAGGCCAGTTAAACAGTTCCTAAATGAGACTTGTGCCTTGAAAGTTTGAGTAAGAAAACGATTCAAGCGCAAAATGAAGCTTAGGGAAAATTAGATTAATTATCTCTTGCGTGCATGTAGAACATTTCTTTTCTTTTCTTTTCTTTTCTTTTCTTTTCTTTTCTTTTCTTTTCTTTTCTTTTCTTTTCTTTTCTTTTCTTTTCTTTTCTTTTCTTTTCTTGCATAAAATATGATTTAGGAACACCTATGCCAAACTTCGGCACACATGAAACTTTTTGGATGTCTTCATGAGCTTATATTTCTTTCATAATATCAGAGCATGTGTTAAATGCTTTATTATTGGGAGAAGACATCTAGCTTTATATTATTATTATTACATTTCTTTTCAACAAAGGAAAGCACATGCATTATTTACTGGTGCCACTGGGGAGAAAGCACAAAGGCAAGAGACCAGCAAAATAAGGGGACAGTCTAGCTGGATGAAATCTGGAAGGAGAGATGGTATTGGCTAAGAATCACCTTCAGAAAAAAAGCAATAAAATAATGGTTGCTGGAATTGGGGATGTCTAGTTTAATGAAGAGAAAGGTACTTTGGAGAATAGCTTGACTCCCTCTTCTTTGGGGCAGCCCCACAAATATTGGAACACTGCTATCATGTCACCTCTAGTCCTTCTTCTCATCAGAGAAGCAATAATAATGATAATGAGAAGGATGAGGGGGGACATGATAGCAGTGTTCCAGTATCTCAGGGGCTGCCCCAAAGAAGAGGGAGTCAAGCTATTCTCCAAAGCGCCTGAAGGCAGGACAAGAAGCAACGGGTGGAAACTAACCAAGGAGAGAAGCAACCTAGAACTAAGGAGAAACTTCCTGACAGTTAGAACAATTAACCAGTGGAACAACCTGCCTCCAGAAGCAGTGAATGCGCCAACACTGGAAGTTTTTAAGAAGAGGCTGGACAACCATTTGTCCGAAATGGTATAGGGTTTCCTGCCTGAGCAGGGGGTTGGACTTGATGACCTCCAAGGTCCCTTCCAATATTATTATTATTATTATTATTATTATTATTATTATTATTATTATTATTATTATTATTATTATTATTATTATTATTATTATTATTATTATTATTATTATTATTATAAAAAGCAGAGGCATTACCTTGCTGACAAAGATCCACATAGTAAAATCTATATAACGACCGTAGATTCCAGCAGAATCCATATACATGTCAAAAAGTGTTTTACACCAGTTCTCTTTATCTTCATCTCTGGAGGATCAGGACAACATGAAGCCAGAGAAGCTCCTAACAACAACAACAACAACAACAACAACAACAACAACAACAACAACAACAACAATCTGATGAATTTGTATAAAAGTGGGTATTCTGTGTTAATGGATGAATGTGTAAGCCTCGGCCTTTGTCATCCTGGTGTGAAACTTATCAAATGTTTACAGGAAGTTCTCCATTGCAAAGAATTATTTTGCCAAGTATATTTCTTGAAACAACATGCATTTAATAATAATATACATTTTCATCTGGATTATTATTATTATTATTATTATTATTATTTAAGAAAAACGGAATCATTAAAACAGATGAAAATGGGGGTAGAACTAATTCTTTGGTAAGAATATGCAAACAGGGCAAGGTTCTGAAATATACCGAATTGTCCATCACTACACACCTTACTTATGTATTTATTCTTGTTTATACTTACTTATTCCTTACTTTATCTGCTTCAGAACTATCGATCTATTATTGCTAGCTCTGCAATCTTGCAGCCATAACTGTCTTCAGTATTTATATCCTTCCATGCTTTCAGTAACACTCTTTCCCCAATCAATGTGTCTCATCTAACACAACCTCTCTCTTCTCGGAGAATGAACAGTACAGAATTTTCCTAAAACTATACTAATTGTAAATTCATAGTGTAAATTCAGTCACCCCAAAAGCCTGCTGATTTTAAGACCATGGTTAAAACTGTCTCATTTCTCATTCACGGTTGAGATAATCCTGGTCTGAATGATCCCATCTGTTTATTTATCAAAGCTTACTTGTATGCAAATTGTTGGGTAAAATTAATGGAAGAATGCTATGATTGATAGCCTATATATCTTAGTTCATATCTTAATTATGGAAGGAGCTATAACAGGGGTCTTCAAACTTGGCCCTTTTATGACTTGTGGACTTCAACTCCCAGAATTCCTCAGCCAGCGTGCCTGGCTGAGGAACTCTGGGAGTTGAAGTCCACAAGTCATAAAAGGGCCAAGTTTGAAGACCCATGAACTATAACTGTCATTTTTCCCAGAAGTGGATAGAAAAGCTTAAGAACATGAGTCTTCTTGTCAGTTAAACCAGATTTTGGAAGGAGAGAGTAACATTCAAATGTTCAAGAGGGTATAAATTGCAAAGAACTAACGTTTCTGAGCTTCTAGGTTCTACCAACAAGATTATTGGTATCTCCCAGCTTAATGTCTATTGAGATTCTCAACCATCCAGGTCATGGGTGCTATAGAGAAGAGCAACAAAGATGATTAGGGACTGGAGGCTAAAACATATAAGGAACAGTTGCTGGAATTGGGTATGTCCAGTTTAATGAAGAGAAGATGAGTGGGGACATGACAGCAGTCTTCCAATATCTCAGGGGCTGCCACAAAGAAGAGGGAGTCAAGCTATTCTCCAAAGCCCTGAAGGCAGGACGAGAAGCAACGGATGGAAACTCATCAAGGAGAGAAGCAACCTAGAACTAAAGAGAAACTTCCTGACAGTTATTTGTCTGAAATGGCATAGGGTTTCCTGCCTGAACAGGGGGTTAGATTAGATGACCTCCAAGGTCCCTTCCAACTTTATTATTATTATTATTATTATTATTATTATTATTATTATTATTATTATTATTATTATTGTTGTTGTTGTGTTGTTGTTGTTGATGATGATGATGACGATGATGTTATTGAGGATCATTGCACAGAAAACCAGATGTTCAGACTGGATTTGGCATTTTGTCTACCTATCAAGTCCTTACCCAGGGCCTGGGATAGGCAGATGTGGATGTTTGATGGTATTACAGATATTGTCGCAGGATGGAAGCAGTTCCTAGTAAGGCCGCCTTTTGCAATTGACTAATGGTGAATTTGTCAATGCCAATGATGGTATTCAAGTGGTGCTCCAGTTTTTTTGGATTGCACCCAAGTTGCCTATTACTATTGGTACTACCCTTGCTTTCTTTTGCCACAGT
>JARGCV010000768.1:0-120000 GCA_034064705.1 Bothrops alternatus | reverse complement strand
AGATAGATGGATAGGTAGATAGATAGATAGAGAGAGAGAGAGATGATGGATGGAGAGAGAGAGAAAGAGATAGATAGATAGATAGATAGATAGATAGATAGATAGATAGATAGATAGATAGATAGATAGATAATTATACGATAATTTAAGATAATTTAAAGGAGTCATCTCTTTCCAAATTAAAGTGCATTCCATGATATGATTTTGTGACGCATGAATGCCACTTCAAAATATAACACATATAGAAATAATGTGATGATTCCCCCCCCAAAAAAAATGTTTACAGGCAGTCCTTGATTTACACCAATTCATTTAGTGACCGTTCGGAGTTAGAACGGGACTGAAAAAAGAGACGTCTGACCATTTTTCACACTTATAATCAGGATCCCCTGATAGAAATGGAATGTTTGGCAACTGACTCATATTTATGACTGGTTGCAACCCCTCCCCCCTGGGGTCACGTGAGCCCCTTTTCCGACCTCCTGACAAGCAAAGTCAATGGGGGGGAAGATGGATTCACTTAATGACCGTTTAGCTAACTTAAAAACTGCAGGGATCCAGTTAATAAGAAAGGTTGTAAAACGGGACAAACCTCATTTAACAATGGTCTGGCTTAGCAACAGAAATCTGGTGCTTAATTGGGGTCATACGTGGAGGACATCTCTGTATTACTTCTTCAAAAAAGAAGAGGAAGAAGAAGAAGAAGAAGAAGAAGAAGAAGAAGAAGAAGAAGAAGAAGAAGAAGAAGAAGAAGAAGAAGAAGAAGAAGAAGAAGAAGAAGAAGAAGAAGAAGAAGAAGAAGAAGAAGAAGAAGAAGAAGAAGAAGAAGAAGAAGAAGAAGAAGAAGAAGAAGAAGAATCTTCTTTTTTCAGCTTTTAGAGAAGGGGTCTTCAGACTTGGCCCTTTTATGACTCGTCGACTTCAACTCCCAGAATTCCTCAGCCAGCCTCCATTTTTTTGTTAGATTTAAGACAGGGGTCTTCAAACCTGGCTCTTTTATAACCTGTGGACTTCAACTCCCAGAATTCCTCAGCCAGCCTCCATTTTGTTTGTTAGATTTAAGACAGGGGTCTTCAAACCTGGCTCTTTTATGACTTGTGGACTTCAGTTCCCAGAATTCCTCAGCCAGCCTCCATTTTGTTTGTTAGATTTAAGACAGGGGTCTTCAAACCTGGCTCTTTTATGACTTGTGGACTTCAATTCCCAGAATTCTTCAGCCAGCCTCCATTTTATTTGTTAGATTTAAGACAGGGGTCTTCAAACTTGGCCCTTTTATGATTTATGACACACTGGCTGAGGAATTCTGGGAGTTGAAGTCCACAAGTCATAAAAGTGCCAAGTTTGAAGACCCCTGTTTGAGAGTCATCCTGGATCATATTGCTGACCTTAAGTAGAAAGTTAACGAAATCCGACGGATAACCACGTGTGGAACAAAGATCCTACTGAGAATAAAGAAGAGAGGGGTCAGCTTATTCTTCAAAGCCCCAGAAGGCAGGACAAGAAGGAATGGATGGAAACTCATAAAGGAGAGAAGCAACCTGGAATTAAGGAGAAACTTCCTGACAGTGAGAAAAATTAACCAGTGGAACAGCTGGTCTTCAGAAGTTGTAGGTGTTTCAGCACTGGAGGTTTTTAAGAAGAGGCTGGACAACCACTTGTCTGGAATGGTATAGGGTCACCTGCTTGAGCAGGGGGCTGGACTAGAAGACCTCCAAGGTCCCTTCCAGCTCTATTCTGATCTAAAGACCTAAACAAATATAATTAGGAAGCTGTGCTTGAGGATGGAGACCTTTGGTTTCTAGGTTATTATTTATTTTTATTTATTACTTATTATTTCATCATCATCATCATCATCATCATCATCATTATTATTATTATTATTATTATTATTATATCTTTTTTTTTTTTTTTTATTTTAATAATTTTTTTTTATTAAAATTTTTTATAAAAAACTTTTAACAATTATAACATAGTAACCTATTAACTCAACTGAAAACAAACAAATTACATAATAAAAATAAACAATACAAAGAACTGCTCGGAACCCCCCTCCAGAACACCCTCCACCAGCCCACTCCTCTTGTATTTTCGCTCCTCCTCCTCGCCATCCAAAACACTAGCTACAATTCTACCGAGCATCCTACAAAAATTATCTAATCCCTAAGTCCCCAACTACAGTTGAGAAACATAAGCTAACATATATTATCTCCCTCCCCCCTCCCCCCCCCGACTTCCCAGAATGAATACAGGGTAAAAACACAAGAAACCTCACTAAACTACTATATTAAACTATTTAACTATATATCAAATCTAATTCTTTCAACTGATATTTCTTTTGCATATAATCAATCCATTTCTTCCAGTCCATCAAAAACGTTTCATTTGAGTGGTTCTTCAGGTATGCCGAAATCTTAGCCATCTCCACAAGATGGGTAACTTTTAATGTCCATTCTTCAATAGATGGTATTTCAGATGACTTCCAATATTGTCCCACCAACAGTCTTGCAGCAGTAATCAAGTTCAAAATCAACTTAGTCTCTGTGGTGGAACAATCCTTTGTAATACCCAACAAAAACAACTGTGGTACAAACTCAATACGCTTTTTCAAAATATTTTGAAGAATCCACCATATTTTTATCCAAAAAGCCTTAATTTTTTTACAAGACCACCAAATGTGAAAGTAAGTAGCATCCATAGAGTCACATCGCCAACATTTGGGTTGCAAATTTGGATACATAGACGATAATTTTTTGGGATCTAAATGCCATCTGTAAAACATTTATAAAAATTTTCTCTTAGATGCTGAGCTTGTGTAAATTTAACATTTTTCACCCATATTCTTTTCCAAGTTTCCATCATAATTGGGTGGCCGAAGTTACTTCCCATTTAATCATACAGTCTTTAATTAATTCAGTTCCAGAATCAATTTCAATTAAAGCATCATATATTCTTTTAATATGCATCTTTCTTTGATCTCTAATTTGTATAATTAATTTTTCATCATCCTTTAAAGAAAAACCCATCTTGACATCTTTTTGCCATCTGGCTTGAAGTTGTGCATGATAAAACCAATTATGAGCTATACCTTCCTCCCTTAATTTATCTAATGATTTCAGTTCTATGCTATTCCCTTCTTTATTTAAAAGTTTATCATAGGGCACCACGTCTTGAATTTGTTGTATACCTATACTCTGTATTGCGTGTCTGGGAACTGTCCATAAAGGAATTTTACCATTTAACTTATAATAATACTTTTTCCAGACTCGCAAGACAGAGTTTCTTATTATATGTTCTTTAAAACTCCTATCCAATTTTTTGTCATAAACTAAATACGCGTGGAACCCATATACTAACCCATATCCTTCTATATTTAATATTCTTTCATTTGTTAAGTTAATCCAATCACTTATAACCACTAGAACTGCTGCATAATAATATAATTTAAAATTAGGCACTTTCAAACCACCTCTCTCTCTTGTGTCTTGAATAATTTTAAATTTAACCCTTGGTTTCTTGCCATCCCAAATGAATTTGTTTATACCTTTCTGCCATTCATCGAGATTTCCATCCTTTTTAAGTATTGGTAACATTTGAAATAAAAATAAAAATTTCGGCAATACATTCATTTTAATAGCGGCTATTCTGCCCAACATGGATAATTGTAGTTTTTTCCAATTCTCCAATTCTTTTTGTACTTTACACCATAAAAGTTCATAATTATTCTTATATAATTTACCATTTGAAGCTTCTATATAAATTCCTAAATATTTAACTTTTTTAACTATCTCGCATCCCGTTATTCTTTCCAAATCTTGTTTTAATTTGTTATCAAGATTTTTAACCAACATCTTTGTCTTGGATAAATTTAGTTTAAAACCTGAAACTTTTCCATAATTTTGAATAATTTCCATCAAACTCTGAACCGATTGCATTGGCTGAGTCAATGTCACAAGTAAATCATCTGCAAAGGCACATAATCTATAATCATGTTTTCTAATTTGTACCCCCTTTAATTCCTCTGATGCTCTAATCCTATTCAATAAGACCTCTAAGGTTAAAACAAACAATAAAGGAGATAAGGGACAACCCTGTCTAGTACCCTTTTCAATGTTAAACAAATCTGTTAATTGACCATTTACTATAATCTGTCCTGTTTGTTTCTGATATATAGCTGATATAGAATTAATAAACTGGTCCCCCATTCCCATCCTTACCACAAGCCTTTGCAGAAACGTCCAATTCAGTCTATCAAAAGCTTTTTCTGCATCTAAAAACATTAAAACAGTTGGTACTTGGATATGTTTATCCAAATATTCCAATATGTTAACAAGTTGTCTAACATTGGTTTTCATCTGTCTCCCTTGTAAAAAACCAGTTTGATCCGGGTGAATCCTCTGTGTCAAAACTGTCATTAATCTATTAGCCAAAATTTTGGCAAAAATCTTATAATCCGTATTCAACAAGGAAATAGGTCTAAAATTTTCTACTTGAACATTATCTTTACCCTCTTTAGGAATCAAACATACATTAGCCGTTTTCCAAGAGGGTGGAACCCGACCACCCTCTTGTATATTCACAAATAACTCCCTCATATGTTCCACCATTTCCTCCTGTAAACACCTATAATAAATCGTGGTAAAACCATCAGTACCTGGAGATTTTCCCAATTTCAATTGCTTAATTGCATCAATAATTTCTTCTGGCCTAATCAAAGCATTTAATCTATCTCTTTGTTCCAAAGTAATTTCAGAAACATTTTGATTTTGTAAAAAGGCATCTATCTCTTTCTCTTGAACTTTTTCTTCAGCATACAATTTGGTGTAGAACTCTAGAAAAGCCTTCTTAATAGTTTCTTGATGAAATACTTCTTGCCCTTTATATTCAACCTTCTCAATTAAACGGGATTTTTGTTTTTTCCTTAATGTATAAGCCAACCATCTGCCAGGTTTATTAGCATTAAAAAAAGTATTATGTTTAGCATATTGTATATTCCTGGCAACCTGGTCATTATTATTATATCTTGACATACAGTTTACATTTATATGATGCTTTCTGACTAAAGGTTCTTTTAGCCTTTGAATTGCTAAAAAATATGACAACTAAGAACCCTGGCAACATTAGAAATTATACCCTAAAATTTGATTCTAACTCCTACCTAAACATTACTCCTCCAAAAATCAATACAAATTACTTGATTTGATGCTTGTCATAATACATAGAACGAGGTTTTATTGCTTCTTAGTAAAAATTTGTCACCTAAAATGGCAAATGGCTAAAAAAAAAAAGTCACAAGGGAAATGCTGAATAATAGAAGCATTAAGATGCTGTTAGCTTTAGAGCATTGGTTTAAAAAAGCGACCTCCTCTAATACACCCACAAAATTAGAACCAGAATCAGAATAACAAAGTTGGAAGGGACCTTGTAGGTCATCTAGTCCAACCCAAGCAGAAGACCCTACACCATTTCTACCAGAGGGCAGTCCGTCTACTGTTTACTAGAGTATCTTAGGAACGTTCCCACAGATAACCATTTGTACCCAATCTAACAACCATGGAATGGTGTAGGAGAAATTCTGAAGGCCCCAACGTGGGATTTTAACACCCGTGTGTGCAATATTTTAAATAAACACTATTGCACAGTCAGGTAAAGCAAGCAGGCATTTGAAAATCTCAGCCATGCCCGGCTGAAGTAACAAGGCGCTAACAAGATAAATGAAAGTGTTAGCAGAGGAATTGAAGCCTGGACGCTGAGCATTAACAATTAGACCAGGGAACTGTTGATAGCGGCCTAGATAAAATATCAGTTTAGATCAGACATGTCAAACTCACGACGTCACGTGACATATCGGGATGGTTTTTCCATTGCCGGCGATGGGGTGGCCACGGCTTCCAGATGACGCGTCCGGCCCGTGGGCCAGCAGTTTGACACCCCTGCTTTAGATGCTAAATGATCAGCCTTGGTATTTAATCTCTTCTTAAAAGTCTCTTCTTAAAAACTGGAAGCAACGTGCTGACTCTTGAAACAGCTTAGAGAGGGCCGTAAAGCACTGTGAAGCGGTATATAAGTCTAAGTGCTATTACTATTGCTTTTCTCCATGGATGAATATTTGCTCCTGTACAACAAGTCTGATTTTTAAATTTGCACATTTACTTAAAAAAAATAATAACAACACTATGAGTATAGGAGTTTTACATGCCATGTTGTTTTCCAAAACAAAGAATAAGGTATTCCTGATATGTCATTCTCCAGGCAACTTTCTAAGATGCACACTTAAAATTAACTTTCATCTACCTCGTTTGTACTTAGTTTTTCTCCAAATATATTCAGATTCAAACTTCCACATTTGGATTTTTTTTTCATCCTGCATTTATTATATACATATACATAAAGTTATCCAGTACTAGGCAGTACTAGAACTCATAGTCTTTTGGTTTTTAGCTTTAGCGAATAGGCCACTGTTTCTTAACATTGGCAAGATTAAGTTGAATAGAATAGAGCTGGAAGGGACCTTGGAGGTCTTCTAGTCCAGCCCCCTGCTCAAGCAGGATAACCTATACCATTTCAGACAAGTGACTGTCTAGTCTCTTCTTAAAAACCCCCAGTGATGCAACACCCATGATTTCTGGAGGTAAGCTATTCCATTGGTTGATTGTCTTCACTGTCAGGAAGTTTCTTCTTAATTCCAGGTTGCTTCTCTCTTTGATTAGTTGCTATCCATGGTTTCTTCTCCTACCCTCTGATGCTTTGGAGAATAGTCTGACCCTCTCTTCTTTGGGGCAGCCTCTCAAACACTGGAACACTGCTATCATGTCATCCCTATTTCTTCTTTTCTTCAGACTAGCCAAACCCAAGTCCTGCAGCCGTTCTTCATAGGTTTTAGTCTCCAGGCCTTGGATCATCCTAGTTGCTCTTCTCTGATTTTTTTTTTCCAAACACTCAACATCTTCTTTTGTGACATGGTTGGGTGGACTTCAATTTCATGCCGGCTGCAGAATTCTGCGGGTTGAAGTCCACCCATCTTAAGGTTAGCAAAGTTGAGAAACATTGCACTAAACCAAACTGGCTCTCTGGTGTTTTTCTCCCAAAAGAACAACAGGTGCCAAGAAATTCAATTTCCTGTTGCTGTCCATGCTCTGCTGAAGTCTACTTAAGTGGATCTGAGTAATTTGTGTAAAATGAAATTCATGTTGTATTTTTTTTTTCCAGGGTGGCTGTTTTGAATTGGCAACAGAAACAAACAAACAGGATAATAATGGCTTGTCTGAAATTGCACAGAGTCCAGACATTTTCTTCCTGTAGCTGAAAATTATATATGTGTGGTTAGACATTTGCTTGCAAATAAATGCACATTCAACTTCAGATGGAATGTATTTAAGTTAGCTTGTCTCACGCCTGTATGAATGGGCAGTGGAGAGCAAGTTTTTTTTTAAAAAAAAAGAAAAGAAAGTTATAGAAATAATTTGTCGTTTGTTTTAGTTTAGTAAATATTATTTCACAAAGAAACCACCCAAATATTTTGTTCCCAGTTATGCCTACTGTACAAATCAGCCATTCCAGCTGAAATTTAAGCAGTGTTAGGTACCTACAAGATATACTGTACATCACGATCCTCACATTAAAGAGGACATTTATGTATATACTGTACTTATTTGAAGGGAAGATTTGATGGGTTGGTGTTTTTTTTTTTCCCCCTCCAACTAAAATGAATGACCTTTCTAAGAGAACGGCCATTTCACTTTAGATTGCTTGGAAAACCGAGAATGTTGTGGACTGCTTGTCTGTTTCCATCTGTTGTCTCATTTTGCAACCATCAGCTTGTTGTCATGTTGCTTTACACTGAGAGTGTGAGAACAAACTCTTCCTGGGTGATTGGACTGAAGCTTTCTTTAGGGTGATGGGAAGAAGCTGGTCAAGACAATGTCTGAAAGAAAGGATGGATGGATGGATGGATGTTGTTTGCTTGCCCCATGTTAATCTTAACTTTCCATCGCTGGCCTGATTTGAATCTATTCTTCTTTGTCTGGACATCTAGCTCTGGCTTGTTGAAAGAGCTCCATGGGGTGTGGGTGAGACAACAGACCATCTCTTTGATAGCTCTTTGATAGTTTGTGCAAAACACTCTACCACATGGGCCCCAATTGCCTGCCATCCCAAAAGCTAATTAAATTGGCCCTATTTTAGTGAAGCTATGGTCCCAGCTAATAAAGCAGCTGGAGGCAGGACAAGAAGTAACGGATGGAAACTAACCAAAGAGAGAAACAACCTAGAACTAAGGAGGAATTTCCTGACAGTCAGAACAATTAACCAGTGGAACAACCTGCCTCCAGAAGCTGTGAATGCTCCAACACTGGAAGTTTTAAAGAAGAGACTGGACAGCCATTTGTCTGAAATGGTATAGCTTTCCTGCCTGAGCAGGGGGTTGGACTAGATGACTTCCAAGGTCCCTTCCAACATTTATTATTATTATTATTATTATTATTATTATTATTATTATTATTATCATCATCATCATCATCATTATCATTATCATTATCATTATTATTATATTGTTATCTGTTAACATAACAATACAACATAACATAACATAACATAACATAACATAACATAACATAACATAACATAACATAACATAACATAACATAACATAACATAACATAACATAACATAACATAACATAACATAACATAACATAACATAACATAACATAACATAACATAACATAACATAACATAACATAACATAACATAACATAACATAACATAACATAACATAACATAACATAACATAACATAACATAACATAACATAACATAACATAACATAACATAACATAACATAAATAAGTCAGCAAGTGTTGTATTGCCTCTGTACAAATCGATGGTGAGACCACACTTGGAGTACTGTGTACAGTTCTGGTCACCGCACCTCAAAAAGGATATAATGGAACTGGAAAAGGTGCAAAAAAGGACAAGAAGAATGATCAAGGAAATGGAGCACCTCCCTTATGAAACCAGATTGGTCTCTTCAGCCTTGAAAGACGGCGTTTAAGGGGTGACTTGATCGAAGTGTATAAAATCATGCATGGGGTAGAAAAGGTGGATAGAGAAAAATTCTTTTCTCTATCACACAATACCAGGACAAGGGGGCACTCCCTGAAGCTCATAGGTAAGAAAGTGAGGACAAATAAAGGGAAATATTTCTTCACCCAGAGGGTCGTTGGTTTATGGAATTCACTTCCAGAAGAGGTTGTGACAGCTGTCAGCCTTGATAGCTTCAAGGCAGGGTCAGACAGATTCATGGATGCCAAGTGTATGGGTGTTTATTAAAACGGATGTCCATGTGCCGCCTCTATGTTGGTTGAGGCAGGCAGGATTCCCTTGAGTACCATTTGTTGGGGGTCAAGGGAAAGGGAGGGTTTTGCCTTCTCTTTCTGCTCAAGATCCCCATGTACAATTGGTGGGCCACTGGGTGACACAGAATGCTGGACTCGATGGGCTTTGGCCTGATTCAGCAGGGCTCTTCTTATGTTCTTATGTTCTTAACACAACATAGCACAACACAATAAGCTAAGATAAAGTAAGGTAAGGTAAGGTAGGGTAGGGCAGGGCAGGGCAACGAAACAGAATGCAACACAATACAATGCAGTGCAATGCAACACAATGCAATACAACACAACACAACATAACAACATAACCTGTAATCAGGCTTAACTCCTAATGACTTCATAATTATGCAGAAGTTCTTTCATATGTTTCCTACATACCTCCTAGTCTTCGGAACAGTGGCATCTGGGTCAGGGGCTGAATGGGTGTGATACATGGGTGTGATGCATGTTCAAAAGAGATATGGTTTGCAACACAACCCTCTTCCTTTGTGCCATAAGAGACAAGGCGAGCTATTATTCAAACTGATGTCCAAATCTTCTCATCTGCACTGCATTTAGCGCCTCTCTTGAAATGTTGGAACAAGTTTCAGCCTTGTTCATTTGCATTCATTTAATATTTGAAGGGACATGTTGACATTTATGACTCATTTTATCCAGTAATTATGACTTTTTCCAGGCTGCCAAAAGCATCTGTTTTCCATCTGACAATCAGTGTCAGCAGCTGATCGCATCAAAGTGGCTGGACTTCTGTGTCAGAAAATTAATTTATTCCTGGAGAACCTTTATTGATCATGACAGACAGACATTGTGTGGTGTCTAACACAGGCAACCCCATCAAGGAAACTGAAAAAAAAAAAAAGAGAGAGAGAACTTCTACCAATAGTAAAAAAGGGGGGTCATAAAGGGCTAGTTTTAAAAATTGCAATAATGAGAAACTTGGTGGATCATTATACCAATAAAAATTTAAGGAGAGGATTGCGAGAGAATTTGCATTCAGACGTTGACAGTCCACTATATAAAGCACTTTTTAAATGAACTCAATTAGGATGCTTAATATTCTAGTACAATATTTCATTAAAAGGAGGTCTCAGAAAAGAATGTGTGAGAAAGATAGATATTATACTCTTATATCTATAGTGAAAGTTGCACAGGACAACAACTATCTTAAAAATTCTTGATTCCTGAAAAACTTTGGATGATTTTAACAAGAAGAAGAAGAAGAAGAAGAAGAAGAAGAAGAAGAAGAAGAAGAAGAAGAAGAAGAAGAAGAAGAAGAAGAAGAAGAAGAAGAAGAAGAAGAAGAAGAAGAAGAAGAAGAAGAAGAAGAAGAAGAAGAAGAAGAAGAAGAAGAAGAAGAGGAGGAGGAGGAGGAGGAGGAGGAGGAAAAGTAGTAGTAGTAGTAGTAGTAGTAGTAGTAGTAGTAGTAGTTGGAAAGGACCTTGTAGAATAGAATAGAATAGAATAGAATAGAATAGAATAGAATAGAATAGAATGGAATGGAATGGAATGGAATGGAATGGAATGGAATGGAATGGAATAGAATGGAATAGAATAGAATAGAATAGAATAGAATAGAATAGAATAGAATAGAATAGAATAGAATAGAAGAGTTGAAGGGACCTTGGAGGTCATCTAATCCAACCCCCTGCTCAGGCAGGAAACCCTGTACCATTTCAGACAAATGGTTGTCTAGTCTCTTCTTAAAAACATCCAGTGTTGGAGCATTCAGAGCTTCTGGAGGCAGGTTGTTAATTTGGATAGACCCCTTCAAACTGAACAGAAATATAATTTTAGAATGACTGAATGGCGACCGCAATAGCACATAGACTTCTGTATCACACCACATTGCTTTTCAGCCCTCTCTAAGCAGTTTACAGATTCAGCATATTTGCCACCAACAATCTGGGTCCTCATTTTACTGACCTCGGAAGAGTGGAAGGCTGGGTCAACCTTGAGCTGGTCAGGATTGAACTCCTGGCAGTGGGCAGAGTCAGCCTGACATATGGCATTCTAACCACTGTGTCATGAAGGAAGGGAGGGAGGGAGGAAGGAAGGAAGGAAGGAAGGAAGGAAGGAAGAAAAGAACGGAGGGAGGGAGAGAGAGAGAGAGAGAGAGAGAAAGAGAAAGAAAGAAAGAAAGAAAGAAAGAAAGAAAGAAAGAAAGAAAGAAAGAAAGAAAGAAAGAAGAAATGAGGGAGGGAGGGAGGGAGGAAAGAAAGAAAGGAGAGAGGGAGGGAAAGAAGGAAGGAAGGAAGGAAGGAAGGAAGAAAGAAAGAAAGAAAGAAAGAAGGGGGGAGGGAGGGAGGGAGGGAGGGAGGGAGGAAAAGAAGGAAGGAAGGAAGGGAGGGAGGGAGGGAGGGAGAGAGAGAAAGAAAGAAAGAAAGAAAGAAAGAAAGGAGGGAGGGAGGGAGGAAGGAAGGAAGGGAGGAAAGAAGGAAGGGAGGGAGAGAGAGAGAGAAAATCATAAAATAGAAATAGAAAATAGAAATAGAGAGAGAGAGAAAGAAAGAAAGAAAGAAAGAAAGAAAGAAAGAAAGAAAGAAAGAAAGAAAGAAAGAAAGAAAGAAAGAAAGAAAGAAAGACAGGGAAGGTCAATAGCAATAGCACTTAGGCTTATGTACTACTTTACAGTGCTTTATAACCCTCTGTAAGCGGTTTTACAGAGTCAGCCCGTGACCCCCAACAATCTGAGTTCTCACTTTACCAACCTCAGAAGGATAAAAGGCTGAGTCAACCCTGAGCCAATCAGGATCGAACTCCTGGCAGTGGGCAGAGTCAGCCTGTAATATTGCATTCTAAGCACTGCATCACCACAGGTGACTCGCATAGGAATCTTGAGAAATATGAAATTAACTTTTAATTTCGGTGAATCTATTCAATTCCATGATGTTCCCAACATGCTGCATGAGTTCAACAGGGCTAAAAGTGTTTTGCTGCTGGTTTTCATCTGTACTCGGTGTCTGTTGCATCTCGTTGCAGTGTCCAACAATAGTTGGCCAACACTGATGGATTCCCCATGCCCTAATACCATGTTTGTTTTCCATTGTAGCGATGTCCTGTTGAAACTTTTCATCATACTCCTCACTGACTGCACCTAGATTTTTTGGGAAAGAAATTGAAGTATATATAGGCAGAAAGCAAATCTTCGGTGATATCTTGCATTTCACGGTCTTGTATTCTGAGAGACGTTTGTCAGCCAGTTGAACACAATTTGGTAGTTGCCAAGAAAATTCTCCATGACATCCTTGAATGCTTTCCATATAATTGTCCCTGATCCCATTCACAGATCTTTGAACCGCTTGTCATTGATGATATATCTGATCATGGACCAATAAAAAAATCCTTCCTTAATCAAGGCATCAGCTATTTGTGGAAACATCTGTTTCAAATCACCTTGCTGGTTCATCACTTCCACAATTTTTTTTAATCAGTCCAATATGAAACTTTAATCTAAAAGAAGCTGACTAATCACATAATATTCTTTCAAGTTCTCCATTGTGCAAGAACCTACAATAATATTTCCCCATATACGTTAATCCTTTCCAATCCTTAGTGCTTTACTATTAAAACTTGGTATTTGTTATGTCTGGCCTCTCCCAACTCATTAAAATCCACGTAAATATGTCTTTAAGAGATTTATTAAACACATTTCAAAAGGATTCATTTCAAAGCAAGCTGCTGACATTTTGCTGGCAGAAACATCCAAGACTCATTATTTACATTTAGATTACAACAAACTCCTTCCAAACTTTCCAATTACTCACTCTGTCTTTATCACATTGTCCGAGACCTCATTATCCTTCGCTAGGTTATCAAAACATCAGACTTTCAAAGCATTGCAAAAGTTTCCAAACCTCTCATTGATAAACGTTGCTCGTAACAAGGGCGTAGTCTACTTCCCCCCTCTAATATAGTGTCCGATACGTCACTTCCCCCCATTACTTCCTTTTTCCAGTTAACTGACACCTTCGCTTATCAAACCTTCGGAACCTCGGATCAATCCATTTATCTTCTTGCTCTAAATCTGACTCATCATTTGGAGAGTCTGATTCAGAATGCATACAAAACTCCTCATTATCTGATTCGGCTGCCGGGGGGGGAAAATACCCAGAGGGGCCTGCTTGTGCTTCCTCCCCCTCTGATATGTCATCATCCAGTCGTGAGACACCCACAACACTATCCCCCCCCGCAGGCCCCTCCCCCGGGGGCCGTCGGAAGGGATGTGGTTTGGAGGGAAATGCAGTATGAAAATCCCGCTTTAACTCAGGAGCCTCAATATCCTGAGCATCTACCCAAGAGCCAGCGGCTGGCCCACCCCCGGTCCAATCAACCAAATATTGGAAGCGGTCGTCGAGCCATCGGGAATCTCGGATGCCGGACACCTCCAACCGGGAAACAGGAACGTGAGCACGGTGAGCTGTCGGGCCCGGATCAGGAGGTCGAAGCGGAGAATCAGGGTTGACAGGAACAAGCAAGGAGCGATGAAACACGGGATGTACACGAAGAGACCTAGGCAAAGTCAAACGATAGGTCACCGGATTGATGACCGTCTCCACAGGGAAAGGACCCAGGAAATGTTGATCAAGCTTGCGGTGAATTCTCCCTGGAAACAAGTACTTGGTGGAGAGCCAAACCCGATCTCCAACAGCTAACGGCGGCGTGTCACGACGCGACCGGTCTGCAACCCGCTTGTAGTCTTCCTTGGCCTTAGTCAAGTGCTCCTTAACCATCTCGTGGACTGACTGCAGTTCGGTTAAATAGTCCTCTGCAACTGGAACTGGAGAATCGAGGAGCGTGAGCGGGAAAAATCTGGGATGATATCCGTAGTTGGCAAAAAACGGAGTGGTCTGAGTGGAAGTGTGCTGAGAGTTGTTGAAAGCGAATTCGGCCACGGAGAGATATTTGGACCAATCGTTCTGTTGGTCGTTGATGAAACAACGCAAATACTGCTCCAGAATGCCAATCACTTTCTCTGTACCCCCATCAGTCTCTGGGTGATGCGTGGAGGCTAGATTAACTTGGACTTGAAGCGCAGACATGAGTTCTCTCCAGAACTCCGAGGTGAACTGGGTTCCTCGGTCGCACACTATTTTGTCAGGCAAACCGTGTAGCCGGAAGATATGTTGAATGAACAGCTGAGCAGTGACCTTGGCTGTCGGTATTCTTCGGCAAGGAATGAAATGTGCCATTTTAGTCAGCATGTCCACTACTACAAAGACAACGGTGTAGCCGGCAGAAACAGGTAGACAAGTCAAGAAGTCCATGGAAATAGCTCCCCAGGGTCTCTCTGGCGTGGGTAAAGGCTGTAATAATCCCGGAGGGGCTCCTGTGGCATGTTTTGCCTGACGGCACCGTACACAGGAATTCACATAGGATTGCACATCATGGCGAAGTCTGGGCCACCAAAAAGTCCGAGACACTAAGTGAAGAGTCTTAAAGAAACCAAAATGACCTGCCGCAGGGTTATCATGGCATTGAGTCAGGATGAGACCCCGGAGTGGGCCTGCTGGAACATATAACAGGTTGCGGAAGCGTAATAGTCCCTCGGACAAGGTCCAAGGTGAGTCGGGACCCACCTCTTGTCTCTTCCGTATTGCAAATTCATCTAGTTGTTGCGCTTCCCGAATCTGTCGTCGTAGATCTACCGGATCATGCACGGCTGCGATCGATTCGATAGGCAGAATGGTTCGAAGCGGTAAGGGATCCTTGATCTGTAGATACTCAGGTTTACGGGACAGGGCATCTGCTCTTTTGTTGTACCCTTTCGGAATGTAGGTGACTTTGAAGTTGAATCGAGCGAAGAACAAAGACCAACGGATTTGACGTTGATTTAATTTCCTGGCAGATTGCAAAAATTCCAAGTTTTTATGGTCAGTCCGAACTTCAACTTGGTAGCGGGCTCCTTCCAGATGGTGTCTCCAGGTCTCAAAAGCAGTCTTGATGGCCAATAGTTCCTTTTCCCAAATGGTATAATGGCGTTCGGAGGGAGTCAGTTTCCTGGAGTAATAAGCACATGGGAACAGGGGGCCGCCATCTTGGCGTGTTTGAAGTAGCACGGCCCCTACCGCAACATCTGAGGCGTCAGCCTCCACTACAAAGGGACGACAAGGATCTGGATACTTGAGAATGGGTTCCTGAACAAAAGCTTTTTTGATGGTCTGAAACGCTTGTTGCTCGGCATCGCCCCACTGGAACTTAACGCCTTTCCGTAACAGTCTAGTAAGGGGCGCAGTCAAAGCAGAAAATCTCGGAATGAATATCCTGTAATAGTTCGCAAATCCCAAAAGTCTTTGGACATCTTTTGCTTTACATGGTGGTTGCCAGGTTTGCAAGGCCTCAACCTTGCCAGGATCCATGGCGATGCCTTGTGGAGAAATCACATGTCCCAGAAACTCAATGGTGGTTTGATAGAATTGACATTTCTCTAACTTGGCGTAAAGGTGATGCTCTCTCAAGCGTTGCAATACTCGCCGGAGATGCTGAAGATGAGTTGCTCGTGACGGGGAGTAAATCAGGATGTCATCGAGGTAAACCACCACAAATTGATCTAATAAATCCCGGAAGATGTCATTCATGAAATGTTGAAAGACGGCCGGAGCATTGGTGAGTCCAAAGGGCATAACGGTATACTCAAAATGACCATACCTGGTTCCAAACGCAGTCTTCCACTCGTCCCCCTCTCGAATGCGAACCAGGTTGTAAGCACCCCTTAAATCTATCTTGGTGAAGATGGCCGCTGATCGGAGACGGTCCATGAGATCAGGAATCAAAGGCAGAGGGTACCGGTTGCGCACCGTGATGGCATTGAGCTTGCGATAGTCACAGCATAGGCATAAATCTCCGGTTTTCTTCTTCACGAATAACACAGGAGCTGACAAAGGCGAGGAAGAGGGACGAATGAAACCTCTGGCCAGGTTTTTGTCCACAAAGTCTTTTAATGCGGCAAACTCGGGTTCTGACATGGAGTAAAGGCGTCCCCTTGGAAGTTTGGCATTTGGCAGCAAATCAATGGCACAGTCATATGGTCTATGCGGAGGCAATTGGTCTGCCTCTTTCTCATTGAATATATCTGCAAAGTCCGCTAGGTCGGCCGGCAAGGTGATGTCAGGGTGGGATGGTTGCTGGGCTGCACAAATTTGGCGTACGTGGTCTACGCATTGCAAACTGGGAAATGAAACAAAGTTCTGGGACCACACCACACAAGGATCATGGGTTCTCAACCAGGCTAGGCCGAGAACTAAGGGGAAATGAAGTCCCTTGGTAACATAGAATTGGATGGCTTCTTCATGTTGTCCTATGACCAGGCGTATGGGCTGGGTCATAAACTTGATCGGTCCAGATAACAACTCACGACCATCGATTGTCTCAACCAACATAGGCGGCTTCACGGAGCACAAAGGTATGGCATGCTGACGAGCGAAAGCTTCATTCATGAAATTGGTGGTGGCTCCAGAATCCACCAAGGCGTGGGCCGGAATGCCCTGGGCATGATTTCCCAGAAGTATATTGGTTGCTAGGATCAGATGTCTTGGAGGACCGGGGTCGTCGTCTGCGGAACTGGAACTGGGTTTGGCGCCTGCCCGACCCAATGTTTCCATTAGGCCGGGCTCTGGCCGTTTCCCGGCAAGGTGGCTTGAAACTGCTGAGTGGGAGGCCGAGCTGGAACAGGAGTAGGACCTGCCGTACCACGTCTTTTCTGGGGGCAGGCCATGACGAAGTGACCCATCTCTCCACAGTACAGGCACAAGCCCTCAGCTCTCCGTCTTGCCTTCTCAGCCTCGGTCAAACGAGATCTGGCTGCACCAAGATCCATGGGCTCATCTCTGGTCATGGGTGCAGGGCGCCTCTCAGTGTAAGCCGGCCCTGTTTGGAAAATACGTCTGGGTGCCGGGATGGGTGGAGCGATAGGTAGGGTCTGGAATCCTCTGCGTGGTGCAGGAACTGGCTTGGCACTTCCGGTGACTGGAACCATCTGTTTGTCCAGGCGGGCATCCATGGCTTGCGTTCGCGCTTCAATAGCCAAACAATGTTGGTATAATGCATCCAGGGTTGCGGGTATTTCAGTAACTTTCAATCCATTCAAGATCTGGGAAGACAGACCATCTAGAAAGATTTCCATGAGAGCCTCATCATTCCAATTAATTTCTTGAGCTAGGCGGCGAAAATCTGATATATATTCCGCTACGCAGCGCGATCCTTGACGTAACTCGCGTATCCGCCGGGTGGCATTTTGTCTACGAAGGGGGTCAACAAATTCTCTTTCCATCAGCTGGCAGAATCCTGCATAATTGCTCAGGACAGGATCTTGTCCGTCTATCAGAGGAGACGACCAATCAGCAGCTGGCCCAGAGAGTAAACTTAAGATGAATGCTACTTTCGTTTCATCGAGCTGGAAATCTGCTGGGGCTGAGGCAATGAATGTTTTGCATTGATTTAAAAAAGCTGGAAATTTATTACGCTCTCCAGTAAACTTATCAGGCAAGGCTAAATAGCATCTGCTTCGTCTGGGGGGGGGGCTGGAGCTGGGGCTCCGGCAGCTTGCTGAACCTGCTGTTGCAAATTGCCAATTTGTTGCTGGAGAGCTTGCACTAATTGATGCAGAGCCGGGTTATCCGCAAAGAGTTGCTCCATGACGTCACTGAAAGCTCGGACTAATTTTCTTCTTTTTTGCTTTATTGGGGGAGCCGGTTACGAGCAATCTGTTATGTCTGGCCTCTCCCAACTCATTAAAATCCACGTAAATATGTCTTTAAGAGATTTATTAAACACATTTCAAAAGGATTCATTTCAAAGCAAGCTGCTGACATTTTGCTGGCAGAAACATCCAAGACTCATTATTTACATTTAGATTACAACAAACTCCTTCCAAACTTTCCAATTACTCACTCTGTCTTTATCACATTGTCCGAGACCTCATTATCCTTCGCTAGGTTGTCAAAACATCAGACTTTCAAAGCATTGCAAAAGTTTCCAAACCTCTCATTGATAAACGTTGCTCGTAACAAGGGCGTAGTCTACTTCCCCCCTCTAATATAGTGTCCGATACGTCACTTCCCCCCATTACTTCCTTTTTCCAGTTAACTGACACCTTCGCTTATCAAACCTTCGGAACCTCGGATCAATCCATTTATCTTCTTGCTCTAAATCTGACTCATCATTTGGAGAGTCTGATTCAGAATGCATACAAAACTCCTCATTATCTGATTCGGCTGCCGGGGGGGGAAATACCCAGAGGGGCCTGCTTGTGCTTCCTCCCCCTCTGATATGTCATCATCCAGTCGTGAGACACCCACAACAGTATTAGAATAGAATAGAGCTGGAAGGGACCTTGGTGGTCTTCTAGTCCAGCCCCCCGCTTAAGTAGGAGAACCTACACCATCTCAGACAGGTGATTGTCTAGTCTTTTCTTAAAGATCTCCAGGGATGGGGCACCCACGATTTCTGAGGGTAAGCTGTTCCACTGGTTGATTGTCCTCACTGTCAGGAAGTTTCTCCTTAATTCCAGGTTTGCTTCTCTCCTTGATCAGTTTCCAACCATTGTATCTTGTCCTTCCCTCTGGTCCTCAGAAGATATTCATAAAGCCATATTCATTTAGACTTTATGGGGCCCTCTGTGCTAGCAGATTTCTAGAGAACATAAGAGATTGTGGGAGGTGAGGGGAGGATTTAGTAAACTATAGGATCAGCATCTGCCAAATAGTGTTCCAAAGCCTTTAATTAATTCATCCATCCAGAATTCTTAAATGTGAAAAGTGCCGGTGCTACATATGAATTGAGTGTGCATCCCTAGACTACAACAGAATTCTCTGTGGTGTGTGGGATTGGCACAGCAGATGTTTAGTGTTTCTCAGAGGACAAGTTAACATGGCACAGTATTTTCAAGAGGAAAAGTTTTCAAACACTTGATGTTAGAAATTGTAAGGGAAAGCCTATGACTCAGGGAATAATTATACTTGTTGTGTTAACAAGTGTATGTTGCCTACATTTCAAGAAAAAAAAATGGAGACCCCTCGATTGCAATATCTCAATTTAAATGGAAGTGGGAAAGAGTTTTTTAGAGATTAGTAAGCTTCTTCCAGGCTCTCAGGCCATACCCATATACATTTTCTCTAAATTAAGTCCATGATTAATTTTGCCTTGACTACTTGGGTCAAACATTCTAGGAATTCTGAAGATCCCTTGAGCAGTTTTGCATACATCTATCAAATTAAGAATCAGCATCAGAAGATAAGGATTCTTTGACCAGGAAAGGATCAAGAATTGGTTTTGGAGAAGCTTCAGCTTTAAGGAAAAATATTTCTCTTCAGAGAGATCATGAAGAACCTCAAGTTATACTTGGAATCCTGAAGAAAGACTCCCTTGCCTTATGTTGCAAGACAGGTACTACACACGCACATTGTGCATTGTAAAACATTTTGCTCTCCTTCAAATCCAAAGAGCTCCTCAAACGTAACATGGAGTCAACCAGTGGACCCCACTATTGGTCTACATCGTGTGAGGGTTAAATTCCAGAGAGTCTGCAGCCTTTCAAATGAGGACATGTATAGTCTGCTCTTCAGATTTCTCTCTTGAGCAAATGGTGCGCTGCAATTAAAATGGCTACATAAAGATAATTTTACATGGAGGCAACCCAGATGCTGCGCTCTCATTAAAGATTTAAATGTGTTCAACTTTAGATGGAGCACACGGTGACATTAATTGGACAGATTGCATTGCACTGATGAATGGAGACAATTGCACTGGGGAATTTGAGGAGAATGGTATTGCCTTCACACCAAGCTTGCAAGCTTAACATGTGAGGTTGGGTGCACAGATGGAGCGGTGTCATGCCTGGTGAACTTGTATCATTTGATTACCAAAAGAGCATGGTAGGCAATGTTAGATGATCTGAGCTTTGTAGAGCTTTTGATATTATGCCTCAGGAATGGACACTGAATGACAATTTGTGATGCTAGTCAGCTGGAGGAAGGCTAATTTTCAGCTGAAGAGTGAGTGTGGGGGGGAAGGAACATAATGAAAAGTCAGTCATGATTATGCTGTTCCACATAATTGCTCCAGGTCCCCCTACCTCATTTTTTCCCTCTCAAAATTATTAGGCCCTTGAAATATTGCCTCGCTTAAATCTTGAACACATAAAGGTACTTTCCCTTTGTGTGTGGACGGCTTTGGATCTCAGCTAGGATTTCAAATGGCCTATTTTTCAGTGGTAATAGTAGTAGGGGTGATAGTATTCTAAGAATACAAGGCAGCTTATATGATGGCTCTCCCTATTTCCAACTAATGAATCCAGGCAAGAGCCTGGAAGATGATGATCATTCACTGGCTTAAAATGCATTTCTTTCCAGAGGGATTGTCCCCATTAGTGCTGACTGACAACTTTCCTTCCCCCTGGAAGCAGGCGATAGATCACAAACTGGGCTCTTATGGGCTCTCTTCAATATTCTTAATGTCCCTAGGTTTTGACCAAGCAAAGCAAGTAATATCCAGTAGAATAAAGGACATGGAGTTCCAAGAAGAACTAAATAGATTGCCTTGCCACAGTAGGGATAGAATCAAACAGGGTGTGTGGGAATCGGCAAGATATTTGAATAATCTGACCTTCCCAAAACAAAGAATAGCTTTCTTCAGAGCCAGATTTAACATTCTTCCCTCAGCACTCCTACAGGGCAGGTATAAGAGAACACCAAGAGCAGAACGGGTATGTATATGTGGTAAAGGAGAAGTCGAAGATATCTCAGATGTTTTATTGTACTGGGAGTTATACCAAGTTTATAGGACAGCGTATATTCTCCCTTTATTAGAGAGATTGCCAGGGAGAGCAGACAATTTTTATGTAGGCTTTCTCCTCCAAGACTCAAAACCCTTCTATCACGCATGCAGTGGCAAAATACTGTGTTGCGGCCACGTCCACAAGAAAAAAAATTGGTTACAGATTTATAGTCGTCAACTTGTGCCAATTTTTTGGAGATATCTCTAATTATGTTTGGAACATTATATTGACTCACACATTAATCGGCTATCCACTCACGTAAATTAGGGAGTGCCCCTAACGTTATGAGAACATGTATTTTCTTAACAGGGATGTTATTTATTATTATTATTATTATTATTATTATTATTATTATTATTATTATTATTATTATTGTTGTTGTTGTTGTTGTTGTTGTTGTTGTTGTTGTTGTTGTTGTTATTGTTATTGTTGTTGTTGTTGTTGTTATTGTTATTATTGTTATTATTGTTATTATTGTTATTATTATTTAATATATTGTAAAAAGTGATGGCTATTGCTGGTCTATGACCATAATAAAGTTTATTATTATTATTATTTCCAACCAACGATAAACCACCTTACTATAGTTACAATATGAATTTGGTTATAGAAGAAGAGCTAAGGCAGGGGTGTCAAACTGCCAGCCACTTCTCTAACCTGCTCCGTGTTTGATGACTGAGTCTAATGGCCATTTAGTTAGGAGCAGATGTCTTGGGGATTCCACAAAGCCATCTGCACAAGGGCAGAAGCACTGCTGAAAAGAGAAGAAGGGATGTTTTTATATCATCTCCAAAAATTGTAAAGGGAACAGCATCCAACCTGGCCGAATTGTAAGTCTGGCAAAATCTCATAATTATAATTGAAAAGAGATAAGATTAACAACTACAACAACAACAACAACAACAACAATAATAATAATAATAATAATAATTCTTGTGCCATATCTGTTATGGGACATTGGCGATCATGTTGGTGATCCTGTTTTTATCAGCAGCCACACGAATAATAATAGTAATAATAATTATTATTATTATTATTATTATTATTATTATTATTATTATTATTATTATTATTATTATTATTATTATTCTTGTGCCATATCTGTTATGGGACATTGGCGATCATGTTGGTGATCCTGTTTTTATCAGCAGCCACACGAATAATAATAATAATAATAATAATAATAATAATAATAATAATAATAGAATAGAATAGAATAGAATAGAATAGAATAGAATAGAATAGAATAGAATAGAATAGAATAGAATAGAATAGAATAGAATAGAATAGAATAGTTGAAGGGATCTTGGAGGTCATCTAGTCCAACCCCCTGCTCAGGCAGGGAACCCTATACCATTCCAGACAAATGGCTGTCCAGTCTCTTCTTAAAAACTTCCAGTGTTGGAGCATTCACCGCTTCTGGAGGCAGGTTGTTCCACTGGTTAATTGTTCTAACTGTCCGGAAGTTTCTCCTTAGTTCCAGGTTGCTTCTCTCCTTGATTAGTCTCCATCCATTGCTTCTTGTCCTGCCTTCAGGCGCTTCGGAGAATCGCTTGGCTCCCTCTTCTTTGGGGCAGCCCCGGAGATATTGTAATGCTGCTATCATGTCCACCCTCGTCCGTCTCTTCATTAAACTAGACATACCCAATTCCTGCAACTGTTCATGTGTTTTAACTTCCAGTCCCCTAATGATGTGTTGACACGTGCCCATTTGAGAAGAATCTATAAACTCTTGGGCTGGACGCTAGGTTTAAACTGGTTTGAAAATCAATATCCCAGATACATTGTTTAAGACAACATTTTTCAAGCCCTAATGAACAGAGACTTTCTAAAGACAATCCTGAGGAATTGAGCTTGTTATTAGTTTTTTGTTAGCCAGGTTGATTTAAAACAGTCTTTGAGAACCATCGGAACCAGACCCACAGGGGAAAAAAAATCAATTTCAGCCAGAAATTAAGAAGATACAATCAGGTTCTGGCACCCGCAAAAATGATAAAACAACAATCTTGATGCATCTTAGAACTGGAAGTATGGCTCTTATAAATTTGGACTAGTTTCCAAGATATTAAACTTTCTAAAAATGCAAATCCGAACGTGATAAAGAAGCTGAGAGACAATCTAAGCGAGAAAGTATCTTGCACACGGCGGGAATAATATGTGCCTTCTCTGAAGAGAAGAATCTTAAGACAGCTGTGCAGATACATTGGGCCACAGCTGCCCGATAAGAGACATGTGTGCACCAAGATAAGGAAGCCTGGAATTGTACCCCAATTACATACCTGCTCTATTGGGGGGCCATTAATTTGCGATTTATATAACATACTGTTGTGTCATGCAAACACTAGCGGGTTTTTTGGGGGGTAATTTACTACAAGTTGTATTTTTTAATCGAAAGGAAACTAATGCCCTGATTGTCCCTCCCATTCCCACATGGGAGACTAACAAAATTACTATATCATCTGCATATAGGAAAGTTGGAATTATCCCATCTGCTAACACTGGAGAGATGGTGCCCTGTTGGCACAGTGGTTAGAATGCAGTATTGCAGGCTACGTCTGCTGACTGCCGGTTCCTTACAGTTTGGCAGTTCGATCCTGACCAACTCAAGGTTGACTCAGTCTTCCATTCTTTCGAGATCGGTAAAATGAGGGCCCAGATTGTTGGGGGCAATAGGTTGACTCTGTAAACTGCTTAGAGAGGGCTGTCAAGCACTATGAAGCAGTATATGTCTAAATACTATAGAATAGAATAGAATAGAATAGAATAGAATAGAATAGAATAGAATAGAATAGAATAGAATAGAATAGAATAGAATAGAATAGAATAGAATAGAATAACAACTTTATTGCCACTTTGACGTACACTAATCGCCATACATGAAAATGAAATTTTGTTGCATACAGCTCTCAAAGGATCACCACCTCCGAAATACACTACATAAATATGACTAAATAAATGAATGAAGAAAGAAAGAAAGAAAGAAAGAAAGAAAGAAAGAAAGAAAGAAAGAAAGAAAGAAAGAAAGAAAGAAAGAAAGAATTATTCATAGACCCACATATATTATATGACACAGAGAAACATCAGTCTAGTTCGGCTTATGTATACATGTGCCTGGTGAGAAAAATGAATAATAGCTATTACTCTTATATGAAAGAACCTGAATGATTGAACTGGCATACAAATTAAAAAGGGGCTAAAAGACACCCTAGCTTTACACTCTGAAAACGAGAAGACTTTGACCACCCTAGATCAAGCCAAGTCCAAAAACACTAGAGAATTCCCGGAAGCCTGAACTCTAACAAATTGGTCCTCAATAGACACACAGACATAAACAACATCTACACACTGCGCCAAAGAGACAACCAACAAGCCAAAAAAAAGGTAACAAAAAGACCAAAGCACATCCCTACCAGCAAACAACACCCAGATGAGCATAGACTGACACCAAGATTAACATCAGACGAACAGCCAAGGAGTAAACAATAACCCAATCAAGGAACTGCCCAACAAGCTAAGAGTAAACAGCCCTAAGATGAACTACTTCCCCTAACACTAACAAGGCAAGCTAGCTACTAGGATATAAAAGGAGAGCAAACACCATTCCTTACTAGCACTGATGATATTACCTAGTTGGGTAGTGAAATGTCTGCAAGCAAACAACCAAGTTGAGAGAATGATATTTTACTCACTGAGTATCCCCGAAGTTTTTGCTTCTCCTATGCAATCATATCAAAAGTTGATTAAAAGTCCAAAGAAGCTGCAAAAAAGCGACCTTTGGGTGATGAGATATATTTTTTCAGCTAAATGTATACTATTCCTAAACTAGGATTGTTCAAAATTGTTTGAATGTGACTAGGGGAAAAAATGCTGTAAAACATAATTTATCTTCCTTCCAAAGATAATGGGTAGGACAAGTAGTCTGAAGCAGCTATAAGAAATAGTGAGAAATTTAAATACTAGAAAAAGCAGACGTGTTCTTTCTTGAGATTTTTTTCCTCTCTCATCAAAAGAGTCTTGTAGTATCATATTTTAATTTTAAACATGCGAACTGGTTAAAAATGTAAAAATTAAAAGGGGGAAACGCTCCGAGAAATTAATTACCG
Organism: Bothrops alternatus; assembly: GCA_034064705.1. Taxonomy (NCBI): domain Eukaryota; kingdom Metazoa; phylum Chordata; class Lepidosauria; order Squamata; family Viperidae; genus Bothrops; species Bothrops alternatus. The sequence goes on along the minus strand of JARGCV010000768.1, from coordinate 94,743 downwards.
GTAGTTTTTATATGCTTACTATAAATGTCAGAATATTAATTTGGTTAACAAGAAATTAACTTTATGAATAAGTGAAAAACTGTGACGTTGTTTAAAATGTAAATAATTCCATATTTTGTTTTCTTGTAATTCCCTGCAGGTATGTGAGAGGGAGGCAGCTGGCTTTCTTATCAGCTTTATACTGATAAATTTTACCGATTTTGTAAGTGAATGGAAAGAGTTACGCTTCTAAGGAAGGAAGCATAAAAGTATGTGATAGAATTAAATCTAGTTCTATGAATAGAGTAAGTTTTGGGGGAAAAATGAAAATGAAGGAATTTGCTAGACCTTCTACTGGCTGAGCCAAATGGAATCATCCAGTACTGTGTAGGGCAGTGTTTCTCAACCTTGACAATTTTAAGGCATGTGGACTTCAACTCCCAGAATTCCACAGCCAGCAATGCTGGGAGTTGAAGTCCACATGCCTTAAAATTGCAGGGGGTTGGACTAGATGACCTCCAAGGTCCCTTCCAATTCTGTTATTTTGCTACCCTCATCCAGGTTTAGAGGTAAGCAACATCAGACTAGGTTAGTAGTTGGATGGCAACCCATAATGACACCACTTCATGTTGACGTTAACAGAACTGGGTAGATAATTCTCTACAGAGATTCTCAATCATCCAGGTCATGGGTGTCCCAAGGGGTCTTTTCCCTAAAGGCAACTGGACTTCCTTGTTTTGTTTTGTGTTTTCTTTTGAAAACATTTTGCTTCTCTTCCAAGCATTGTTATTAGATGTTAACAAGCATGGTTAGAGACCCCACACACCCACTTGATGGTCTGTTCCTGTTGCTCCCCTCTGCGAGGAGGTTTTGAAGTATTTATAGCAGAACTACCTGGATTCTGTAAAAGCTTTATTCCCTATGTCATCCATCAGGTAAACTCACAGGATTCGTTTTTCTCACCATGTATACATCCGGACTAGACTGTGTTGTTTCTCTGGGCCACATATGTGTATGCAGTGGTTTTTTTTTTCTAAAAAAAAAAAAGGTGCCAGAACTATACATGTCATACAAGCCGCCTTGCCTACCCTACAAGGTTCCATCCAAAAAACGTGCCGGAACTCCGCTCTGGGCGTTCTATGAGAAAAAAAGTCATCTATCTATCTATCTATCTATCTATCTATCTATCTATCTATCTGTCTGTCTGTCTGTCTGTCTGTCTGTCTGTCTGTCTGTCTGTCTGTCTGTCTGTCTGTCTGTCTGTCTGTCTCTTTCTCTCTCTCTCCATCCATCATCTATCTATCTATCTATCTATCTATCTATCTATCTATCTATCTATCTATCTATCTATCTATCTATCTATCTATCTATCTATCTATCTATCTTTCTCTCTCCATCCATCATCTATCTATCTATCTATCTATTTATCTATCTATCTCTTTCTCTCTCTCTCCATCCATCATCTCTCTCTCTCTCTCTCTCTCTCTCTCTCTCTCTCTCTCTCTCTCTCTCTCTCTCTCTCTCTCTCCCTCCCTCCCTCCCTCTCTCCATCATCTATCTATCTATCTATCTATCTATCTGTCTGTCTGTCTGTCTGTCTGTCTGTCTGTCCGTCCGTCCGTCCGTCCGTCCGTCTGTCTGTCTGTCTGTCTATCTATCTCTTTCTCTCTCTCTCCATCCATCATCTATCTATCTATCTATCTATCTATCTATCTATCTATCTATCTATCTATCTATCTATCTATCTATTTGTCATGTTTATGCAGTGTCTAATGGGAGGGAGTTACCCTTTGAGAGCTGCATGCAATGAAATCTCATCTTAAGGTAATTTTGCCAATTAGCATGCATTTAAAGTGACGATAAAGTTATTCTTCTATTCTATACTCCAGGAAGCTTCTTCAAGTTCAGAAGGTCCTCAGGTGAGAAGCAAAACCCAAGAAAACCCAGTTATCATTTTGGGAATATCACCTTTGCACGGATAAATCCACGAAAACTCCAGTAGCTTTATATTTAAGCCGTCTTATGTCTTGTCTAGAAGAACGTCATACAGTTGGGGGATGGGGGAATACAGTTCTTTTGCTCACCCCATTTATTGGCAAAATTGGAAGGTCATAATTATTTGCTTCCCATTTTGTTTAGCTTAGTTTAGCATGTTAGGGTAGTTTTTTTTTTTAATCTTAAGTGGTTAGGCTTTGTAAAAATTAATTCAATCAGCTTTGTGCCGCAGTTCAAAGGTTTTCAAAAGCTATTTTGTACTGCTTTGCATTTGTCAATATTACATTTCAAAATGGTCCCCGTCTGACAGGCCATTTGCAAACCAAATCTGCATCCTTTTTAAGCATTTCTAGCTGCCTTTAAGCATTCAGCAGCCTTTGCTCCTGATATTCTTTTTTTCCCCTCTTGTTTTATAAATAATAGGATGGAAGGAGTCTTAAACAGCAAAGCCGAGTAACAAGAACCGAATAACAGAGTTGGAAGGGATCTTAGAGGTCTTCTAGTCCAACCTACTGCTCAAGAAGGAGACCCTAGGCCTATACCATACCAGACAAGTGGTTGTCCAGTCTCTTCTTAAAAACCTCCAGTAATGAAGAACCCACGACTTGCCTTCCAGTAACAAAAACAAGCCATTCCACTGGTTAATTGTTTTCACTGTTAGAAAGCTTCTCCTTAGTTCTAGGTTGCTTCTCTCCTTGATTAGCTTCCATCCTTTTACTTTTAAGAACTTTTTAAAAACCTTTTGCTTTTAAATGTTTCTTCATAGTTGGAAAGACTTTTATGTTTAGAGTTCTATTCTATTCTATTCTATTCTATTCTGTTCTGTTCTGTTCTGTTCTGTTCTATTCTACCTCTTCCTCTTCCTCTTCCTCTTCCTCTTCCTCTTCCTCTTCCTCTTCCTCTTCCTCTTCCTCTTCCTCTTCCTCTTCCTCTTCCTCTTCCTCTTCCTCTTCCTCTTCCTCTTCCTCTTCCTCTATTCCTATTCTTCTCTTCTCTTCTCTTCTCTTCTCTTCTCTTCTCTTCTCTTCTCTTCTCTTCTCTTCTCTTCTCTTCTCTTCTCTTCTCTTCTCTTCTCTTCTCTTCTCTTCTCTTCTCTTCTCTTTTCTTCTCTTCCAATTTTCAGACTCAGTGCTGCTGATTTACATGCAGTTAAGATCCCCAAATCCCGAGCATAATGCACAAATTTCGAGAACGTATTTACTTGCCGGGTTAATTGATAAGAATTAAAAACAGACTAACTGAACGGAACGCAGCTTTCTGCTTTCTCATCCTCCTCACACAGACGCTATTCAAGAAAGTTTGCGAGAAAGTCTGTGTAAGAGCTTCTGCTTGTCTCTCTCTTCCTTTTGTCACTTTCCCTAGAGAGCGAACCTCAAGTTCTTCCCTGTAGCTCTCCTTTCCTATTAAATTGCTCCTCTTCTGCTTGTTGGGTGGCCTTCCTCTTCTCATTAATGCCATCAGTATGCTTCTGCTTATTTAAGCAAAGGGTGTCTCATACATTGCTGGCTGTGAATCATCTCCCTCTCTCCTGGCATCTTTTCAGGAAAAATATTATCTTGGAATTACTACATTTCATTGAGTGATGTGGCTTAAAAGGAAACCTAATTATTCTGACAATTTTATCTAACACTAGCAGATTTTTATGCGCCGAGCTCATAAAAATAATTTCCTGGCCAACAACGCTGCAAACTCCATTTCGGTATCTATCATCTCGAAAAGGTCCTATTGACATACAGAACATGTAATTCTTCTTGTAGCTGATGGATGTAAAACCGCCTTTACTTCAAGGATCCATGCCTTTATATTCATGTTTAATCATTTAATATTGAGCAGATAGGAAGCGGGACCAGGAGTTAAATTTTGCACACATCTGAAATTTATTGATTCTTTCAATAGGAAGTCACCAAGTCTTAAAAATGAATGGAGCTATCCTCCTCAGCTGGCACGGACGATTTTGCAATTTCAGCTCACAACATAATGGGAACATCTTCAGTATGGTTGAACTTTCCGTTGCCCTCTTCATTAAAGCAATGGGATAAGGAAAGAAACTTTATTAAACAGAGTTGGACGAATGCTCCCTAATCTTGATGACTGCTAGATGGACGAACCACAGCCCCAGAATTCTCTGCATTAACCATGGAAACTGTGGATACACTGGGGAATTTTTTTGCTGTGTTGTGCATAAGTTTAGACATCAAAAAAATTTTCAGGCTGGGAAACATATGTAGTGTCGCAACATCCCAAATCATATGATCTCCATTTTCTATCTTTCCTTCCTCGCTTCTGATAAGCAATGAGCAAATCTGGATTTGTTTAATGCTATGTGATTCACTTGACAACTTAGACAAAAATGGGCACAACTCATTATCACGTGCCTTACTTAGCAGCAGATGTTCTGATCCCAGTTAGGGCCATGAGCAATTCAGTTTGATTCCATTTGTTTCAGTCAAAGAGTGGTGGAGATAATAATAATAATAATAATAATAATAATAATAATAATAATAATAATAATAATAATAATAATAATAATAATAATAATAATAATAATAATAATAATAATAATAATAATAATAATAATAATAATAATAATAATAATAATAATAATAATAATAATAATAATAATAATAATCTAATAAAGTTGGAAGGGATATTGGAGATTATCTAGTCCAACCCTCTGCTCAGGCAGTAGACCCTATACCATTTCAGACAAATGGCTGTCCAGTCTTTTCTTAAAAACCTCCAGCGTTGGAGCATTCACTGTTTTTGGAGGCAGGTTGTTCCCCTGGTTAATTGTTCTAATTGTCAGGAACTTTCTCCTTAGTGCCAAGCAAGTAACGTTTAAGGTGAAGTGCAAATACATTTGTAAAATAACCTAACTAACATCTAATAAGTGAGATCCAGGATACAGATGATATTAAATTATAATGTAAAGTCTAAAAGTATATTAAATATGATAACATCTAAAATTATAACAAAGTAAAGATATCTAAAACTATTAACATCAGTAACAATAGAGTGATAGCAAAGTAAAGATATCTAAAACTATTAACATCAGTAATAATAGAGTGATAGCAAAGTAAATATATCTAAAACTATTAACATCAGTAATAATAGAGTGATAGCAAAGTAAATATATCTAAAACCATTAACATCAGTAATAATAGAGTGATAGCAAAGTAAATATATCTAAAACTATTAACATCAGTAATAATAGAGTGATAGCAAAGTAAATATATCTAAAACTATTAATATCAGTAATAATAGACAAAGTAAAAGATATTTAAAACTATTAATATCAGCAATAATAGAGTGACAAAGAAAGGACACAATCTGATAGTGTGTCAATATTTATTTATTCTTTCTTTCAACTCATAAAACTCACAAACACACCAGAAGCCCTATAAAATTATTGCAATTATAATTACAGCATTTATATACCTTATATCAGTTTTTAATTTTATATTTGCATATCGTAAGGCACCCAGAAACTTTTGGAGAAGGCAGCCATATCAATTTAAATAATTATGTCAACAAATACATTCCTTTTCTCATTACAAAAAAAAACAAAAAACCTCAAGGAGTTTTATAATAAAATGCAAAGAATAAAAAAAAGGTGGTTTAAAACAATGGATAAAGCAGGAATTGAACATTGTGCATAATAGAAACAATGCAATTATTTAACTAAAATAAAAATAACTGTTTTTTTTTTAAAAATATATTGTCTACATTAACACATTATTAAAAGCCCCAATATAATAAAAATGTCATTAATTGGCACTAAAAGACAATAAAACAAATTAAGTTACATTTTTTAAATCTTTTTATAACCACATTGGGCTGTACTTTCTACAATGTATCTTGCAATTAAGTTATAATATTTTTTTTAACCGTTATTACTTAGATGCTAATAATCTTGTGGGTCGGGATGCTGTTGGCAATTAGCATTGTTCTTAGTCCTTCAATGCATTTGTTCAGATGCTGCAAACCTAAACTTTAAAACTGGGACTGATTTTAAAGTCTGGAAGAGGGAAGAATGTACAAGGATCTTGGAGATATTTTAGCCATAACTAAAATAAGTCAATTATATCACAACGTGTTATTTGCGGCAGATGGAATTGTGACCCCTCATTTTAAAAGCTCCAGCATGATTAGAATTAAGTTTAATTATAACAATCTGCTTTAATAACAGACATTCTTTAGCTCCACCTATGTTCTTCCAAACTACTCAAGAACCAAAAGAATATACATTTAATTAATGACACGAATTCCAGGCACTGATTCTTCAGAAATTCTTGTTCTATTTTCTTTGCACTGACTATTTTTGTAGTTAAAAGAAAGTGTGTGTGTGTGGGGGGGAAGCCACTCAGATCATTTCCATCCAATTTGTCCTTTTTTGCAGGGGTTCATTAAATGCTTTTTGCTAAATCCAGAAGTTGGCTTGCTCTTTCAAATTGCGTAGTTTGAATATGGAAAGGGTCACCAAGATCAGAATACAACTTTATTGCAAAAAGAAAAAAGAAAAAAAAAAGGCAGCCCTTGGGGCGGGGTGGGGGAAGTAATGCTACTTTTCCTGAATATCCCCATCCTAGTATTTGTCTAATTATACAAACATGTTTCAGAATTGTACTACAAATTCACAAAATCTGATCACCGCCTTTGTTTGATCATTTCATTGTTCTCCCCCCCCCCCCCGTATTCTGAATTCAATTTAGTATATCAGGCATTGTGTCAGGCCAATTTAAGATTTTTTCTTTCTGTACTAAAATAGCCTGGTTCTTTAAAAAGAAAAAAATCTGTATAGATGGAAGGTAATGTAGGGAATTTGATGGAGCTTATTAACTGAAAATTCTCAACAAAGAGAAAAACCAGATTACCCTTCAGAATTTATTTTTTGGGGGGGGGAATTCAATAATTTCATATATTTTTTTGTTCGTGATTGTCAAAATCAAATTGTATACAGTACATATTAAGATAGAAATAGAAAAATGAAAACAATCGCGAGAGACACATTTTCTTACACCTGAATATGCCACAAGATAACTCACATCAAAACAATTGGGAGCAAATACATGTTTATGAGTAGTACTTCATAGCCTGGGGACCTTTGTAGGCATAGCTTACCAAGAATCAGTATCATATTTTCCACATGGACATTGAAGTGTAACTTAAAAACTTCAAAATTCTTCATTGAAAAATGTGCCCTCTCTACAATTACATTTAACCAATCAAATAGTTGTTCAGTCTGCTATAGGTTTCTAAAACAGTGTCTGTATTTTCCAGCACATAAAAAACTAAAATGAAATTTAAAAAAAACAAAAAACAAAAACATTTTGGTTTGTAAACTTGGTCTACACTTGAATCCAATCCTTTTTTTTTTTTTTAATTTGGAGACTGAGAGACAATTTTCACCATGTACATTACACAAGCACCTAAGCATTTAGGGTGAAATTTCTTGCCTGTTTACTCAGAAAAAAAAAACAGCTAAATTCAATTATTGGAGGTTTTTAAGAAGAGACTGGACAGCCATTTGTCCGAAATGGTATAGGGTTTCCTGCCTGAGCAGGGGGGTTGGACTAGATGACCTCCAAGGTCCTTTCCAACTTTATCATCATCATTATTATTAATAGATAGATAGATAGATAGATAGATAGATAGATAGATAGATAGATAGATAGATAGATAGATAGATAGGGATGGATGAATGGATGGATAGATGGATGGATGGATGGATGGATGGATGGATAGATAGATAGATAGATAGATAGATAGATAGATAGATAGATAGATAGATAGATAGATAGATAGGGATGGATGGATGGATAGACAGGCAGACAGACAGATATGGATGGATAGATAGATAGATAGATAGATAGATAGATAGATAGATAGATAGATAGATAGATAGATAGATAGATTTGAATGGATGGATGGATGGATGGATAGATGATATAGATGATAGAAATAGATAGATAGATAGATAGATAGATAGATAGATAGATAGATAGATAGATAGATAGATAGATAGATAGATAGATAGATAGATAGATAGATAGATGATAGATAGATAGATGATAGATGATAGATAGATAGATAGATAGATAGATAGATAGATAGATAGATAGATAGATAAATAGATAGATAGATAGATAGATAGATAGATAGATAGATAGATAGATAGATAGATAGATAGATAGATAATTGTGAAATACTATCTTTTAATAGGTTCTATGTTAATTAACAGGGAAAAAGCAAACATTAAACCAGTAAGGAAAGTATATATTTTTTTCTTCTCAGATTTTTTTTTCCAGCCAACTTTCCATTATTACAGAATATGCTCAACAGTGGCTCTAAAAACTGTTGGCGTTCATATAAAATATCTAAACTAAAAGTAACTTATATACTTAGAAGTTATAAAGGCGATTAGCTAAGAAAGATTTCTAAGAAAAAAATACAGCCTTACAGTTCTTCTAATGTGACAGGCGTGCTGTTTTTTTTTCTTCCTCATTTGCTTTTACTAGAATCAACCACAGACTGTAAAAAGACAGTATAAAGATTACTTAATATAAACACTAGTTTTAATTGCATAACGATGCAGCTTCCTCCACTCTTCTTTAGCTTGTTATCTCTGTGACAATACCATGCTGGGTTATAAGAACCCCTGTTTATACATCAAGCTTAATGGCTTTAATAAAGTAGAGAGTTTGAAAAGCTGGAAGAGAAAAAAAAAAGGCATAGGGAAGTCTTCACTATTCAGATCTCTAAAGTTTGCTTTCTTGTCTTACAGAAACAGATTGCTTGAAGGCAAGCTGAAGGCAACAAAAAGGCCCCCTGCCTGTCTGCCATTGTATTTTGTGTGCTGTACGTAAGTTTTTTTTTTCCACTATAAAAATTCTTTTATTAAAACAATCAACATTGAACATAAAAACATATTATGCAGCAATCATCATGGCACCTGATATACAACACTAAGTATTAGTCTTTGAAAACGTCTGAATTAGTAGGCCTTTTTTCCCCTCCTCGCGTCTAGCCTCAACTATACTCCTGTTACACTTTATTTGTTTGGTGTTTCTCTTATCTGGTTCAATATTAATGTGATCAACATTAAGCATAAGATCCTATTGCTAAGCAATCATCCTAGAACATAGCATACAACATTAGGTATTAATCTTTGTAAACATCTGTTTTAGTAAACGTTCTTCCCTCCTCCCTTCCCTCTTCAAGTATACTCCGAATACATTTTGTTTGATTGGTGTTTCTCTTATATATGGTCTATCTACTGTATCTAGTCTATCGCATATTGTTCGTTTGCGCTTCTGAATTGACTTCATCCCATTACTAGTGCAATCTTTTATAGTCCCTAACCAGAGATCCTGAGGTAAAAGTTTCATATCCTGAGGTAGAGATTCAGTCTGCTTTAACAATATTAAAGCAAACAACATTAGTCATAAGGTTATGTTAAGAGGCATTAGTTATAGAACGTATACATTCAACATTGGGTGTTAGTTTTTGTAAACATTTGATTTGTTAACCCTTCTTCCCTCCTCCCATCGAGCCTCAGCTAAACGCCAGCTGCATTCTGTTTGATTGGTGTCTCTCTTGGATATAGTCTATCCACTGTTTCCAGTCCGTCAAAAATTGTTCATTGGAGCGATTTTTCAAGTATGCTGATATTTTCGCCATTTCTGCCAAATTTGTTACTTTCACAGTCCATTCTTCAATAGGCGGTATTTCCAGATTCTTCCAGTATTGTCCCACCAACAATCTTGCTGCTGTAATTAAGTTCAAAAATAAATTTGTCTCTGAGGTAGTGAAATCCTTTGTGATCCCTAACAGAAAAGCCTGAGGTAGAAATTCTATACGCTTTTTGAAAATAGTTTGGAGTGTCCACCATATCTTCCTCCAGAATGCTTTGATTTTTCTGCATGTCCACCATATGTGAAAGTAAGTAGCCTCCCCGTCCCCTCACCTCCAGCATTTGGGCTGGGAGTCCGGGTAGATGAGTGATATTTTTTTCGGGTCTAGGTGCCATCTATAGAACATCTTGTAGAAGTTTTCCCTTAAGTGTTGCAATTTCGTGAATTCTACATTCCTCACCCAGATTTTCTTCCATGTGTGCATGGTGATAGAGTGTCCGAAGTCTTGTGCCCACCTTATCATACAGTTCTTGACTAGCTCGGTTTCAGAGTCCATTTCTATCAGAATGCTGTACACTCATTTGATGTGTCTGATCCCCTGTTCTCTAATCTGTTTAATTAGATTCTCGTTGGTCTGGGAGAAGCCCTTCTTCTTATCTTTACGCTACCTTGATTGCAGTTGTATATATGATAGCCAGGTACCTCCTATTCCTCTGTTTGCTAGCGTTGCTTGGGGTTTCAAGAGGAACCCATTTTCTTCTCCCAGTACAAGTTCACTGTAGGGCACCACTTCTTGCCCTTGGGATGTGTTCATATCCCCTGTTGCATGTCCGGGAATCGTCCAGATGGGAATCTTGTCGTGTAGGAGGTGCTTGTATTTCTTCCAGACCCATAACAATGGGATTCGTAGTGGGTTCTCCTTGAAGTTCCTGTCTGCCTTTTTGTCATATACTAAGTATGCGTGCCAGCCGAATAGTAGACCATGCCCCTCAACATTCAGAATTCTATCATTTGTCATGTTGATCCAGTCACTCACCGCCACCAACGTCGCTGCATAGTAGTATAGCTTTAGATTAGGCATTTTGAGTCCCCCTCTCTCCCTTGCGTCTTGGATGATTTTTAGTTTCACCCTCGGTCTCTTGCCGTCCCAGATAAATCTGTTGATGCCCTTCTGCCAGTTGTCTAAGTCCATATCCTTCTTGAGTATGGGTAGCATTTGAAAGAGAAATAAAAATCTGGGTAAGACGTTCATCTTTACTGCCGCTATCCTACCCAGCAGGGACAGACGTAGTGATTTCCACCTTTCCAGGTCTGTTTGTATCTTATTCCACAGGACCTCGTAGTTATTCTTGTATAATTTCGCATTTGTTGATTCTATCTCGACTCCTAAGTATTTGACTTTCTTGACTATTTCACAACCCGTTATTCTTTTGAAGGAATGTTGATATCTTTTGAAATACTGTACCACACTGCCCAGAGTGTCTGCAACTGGATGGCAGAAAAATTAATATAATATATACGCACGTTTCACCATGGCAAATAAAGATCTGGTTATTTCCATATGCTGTGCAACGTGTAAAGTTTGGGTTTCTATTTCTTTTTCATTGGGGACCTATTTCTCTTTCAGCCCAAAGGAAATTTGCTCGATATAGGTCTTATCAAACAAAAGATCCCTTTATTATTTGAAACCTACCCCTGAATTAAGATAGGTAAGGTAAGAGACAAGACAAGATAAAAGATGGTAAGGTAAGATATGAGTATAAGGTAAGGTAAGGTAAGGTAAGGTAAGATAAGATAATTAAGGTGTTGTTGTTAGTTGCAAAGTCGTGTCTGATCCCTTGCAACCCCATGGACAACGTTCCTCCAGGCCTTCATGTCCTCTACCATCTTCTGGAGTCCATTGAAGCTCATGCCTACTACTTCAGGGACTCCATCCAGCCACCTCATTCTCTGCCATCCCCTTCTTCTCTTGCTCTCCATCTTTCCCAGTATTAGGCTCTTCTCCAGTGAGTCCTTCCTTCTCATTAGGTGGCCAAAGTACTTGAGTTTCAACTTCAGGATCTGGCCTTCTCAAAAGCAGTCGGGGTTGATCTCCTCTAGGACTGACCGGTTTGATGGCCTTGCAGTCCAGGGGACTTGCAGGAGTCTTCTCCAGCACCACAGTTCAAAGGCCTCCATTCTTTGGCGCTCAGCCTTTCTTATGGTCCAACTTTCACAGCCAGACATTGCAACATGGAAAACCATGACCATAGCCTTGACTATACATAATTAAGGTAAGGTAAGGTAATTAAGGTAAGGTAAGGTAAAATAAGGTAAGCTTAATTGTCATTATTTTTCTGTGAACACACTGGCACACATTAAAAAAATGAAATTATGATGCCCACTCACACACACATACATATATGAGATATAAAGTTGAATAGGGGTTTCCCAGATCTTGGTTTTTTACCTTAATCATTAGACTACACTAGCTTTTGTTGATATACAGGATTTTGGAAGATCTGATCTTGCCTATAAAATAGTAGTCTGCCTGTGAAAAGGAAGGAACATTCAATTTATAAGGATATTATTTTTGGCATGTGCATTGCTATAGAAGCAACTGACTTTATACATAAATAAAATAAATCAAAAAATATAATTGAGTAAAACAGACTCCAGATAAAACATATTGCGTTTGCATGTGTTCATATCCCATTCATTCTCTCCCCACTAATTGTTAATTAAACATAATTTTAAGTTTTTGCATTGTTGCATTATTTTATTTCTACCCTTCTGGAGAACAAGCTGAGTAGAATAATGGGGTATAAAATAAGTAACAAATAAATACATGCCTTTTCATTGAGAGAGTTTGAACATGCCTTTTGAACATTTTTAATTATTATTTTTTCTTTCAAATTTAGACTTCAGGAAAAAAAATCTCTCAAATGTTTATTTTTAAAGGTATCTTTTTTTTTTAATAGTCAACCAATATTTATTGAGACAAAACAGAAGGTTTAGGTGAAAATGTCCCAGCAGATTTTTGAAAACAGTCATAATCTGAATACTATTTTATTTACTTATTTATTTAAATTTATATGTCACCCAATCTCACTATCCAAGCAACCCTAATACTGATATTAATACTAAGCATTTACGTACAGTTGGTACCTTCTTTGGATGAGTTACCTTTTAAAATATATCTGATTTTATTCTTTTTTTTTTTATAAAAATTCTTTTATTAAAACCATTAACATTGAACATAAAAACATATTATGCAGCAATCATCATGACACCTGGTATACAATACTAAGTGTTAGTCTTTGAAAACGTCTGAGTTAGTAAGCCTTTTTCCCCCCACTCCCCGTGTCTAGCCTCAACTATACTCCTGTTACATTATATTTTGATTGGTGTTTCCCCTATCCGTTTCAATATTAATGTGATCAACATTAAACATAAGATCCTATTGCTAAGCAATCATCCTAGCACATAGCTTACAACATTAGGTATTAATCTTTGTAGACATCTGTTTTAGTAAACATTCTTCCCTCCTCCCTTACATCTTCAAGTATACTTGATAGGTGTCTGACTGACAATCTATTTCAGAATCTTTGGGAAAGTTTTTATCTTGACAATAGTCCATAAGAAACAGAACAACAGAATAACAGAGTTGGAAGGGACCTTGGAGGTCATCTAGTCCAACCCCCTGCTCAGGCAGGAAACCCTATACCATTTTGGACAAATGGCTGTCCAGTCTCTTCTTAAAAACTTCCAGTGTTGGAGCATTCATGGCTTCTAGAGGCAGGTTGTTCCACTGGTTAATTGGTCTAACTGTCAGGAAGTTTCTCCTTAGTTCCAGGTTGCTTCTCTCCTTGATGAGTTTCCACCTGTTGCTTCTTGTTCTGCCTTCAGGCGCTTTGGAGAATAGCTTGACTCCCTCTTCTTTGGGGCAGCCCCTGAGATACTGGAAGGCTGCTATCATATCAACCCTTGTCCTTCTCTTCATTAAACTAGACATACCCAATTCCAGCAACGGTTCCTTATATATTTTAGCCTCCAGTCCCCTGATCATCTTTGTTGCTCTTCTCTGCATTTTTTCTAGAGTCTCAACATCTTTTTTACATTGTGGTGACCAAAGCTGGATGCAGGATTCCAAGTGTGGACTTATAAAGACATTATAAAGTGTTATTGACACGTCACATGTTAATAATGTTAAGAGAACAAGGTAATTGCAAAACTGATTCAGGAAGTTCCAATGTTCTAAACCCTGTTAATGGCAATCAAGACTGTGTACACACACTCATCACAAGAATGTAAACATTAATATTCATCCGGAAGTATAGTCAGTGAGATTATAGTATAGATTTATCATCTTAATCATTTTCACTCTGTTGATTTATGTGTGTTCTCCCCCCCCCAAGATATTAGTCCCATGAACGCCAATTGCAGTACTTAATTTATTTTAATTTTGCATCATTTAGCACACTGCTGGGGATCACTTTGTACTACAATTACCCATAGCTTCCTTTCAATTTGTGTTGCTATTTTTAATGTTTCTGCTCCTCATCAACAGATGCTGAGATTTCCTCACCCAATTAAATTAGGCTTCTTTGTCATAATTGTTGTGATTAATAATTATACTATCCTTCACAAAGAAATTCTTCCTCGGCCATTTTATTGAAATGTATGGGACTTGCTTATGGAAGCTTTCACAATTCCATGCTGGCGATCTGAAATTATATATAAAATACTGTGTTATGTACTAGAATCTCCCACTCAGAATACTACAAAGTCAGTCATATATGTGCATTAGGGTTAAGAGGGTCAAGATGATGGATACAACATTGGAATCAATAGCAATAGCCTTTAGACTTATTTACCACTTCATAGTGCTTTATAGTCCTCTCTAAGTAGTTTGCAGAGTCAGCCTATTGGCCTCCAACAATCTGGCTCCTCATTTTACCAAAAAAACCTTACCTTACTTCATCCTTACCTCAGAAGGATGGAGGACTGAGTCAACCTTGAGCCAGCCAGGACTGAACTCCTGGCAGTGGGCAGAGTTTGCCTGCAATACTGCATTCTAACACTGTGCCACCATAGCTGAATCACATAGGAATCTTGAGAAATATGAAATTAACTTTTAACCAGTATAATATTGCCCCCAACACTCTGGGTCCTCATTTTACCAATCTCAGAAGGATGGAAGGCTGAGTCATCCTTGAGCCAGTCAGAATCAAACTTCCGGCACTGAGCAGTGAGTTTGCCTGCAATACTGCATTCTAACCACTGCGCCACCACGGCTCTCTAAAGTCCCATCCCTTTTGTAAATGTGATCACATGTACCAAAGAGCAGGGTTTAATTTAAGGTATAAAATCCAACCTAATGAGAAGGAAGGACTCCCTGGAGAAGAGCCTGACACTGGGAAAGATGGAGGGCAAGAGAAGAAGGGGACGACAAAGAACGAGGTGGCTGGGTGGAGTCCCAGAAGCAGGAGGCGTGAGCTTCAGTGGACTCCAGAAGATGGTAGAGGACAGGAAGGCCTGGAGGAGATCAACCCCGACTGCTCTTTAGAAGGCCAGATCCTGAAGCTGAAACTCAAGTATTCTGGCCACCTAATGAGAAGAAGGAAGGACTCCCTGGAGAAGAGCCTGATGCTGGGAAAGATGGAGGGCAAGAGAAGAAGGGGATGACAGAGAATGAGGTGGCTAGATGGAGTCCCTGAAGCAGCAGGCGTGCGCTTCAAGGGACTCCAGAAGATGGTAGAGGACAGGAAGGCCTGGAGGAACATTGTCCATGGGGTCGCAATGGGTCAGACATGACTTCACAACTAACAACAACAAATGTTGTGATACTGTACCTGGCCTCAGAAGGATTTTGGCATGCAGTCTAGGGAGGCAACTGATCATTTTAGATAAGTGCAGTTTCCTTTGAACAAAGATGAAGGACTTCATGTCAGGATTTCCTCTACCACAGGGCTCTTCAAACTTGGCCCTTTTATGACTTGTGGACTTCAACTCCCAGAATTCCTCAGCCAGCGTGCCTAGTCAACAGTCCAAAAGTTGATCTTTTCTTCTTTTCCTAGGACATCCCATTTCCCTTTTTTCCTTCTTTTCCTGGGACATCCCATTATACTAGAAAGAACAAGGACAAGAAGCAACGGATGGAAACTCATCAAGAAGAGAAGCAACCTAGAACTAAGGAGAAACTTCCTGACAGTGAGAACAATTAACCAGTGGAACAACCTGCCTCCAGAAGCGGTGAATGCTCCAACACTGGAAGTTTTTAAGAAGAGACTGGACAACCCATTTGTCCGAAATGGTATAAGGTTACCTGCCTGAGCAGGGCGTTGGACTTGATGACCTCCAAGGTCCCTTCCAACTTTATTATTATTATTATTATTATTATTATTATTATTATTATTATTATTATTATTATTATTATTATTATTATTATTATTATTATTATTATTATTATTATTATTATTATTATTATTATTATTATTATTATTATTATTATTATTATTATTATTATTATCCCAGCTGGTTTACTTTTTGAATTGGTCTCCCCAAACTATTTCTCTCTTTTACAAAAAAAGAGAGAGCCGCGGTGTGGTGACTAGGCTAGTAACAAACAAATAGTATTTTTTTTCAGTTACAATAATACTTTAGAAGTCTTTTCTTTAGGAAAAATGCTAAAGAGGTCCGCAATTCTGTCTACCTGATTGTTTTAAAACGACTCATAGCTGACTACGATCATCTACCTCAGATATACATTCCAAGAGTATTAATTTATTTCTTGCTGGAAACAATGAATTTCAGTTGATTTCTCCCAAGAAGCCTTTGGAAATCATAGCAATACAAATGCAATTTTGTTTTCTTTGATTTAGATCTTTAAAATTTGATTAGTATCTGATTAGAAACAGAGCTGCTAAGTGCTTATGTCCAGGAAATAATACACACGAGATTGATGGCTATCCATAAATGACTTGGGTGTCTTTATTCTTCTCTTATCTTATTTCCCTTATTTATTTTATTTAATTCAGCTTTGAAATGCGAAAAAAAAAGAGAAAAGAAAAAGATAGTATAATCCTAAGATGTTTCAAGTGCACTAATAGCAGCCTATGATTTTTTTTTACTCTAATGTACTGCTTAGCTTGATTGCATGAAGACAATTTTGTCTTGAATATTCAGACACTGTGTTCATATTCATCTCAGTAGGAATTATGTTTATAGGAGATGTGAGCAGAATAGATCTCAGCAGAATAAAAATATTTCTCCAAGGCCTCCGTTCATTTTACATGTAGCTATTAGGAAAAGAATCGTCCTCTGCTTTCTTTTAAATCAGATATTTCATAACCCTTTTTCTGACTAACGGATATCATTAAAGGACTTTGGTTTTATGACTTGCAAAATATTTCGTCAGATGACTCAGTGGCTTACCACTCCATACATCTCATGAAGTGAATGCAGCCCACAAAAATGTGAGTCTTTAAATAAAATTTGTTCATCTGAAAGGCATTACTAGATTCCTTTGGATTTTCCTCCTCCTCCTCCTCCTCCTCCTCCTCCTCCTCCTCCTCCTTCTTCTTCTTCTCCTTCTCCTTCTCCTTCTCCTTCTCCTTCTTCCTCTTCTCCTTCTCTTTCTCCTCCTCCTCCTCCTCCTCCTCCTCTTCTTCCTCTTCCTCTTCTTCTTCTTCTTCTTCTTCTCCTCCTCCTCCTCCTCTTCTTCTTCTTCTTCTCCTCCTCCTCCTCCTCCTCCTCCTCCTCCTCTTCCTCTTCTTCTTCTTCTTCTTCTTCTTCTTCTTCTTCTTCTTCTTCTTCTTCTTCTTCTTCTTCTTCTTCTTCTTCTTCTTCTTCTTCTTCTTCTTCTTCTTCTTCTTCTCCTTCTCCTTCTCCTTCTCCTTCTCCTTCTCCTTCTCCTTCTCCTTCTCCTTCTCCTCCTCCTCCTCCTCCTCCCCTCCTCCTCCTTCTCCTCCTCCTCCTCCTCCTCCTCCTCCTCCCTAGTCGGATAATGAAATGTCTACAAGAAAACAACCAAGCACAGAGAACACCACCATCCTTCTTCTCTTCTTCCTCCTCTCCCTCCTCCTCCACATATTTTAAATTGTATATGATGTGGATCATTTTAGCTATTTGAGATCAATTTAACATCAAGATATCCCACGTTCATGTCCATGCCCTTTAGTTAGGAACTGTGCAGCTCACAGAGAAGTGCCACGCAACCAGTGTTTTCCTTTTCTGGGAGCTAAGTATTAGCCAATCAGGGCTTTCATGCTACTTTAAGGGACCAATCGAACGATCAGTTCCCTCATGTATCTCATGACTACTTTGCCTATGTGTAAGCAAGCATCACTTTTCACAACACTCACAGGAACACATAAAGGGCGATGAATTCCTCCAGTGCCCTCCCTCTTATAATCTGATCCTTTCTATACGTCCATGTATGAACATTTGATCGACTGATGGACTCAATTTATAGGACGCCCAACTCCCACTAACTCTGGGCAGTTTGCAAATTATTATTTTTTTTAAAAAAATTAAAAATGTTAAAACCAAGGCAACAAACAAGAACAAAGATGTCAACAATAACACGCTCGGATGGTGAAAAGCAAAAAAAAAAAAAGAACAAGAAAACAAAACAGCAGTTTCTGCCCTGTTTTGCAATAAAAGCCTCAGAAACAATTTGAAGGGAAGATGAATATTTAACAAATAATCAAATGCATGGGGGGGGCTGAAAAATGCATCACAGTCCCCATAGCAACCTATTTCTGCTCGCTTTCCAAGCGGGCAGCACATTTGCAATTCTGCAACAAATGCTGTTCGGTCACACTCCTTCACCAAGAAAAGCTATCCAACTCAAAGGCTGTCTCTGGATGCTGTAGAACAAACAAACAAAAAAAACCCACAAAACACAAAAAAAAATTAAAGTGTTTAATTTGGAGACTCTGCTCCTTCAGCACTGTCTTTTAAATGTGGGCTAGGTTCAATATTCTCTAGGGATCTACGTCCAGGTCTTTGGCTTTCAAAATAATGGAAAAATGACAAGGCAGTCACTGAGATAATCCTATGATTAACGTCAAAGCTATTCCAGTTGAAGAAGGCAGACAAAAAAGAAATTCTATTCTTCTTTTTCTAACATTGAGGAAGATGGAAAAGAGAAGGAGAGGGAATGATCAGATAGGCTTGGGAGACAATTAATTATAATTCTGGAGCCCTGGTGGTGCAGTGGTTAGAATGCTGTACTGCAGATTAACTCTGCCCACTGCCAGCAGTTCGATCCTGATGGGCGCACGGCTGACTCAGCCTTCCATCCTTCCGAGGCTGGTAAAATGAAAACACAGATTGTTGGGGGGTGGGGCAATAGGCTGATTCTCTAAATCACCCATAAAATGCTGTGAAAAACTGTGGAAAGGTATATAAGTCTAAGTGCTAGTGCTATTGGTATAATGAACAAGCTTCATTTTTAATAGTAATTTTATTCAAAAACTACACTTAGCAATGTACAACTAATACAAACTAAAATAAAATAAAAGAATAAAAAAAAACTAGAAGGTGGAAAAAAAAGAAAATTAAGAGGAGAAAAGAAGCAAAAAAATAAGAAAAGCAGAGAAAAATATATATATAAAGAAATTACTTTTCACCTTTATCACAAGTATCCATAATTTTAGTAACTTATCCCCTTTCCTGAAACATAACAGATTATTTTTTCTTCCCTCATCCCCTAATCAAATTCTTAAAACATCGTTATTTCAGTACTGATCAGCAAAAGCCCATTAAAGGTTATCAGACATAACAACTTATTTATTTTAATCATGATCATATAAACCAAACTTAGATTCTTTCCTTTTATTTCTAACAGTCTTGATTTTTAATCCCTTGAAATCATGTCCTAGAACTTGATCTCTTTTTTTTACCTTCGTCGTTTCTCATAAACATTTTCAGTCAACAAAACTTTTTCATAAATCCAATATAGTAAAATAACCCAGGTCATTCTCTTGATTCGTTACTTGTACATTTTAATTATTATCAGCCATTTATTTTTGTACATTCAAAGCAACAGAGTAATAATAACCATAAGAATAGTATCAATAAGAGTAGATAGTAGAGAAGAGAATATTAATATTAATATTAATAATTATGTCTAAGTATATTTACTCATGTTGCATGGCTGTATTATTATTATTATTATTATTATTATTATTATTATTATTATTATTATTATTATTATTATTATTATTATTATTATTATTATTATTATTATTATTATTATATTAATATTAATATTAATATTAATATTAATATTAATATTAATATTAATATTAATATTAATATTAATATTAATATTAATATTAATATTAATATTAATATTAATATCAATATCAATATCAATATCAATATCAATATCAATATCAATATCAATATCAATATCAATATCAATATAATAATAATAATAATAATAATAATAATAATAATAATAATAATAATAATAATAATAATAATAATAATAATAATAATAATAATAATAATAATAATAATAATAATAATAATAATAATAATAATAATAATAATAATAATAATAATAATAATAATAATAATAATAATAATAATAATAATAATAATAATAATAATAATAATAATAATACAGCCATGCAACATGAGTAAATATACTTAGACATAAAATAATATTTTAGTGTTTTGATAGCTAAACAACTTCATGCCAATATCCAACAAACATATTGCATGCACTTTTTAAAAAAAAAGTTGTTTGTTTGCCACTATTCACCATTATTGCAAGTTATTTTTCAACATGGATCAGCATAAGAGTTCTTTTTTACTACTAAAAGAGGAAGAAAGGAAGGAAGGAAGGAAGGAAGGAAGGAAGGAAGGAAGGAAGGAAGGAAGGAAGGAAGGAAGGAAGGAAGGAAGGAAGGAAAAGCAAACAAGAGCGAGGGAGCTTGTTCAGCATTCCATTATTTATTATTCACTGAAATTTTAATTCTCTCCCCACTTTGTAATTGTAGTTCAAACCTTCCCATAGGCAAACTAGCAGCCACAGATTAGAAATTTCCAAAATTTTAAGTATTTGAACTTTTATGCTTTTTTTTCTGCCAGAAAAAGCAGGAAAGAAAGATAGAATCTTTGCTATTCTTTAGCACTATTTAATTCATTATCACAGGGGGTCCTTCTTATCAACTTTGACTAGCCACTATTATGAACAGGATTCTGCAATTCTTCCTAAATGAGATGTCTGATACATCTTCTTTCTTTCTTTCTTTCTTTCTTTCTTTCTTTCTTTCTTTCTTTCTTTCTTTCTTTCTTTCTTTCTTTCTTTCTTTCTTTCTTTCTTTCTTTCTTCTCCAGGAGCTGTTGCAATTGGGCATTGAATGAATAATATTTTTTTTACTACTTGTTAGATTCTCAGGGAACAGTGGCTGGTTTACTCTTTTCCCTGCGTGTCAAAGTTATAAGGTGACCACGAATGAAAAAGATCACATCCTTGGCTCCAGATCATCTGAAAAGATTGGGAAATGGAAAAGCTACTTGGCGGAATTTTCTCAGAGGTTACAGGAGCCATCACTTCAAGACAAAAATCACCATATCTAAGATATTACAGTTTTATACTATACAAATATAATTGGCGGCCTTTATGCAATTTAGAGGCGGGTATAATTGCCAACCTAAGGCCTTTCGGAAGACATTCCATTTTGTAGAATTTAATTGAGGACATTGTCTGCTGTCTCTGCTTGCACTTATTAGAGAATGTGTATGATGCATTTTTTAAAAAATATTTATTTCTATTGCTTTGTTTTCGTTCCTCTTGTAAATGCACATATTATTGGGTTCTGGCTTTAATTATAGCAATCTGTCCTTAGCAGTGCATATGAAATATAAATCTGTGGGTAAGCATGTAATTTAATGCTTTTAGCAATCAAGTTAATGGTATTCTAAGATCGGTAGTGCTGTCGGGATGACCATAATACAAAATAGAACAAAACAGAACAGAACAGAATGAGAAAAGAGGAATAGACTAGACTAGACTAGACTAGACTAGAATAGAATAGAACAGAACAGAACAGAACAGAACAGAACAGAACAGAACAGAACAGAATAGAACAGAATAGAATAGAATAGAATAGAAAATATGGAATAGACAAGACTAGACTAGACTAGACTAGACTAGACTAGAACAGAACAGAACAGAACAGAACAGAACAGAACAGAACAGAACAGAATAGAATAGAAAATATGGAATAGAAAATATGGAATAGACAAGACTAGACTAGACTAGACTAGACTAGACTAGACTAGACTAGACTAGACTAGACTAGACTAGACTAAATAGAATAGAATAGAATAGAATAGAATAGAATAGAATAGAATAGAATAGAATAGAATAGAATAGAATAGAATAGAATAGAATAGAATAGAAAATATGGAATAGAATAGAAAATATGGAATAGAATAGAATAGAATAGAATAGAATAGAATAGAATAGAATAGAATAGAATAGAATAGAATAGAATAGAATAGAATAGAATAGAATAGAATGGAATGGAATGGAATGGAATGGAATGGAATGGAATAGAATGGAATAGAATAGAATAGAATAGAATATTGGCCAAGTGTGATTGGACACATAAGGAATGTATCTCCAGTGCATAAGCTCTCAGTTTACATAGAACAACAGAGTAATATAATCATAAGACACCAACAAGAGAAGGTAGAGAAGATGAGGAAGCCATCTCATTATTTTAATTTAGTTTTCTCTTGTATTGCATTTTGCACTATTGCATGCTTCCTGTATGGATTAGGATGGTAGTTTATAACTACTGTTAAGTATATAAGTAAATAATAAAGAAACGTATGTAGGAAACTTCAAAGAGGCACTTTATCTCACTGAAGCCCAAACCTAGCTAATATAGGCTACCACATCCTGACAAACAGCATTCAAGTATTCAACTTCAAAAACTTACATGCAAAAATAAATTTTGCATTCTCACCACCTAAAAGAAACTTAAGATGAGTAGTAACAACACATGGCAGACTGGGCCAGGAAGGAAACAAGGGGATTGATTTTGGCTGCTCAAGAGCAACAACTAGCAACAAATGTTATTCAAACATTGAAAAAAATGAAAAAAAAATGTAAATTATGCAAAGAGAAAGACAAGACTGATAACTGCCTAATATGTGGCTGAACCAATCTTGCTCAAACAGATTATACAGCAAAAAAAAAAAAAGCATATGGAATAGCATATAGGCATTTGTGTATGAAGTATGACATTCATGCTCCAAAGTAGTTATAAAGCAGTAATGTTGGAAAAAATGCTCCAGAATTAAAGTATTATGGGACTTCTGAACTCAGGTTTGGCAAGTTCTATAATATGACACTTTCAATATTGCAGTCGTTGAAAAAAAGTAACCAGAAAGGATTTTAAATTGTCGCCATTTAACAATGGCGTTTAACAATGGCGCCTCCCTTATGAAACCAGATTGCAATGCCTTGAATCTCTTCAGCCTTGAAAGATGGGGTTTAAGGGGTGACTTGATCGAAGTGTATAAAATCATGCATGGGATAGAAAAGGTGGATAGAGAAAAATTCTTTTCTCTATCACACAATACCAGGACAAGGGGGCACTCCCTAAAGCTCATAGCTAAGAAAGTGAGGACAAATAAAGGGAAATATTTCTTCACCCAGAGGGTCGTTGGTTTATGGAATTCACTTCCTGAAGGGGTCGTGACAGCTGTCAGCCTTGATAGCTTCAAGGCAGGGTTAGATAGATTCATGGATGCCAAGTGTATCGGTGTTTATTAAAACGGATGTCCATGTGCCGCCTCTATGTTGGTTGATGCAGGCAGGATTCCCTTGAGTCCCATTTGTTGGGGGTCAAGGGAAAGGGAGGGTTTTGCCTTCTCTTTCTGCTCAAGATCCCCATGTACAATTGGTGGGCCACTGTGTGACACAGAATGCTGGACTCGATGGGCTTTGGCCTGATTCAGCATGGCTCTTCTTATGTTCTTATGTTCTTAGATTATGAAATGAACCAGCAATAGTAGTTTTCCCTATAACTATTACTATAAACATAGAATTGTCAAAGCAGCTGAAAAAAACCACCCCAACATTATTTGACTTCATAATAATTAATTTACCAAAAAGACAAAAAGCTCAGAACCAGATCTATATTGCAGCTTGTGATAAAGTTTGAATCGACTCTAAAATTATTAACATTAGCTAGGTCTAAGAACTCTTCAGTAGTAACAACAGCAGCATATACCAATCTACATATATAGGAAATAGGCAATCTGTATCTTTCAAAATGGGAATCCATTATATTTAACCAGGCAAGGTTCTGGTTTACCAAAATCTGCTCTAGAATATGTCAAGTTTAATAAGGTGGTGAGTTTGAAGAGAAAGAATTGGCATTGAACCAATCTTAAACTACACACAAAACCCCCATATAAAGTCATTTGCTCACCTGGATAAGATATCTTGGGATTCCATACCCAAGCTGGCAGACCCAGAAGAAGATGGAGAGACAACATTAAAGACACACTGCAATAGCATCAAATAACAATGGCTGAGGCCACCAGAAAATCAAGAATCAGAACTTTGCATCTCCCTAGACACCCAAAGCAGTAAAGGAAGAGTAGTAGTAGTAGGAGGAGGATGGTGGTGTTCTCTGAGCTTGGTTGTTTTCTTGGAGAAGAAGAAGAAGAAGAAGAAGAAGAAGAAGAAGAAGAAGAAGAAGAAGAAGAAGAAGAAGAAGAAGAAGAAGAAGAAGAAGAAGAAGAAGAAGAAGAAGAAGAAGAAGAAGAAGAAGAAGAAGAAGAAGAAGAAGAAGAAGAAGAAGAAGAAGAAGAAGAAGAAGAAAAGGAGGAGGAGGAAGAGGAAGAAGAAGAAGAAGAAAAGGAGGAGGAGGAGAGGAGGAGGAGGAGGAAGAAGAAGAAGAAGAAGAAGAAGAAGAAGAAGAAGAAGAAGAAGAAGAAGAAGAAGAAGAAGAAGAAAAGGAGGAGGAGGAAGAGGAAGAAGAAGAAGAAGAAAAGGAGGAGGAGGAGAGGAGGAGGAGGAGGAAGAAGAAGAAAAGGAGGAGGAAGAAGAAGAAGAGTAGGAGGAGGATGAGGAGGAGAGGAGGAAGAGGAGGAGGAGGAGGAGGTGGTGGTGGTGGTGGTGGAGGAGGAGGAGGAGGAGGAGGTGGAGGAGAGCCCAGTGCCACCTTCTACAAGTTTGAAGCCTTGATTTAGAAATTAAAAAGGTGTTTCATTTTGTCCAGGAATCCAATTGTTGGCTACTCATATGACAGCAATTCCTTATCATTCAGTTAAGGTAGAGACTGACATGGATTATGAATTATGACTACAGCAATGCATGTAGCTAACAAGCTACCATCTCATTCTTTTCCAAGTAGGTCATGCACTTCTTTGCTCTCTGCTGCTTTGTGCAATCTTCTAGAACAATAATTCAGATTTCTACTAGGCTGATGCCAACAAAATACACAGGTAGAAGAGCTACTGTGGCGGGAAAAAAGTTTCCTTTTTGCTCCTTTATGAAGGCAAAGAGTGAAAACAATCACTTTATCCGTAAAATCATACTAAATTAGTTTTAAATCATGGTTTAGCCAAGGATCTATAGCGATGAACAAGCCATAAATGGATAGCCTCGCATCATACTAGGTTAAAAGCAAATGTCCTGCCTAAACAATCAGCCTGGATTAAAATGAATCAGGATAATAAAACTTTGGCAAAAAGAACCAGATGTTTATGACTTGAAATAGTTGTTACAATTTTCTGACATAATTAGAAAATGAAAAACAAAACTGATTTTTTTTTAAAAAAAGTATCCTGTTGATACACCTATCTCTTTCAGTCCCATGTTACGTTTTCAAGTGGACCTAGTTGAGAACATTTTACCAGGTTCTCCCTGCTTTTAAGCCCTTTCCTTCATTCTCATGGATGATTAATTTTGTACAGCTGCGTCGTTTCAGAGGGTAAATCTTGTTCTCTGGAAGCTTCAGAAATGAACTCAGTTAAACTGCATGAGGGTCTTCCTTTATCAGATTTAGAATATAATAGAGCTGGAAGGGATGTTGGAGGTCTTCTAGTCCACCCCCAGGAGAACCTATACCATCTCAGACAGGTGATTGTCCAGTCTCTTCTTAAAAATTTCCAGGGATGGGGCGCCCATGATTTCTGGTGGCAAGCTGTTCCACTGGTTCATTGTCCTCATTGTCAGGAAGTTTCTCCTTAATTCCAGGTTGCTTCTCTCCTTGATCAGTTTCCTAACCATTGTTTCTCATCCTTCCCTCTGGTGCTCTGGTGAATAATGTGACCCCCTCTTGTTTGGGGCAGCCCCTCAGATACTGGAAGACTGCTATCATGTCTCCCTTATTCCTTCTTTTCTTTAGACTCACCAAAGCCAAGTCCCGCAGCCATTCTTCGTATGTTTTAGCCTCCAGGCCTCGGATCATCTTAGTCGCTCTTCTCTGATTTTTTTCCAAACTCTCCACATCTTTTTTTGAGATGGTGACCAAAATTGGCTGCAGTATTCCAGGTGTTGTCTTACTAGGGCTTTGTAAAGTGGTAGTAGTACTTTGCATGATCTTGATTCTATGCCTCTGTTTATACAATCCAGGGTTGTATCAGTTTGTATTAGCTTGTATTTCTTCTTTGAACCTTTCAAACATGCTTATTCTACTTATCTGGAATAGATGGTGGAAACCTTTTAATAAACCTATTTTTTTTTTTACTTTCTATAAATTTGGGATATGAACCCCTGGCTTGAATCTCTTAAAAATTGTTCTACCTGATGTGGCAATATTGGAGAAGCAGATGTACTTATTGGGGAGAAAACATAGATAACCTAACTGAATTAAAAACTCCTTTTGCTCTGATAGTTGGATTGAATGGTGCTGCTTAAAGATTGAGAGGATCATTCGGTTGCTTCTTCCTTTTGGTCAAGATGGGACAAATGTCCTCTTGGAGTCTTGGGCTAGATGACCTCCAAGGTCCCGTCCAACTTTATTATTATTACCTTATTGTTCATAAAAAGTAGTCAAGGGACATGATGATCCAAGGCAGCGGTTCTCAACCTAGGGTCGCGACCCCATTTAGGGTCGAACGACCGTTTCGCGGGGGTCGCCGGACACCACGGTCCGCCTTTTTTTTTCCGTCGCACACGTGCCGCGCATGTGTGGTTCGGGCCGTCGCGCACGCGCCGCTCATGCACAGATCGGCCCGTCGCGGTCTGCCAATTTTTTTTGTCGCACGCGCGCCACACATGCGCAATTTGGGCCATCGCGTGCGCACCACGCATGCGCGGATCGGCCCATCGCGGTCTGCCTTTTTTGTCGTGCGCACGCCGCGCATGTGCAGATCGGCCCGCCGTGTGCACGCATGCATGCGCAGGTTGGGGGCACGCTGCGCATGGGCGGCGCAAGTGGGGTCTCAACCTGAAAAAGGTTGAGAACCACTGATCCAAGGCAAATGATTAACTTCTCGTGAGAAAACGCAAATCTTTCTTTTAAATGGGAGGGCCAATAGTTGAAGTCTACAGCAGAGGCAGGAGTTAAAACATAACCTGCATCTAAGCAGGTTTTTCAAAATGAAAAGGCTGTGACACTTTTCACATCCCTAGCTGATTATGGAACAAAAATAGGAGCTTCAGACTGGTTTACCTTCACTGTTCAGTGTCAGGAACAGGAAGGGAGAAAAAAAAAATACATCTGTTGATGTTTAGAATTTATCAAGATCATTAGGAGGGCATGAAATCAAAATAAAACAGAGGTAATGGCAGTAATTAGGAACAGCAAAACACCTTCATGAGTTTTGATAATTGCTTGTGTTCGCTTCAGATTTAGGCATTTCTATGTTACCTTTCTGAACTCTTGTTTTTTTTTGGGTTTTTTTTAAAAAGAGATGTTTTGACAGTATTTTAGCAGAGAGCCTGAAGAATCGATGGAAGCAGATTCTCCTTCTCTCCTTGTTCATTTTTCAGCATGACTAATGCAAAATACGTTCCGATTTAAAGAAGAATATAAAACTCTTGGAGAGTAGGCTTTCGTTGAAAACTGTTAGATCCCTATTAAAACCGCACATTCTTCTCTGCTAATTGTTATAAATATGTTATAAATTATCAATATCTTAAGCATGTTGGTACAATATCCCTGATAAAGGGACAAATATTACTGTGGGTGAAAGGGTTGATTATAGATACTGGCTAGAAGGGAGGAAGGAAGGAAGGAAGGAAGGAAGGAAGGAAGGGAGGGGAGGGAGGGAGGGAGGGAGATGAAGGAAGGAAGGAAGGGAGTGAGGGAGGGAGGGAGGGAGGAAGGGAGGAAGAGAGGGAGGAAGGAAGGGGAGGAGGGAGGGAGGAAGAAGGAAGGAAGGGAGGAAGGATTGAAGGAAGGAAGGAAGGAAGGAAGGAAGGAAAGAAGGAAGGAAGGAAGGAAGGAAGGAAGGAAGGAAGGAAGGAAGGAAGGAAGGAAGGAAGGAAGGAAAACAAAAAAGTGAGAGGGAGGGAGAAAGTTTGCTCAGAATTCTATTATTTATTATTCATTATAATATTAGCACCCATGATTTCTGGGGGCAAAGCTGTTCCACTGGTTGATTGTCCTCACTGTCAGGAAGTTTCTCCTTAATTCCAGGTTGCTTCTCTCTTTGGTCAGTTTCCAACCATTGTTTCTTGTCCTGCCCTCTGATGCTTTGGAGAATAATTTGACTCCCTCTTGTTACTGGAAAACTGCTATCATGTCTCCCGTATTTCTTCTTTTCTTTAGACTAGCCAAACCCAAGTCCCGTACCCGTTCTTCGTATATTTGGGTCTCCAGAACTTTGATCCTCTTAGTTGCTCTTCTCTCTCCTTCTCTCTCCTTCTCTCTCCTTCCCCTTTCAGAGCATTGTGGACTTCTAAACTCCATTTATCAATTGGATAAATCTATATTCTAAAGTTAATTTATTGATAGCTTAATCCATAATGTTGCCATCAATATTGTCTCTCAGTGACCACAAGATTTTTTATTTTATTTTTTTTGCAGGACTCTCTGCTCTACCTCGATCTTTCAGCTTTTCCAATGGCATACCCATCACCACTATAACTGAATCAAATCATCTTGCTATTCTTTTTTTTTCTTATCCACATTCTATTTTTATGTTTTTATAAAGTTTTATTATTTTTAACAGAATTCAATAATAATCATTCAACAGAAACATGTTGTCTGAATATCTTATTCACTAATACAGAGGAGAAACTTCCTGACAGTGAGGACAATCAACCAGTGGAACAGAAGTTGCCTCCAGAAATCGTGGGCACTCCATCACTGGAAGTTTTCAAGAAGAGACTAGACAGTCACTTGTCTGAGATGACATAGGTTCTGCTGCTTGAGCAGGGGGCTGGACTAGAAGACCTCCAAGGTCCCTTCCAGCTCTATTCTATTCTATTCTATTCTATTCTATTCTATTCTATTCTATTCTATTCTATTCTATTCTATTCTATTCTATTCTATTCTATTCTATTCTATTCTATTCTATTCTATTCTATTCTATTCTATTCTACTCTACTCTACTCTACTCTACTCTACTCTACTCTACTCTACTCTACTCTACTCTACTCTACTCTACTCTAAAAAGTAGATTCTATTCTATTCTATTCTATTCTATTCTATTCTATTCTATTCTATTCTATTCTATTCTATTCTATTCTATTCTATTCTATTCTATTCTATTCTATTCTACTCTACTCTACTCTACTCTACTCTACTCTACTCTAAAAAGTAGATTCTATTCTATTCTATTCTATTCTATTCTATTCTATTCTATTCTATTCTATTCTATTCTATTCTATTCTATTCTATTCTATTCTATTCTATTCTATTCTATTCCTATTCTCTCCATTCCATTCCATTATTCTCTTCTCTTCTCTTCTCTTCTCTTCTCTTCTCTTCTCTTCTCTTCTCTTCTCTTCTCTTCTCTTCTCTTCTCTTCTCTTCTCTTCTCTTCTCTTCTCTTCTCTTCTCTTCCCTTCCCTTCCCTTCCCTTCCCTTCCCTTCCCTTCCCTTCCCTTCCCTTCCCTTCCCTTCCATTCCATTCCATTCCATTCCATTCTATTCTGTTCTGTTCCATTCTCCTATTCTATTCTATTCTATTCTATTCTAAAAATGGTCATTTTCAGTGCCATTGTAACTTCAAAAGTCACTAAATAAATTGTTGTAAGTCTGTATTACACTGCATTACACTGGTTTGATTTGAACATAATTATTCTGTGAGTGTCTGTCCAAATTTGAGATGTATAATCAGTCCCTTTATCTGTCTCTTTGGAACTAAATCACTCTTGTTAAATAAGGATGATTTCCAGGCTAGCGAGACACAGAAAGATGCAACTTTAAGGCTACCCATTTTAAACACAACTGTCTCTTTGGGCTGTAGTGAGTTGAGGGATAGCATTCCTATTGAAATCAGTGTGGTGCTGTGTAAACAACGTTGTGTAAAGATTGCTAGTATTAGACTGGATATTTCCGAGATTCAAGTCTTGGCTAGAAAATGGGAAAAGTAATTTTCTTACGAGCTACAAAAAACAAACAAATGGATTTTAAAAAATAAACCAAGAAATGAATAAGACAACACATATAAGATATTAGATCAAAAATATTCTGCCTTGGCTAGAATTCTATTTCATGTCAAATCAAAGCAGGCTAACGCCATACTTGAGTTCTTAATCATCTCATAGGCTACACTAAAGCCTACCGCAGGTTGCAATGGAATGGATAACTTGCTTTTTGGAGATGCTCCAGACTGAATTAAGATGACACTTTGATAAACTACGCTTAAACTAAATGGAGAAATATCCCATTTTGGTCATGACCTCCTTGCAGCTTTTGTGTGTGTTGTTTTGGAAGTAGGTTTTGGGTTTGTTTGTTTGGTTGGTTTTTTAAAAAAAAAATCAACAAGGTATGTAAAAGGATATAAGGTTATAATAGGAATTGTCAAAAGGCAGTAAGCCAGCTAGAATGACCATGGATACTTTTAAAGTTTGATGCTGGAGAAGAGGCTTAAAATAACAGTGGACAAATAAGAAAGGAAAAAAATGAGCAGAAACAAAGGCAAGAGAGAGAGACAGAGAGACAGAGACAGAGAGACAGAGAGACAGAGAGAGACAGAGAAATTGTATTGGAAGGTCCTTATGCATAGGAAAGAAGAAAGCAGAAACAGCTGCCGCTCAATAGACACATAAAGGAAGAAGGAAAGTTGGAGGAGGAGGAGGTGCCCAGTGCCTCCTCCTCCTCCTTCTGCTTCTCTTTCTCTTTCTCCTTCTCCTTCTCCTTCTCCTTCTCCTTCTCCTCCTCTTCCTCCTCCTCTTCCTCTTCTTCTTCTTCTTCTTCTTCTTCTTCTTCTTCTTCTTCTTCTTCTTCTTCTTCTTCTTCTTCTTCTTCTTCTTCTTCTTCGTCTTCGTCTTCGTCTTCGTCTTCGTCTTCGTCTTCGTCTTCGTCTTCGTCTTCGTCTTCTTCTTCCCTAGTTGGGTAATGAAATGTCTGCAAGAAAACAACCAATCTCAAAGAACACCACTGTCCTCCTACCCCTCCTCCTCTCCCTCCAACTTTTCTTCCTCATATGATTTTGAGTGTCTGTCAGGTAAACAAATCCCCTTTAATTCTCTGAAACCAGCTGAAGAGTGACAGCAACTTTAATCACTGCAAGATGTCAGTATAACTTTTAGAACACTTCCGCCTTGTCAAGAAAAGTTTTCTCTCTCTTCCTCACTCCCACCCCACTGCTCTATCTCTCGCTCTCGCTCTCGCTCTTTCTTTCTATCTGTGCCGGAACTCAATCAAAGAAATGTACACATATTCCACCATCGTACGGAATAATTCTTATCCTAATATTATACTTGATTGCAATCATAACCCAACTGGTTCACCCTCCTGATTGCTGGAGCCAAACTATTTAAAAGAGAGGATCCTTATCCTTTATTATTCAGGGACTACATTCTTTTGACTGAATCAAGTGCGCATCCTCTCTCTTCCTGCTAATAGTTAAAATTAAATGATTCCTGCTTTTCAATAAATCAAAGTCCCATTATTTTTTAATGACCTGTTTATAAGACTGCCACCCCTGAAAGATTAAAAAATTTTAAGTCGCCATTCAAGATTACTGTTTCATTAAGTTATTATTGTTCCACTTTTCCTATTAAAATGATTTCATTTTGATTGCAGGTGTGATATTTCTTTTCCCACCATCAATGGGATTTTTCCCCCTTCCCGCTTGACTTCAGTGCTCTGGGTGCATCGTTTCTGAATCCTTGACATACAATTATGTTCTGGTTCTCTTTTTGACATTTGATTAGGCTACATCACAAGAATATGACGTTGCTTAATGGCAACTTATAAGGCAGGCTTTTATTGATGCCTATGGCATGTGTGTGACATTTCCTGGGATTACTGGTCTCTGTGTTATGATAAGCCCTGGGAAACAAAATGCTAAAACAATAGTTCAGGAGTGATATGTATTTCATTGCCTTCAAAAGAAATATTGGCAGACAGTAAGTATTGTCATTATTTATGGAGATTCTCAGTCATCCATGTCATGGATGTCCCAAAGGGCTTTAATCAGTGGAACAACCTGCCTCCAGAAGTTGTGAATGCTCCAACACTGGAAGTTTTTAAGAAGAGACTGGACGGTCATTTGTCCGAAATGGTATAGGGTTACCTGCCTGAGCAGGGGGTTGGATTAAAAGACCTCTGAGGTCTGTTCCAATTTTGTTATTCTGTTAATTCCCTGGCAAATAGAAATCACATCACTAGAACCTTATAAAATCAAAAATGGAAAACAAAGCAGCTAGTTCAACTTCTGTTTTACACCACTGGCAGAAAACAAAGCATAAATTTGTAATCCAACACAGTGCTAAGCTGCATTAACAGAGGGATAGAATCATGATCGTGTGAAGGGTTAATACCAGTTTACAATGCCTTGGTAAGGCCACACTTGGAATACTGCATCCAGTTTTGGTCACCGCAGTGTAAAAAAAGATGTTGAGACTCTAGAAATAGTGCAGAGAAGAGCAACAAAGATGATTAGGGGACTGGAGGCTAAAACATACAAGGAACGGTTGCTGGAATTGGGTAGGTCTAGTTTAACGAAGAGAATGACAAGGGGGGACATGATAGCAGCATTCCAGTATCTCAAATAGCTTTGAGTCAAGCTATTCTCCAAAGCACCTGAAGGCAGGACAAGAAGCAACGGGTGGAAACTCATCAAGGAGAGAAGCAACCTGGAATTAAGGAGAAATTTCCTGACAGTTAGAACAATTAACCAGTGGAACCACCTACCTCCGGAAGTTGTGAATGCTCCAACACTGCAAAGTTTTTAAGAAGAGATTGGAGAAAAATTTGTCTGAAATGGCATAGTCCAGTTGCCATTTGAAACAGCACCTTTGGGACAAGCATTGTTATGGTTTTCCTCTCTTTGTCAATGCTACTAACATTGGATGTTTTTGCATGGATAACAGATGGAAATGCATCCATCTTTTACCTTTTGCTTTTAGAGTTAGATGATGCTGGAAGGTGGGATGTGAACATGAGTCCAGCTAGACATAACAACACAAAACCTAGTGTGAGAAACAAGGTTATTATAACCAGAGCTGATAAGGAATTGGCAGGCTGAAGAACTGAAGATGAAGCCCGCATTTCAAGCTAATTGGGGAATGTGATTTATGACTGTTAATGGGAGGAGGGAATTGTGCTTTGATACTATGTGCTCAGGGGAGGGGAATTCAGTTTTTGGCTTCACTTATGCAGTGCCAATATTATGCTACTCAAAATAAAGACTCTTTAAGGTAAAACAATGCCTCAAAGTTCTTTCGAAGAGTTTCATTGGTCGGAACCATGACACTCTTCCTACATTGAACAATGTTGGAATCGTAGGATCCAACGTGGTATTTTGGTAGTTGTTCTCCTGCTTTCTGAAAAGATTTTGAAATTGTAGTCGCCAGCATAGTAGTCTTGTCTCATAATTGGCCTTCTGCTGGAATCATTAGATGATTCAATCTATATCATGTGTATGCAGAGTAGCACCCTTTGTTGAGAGCAACAATCAACTGCAGGGTATAGTATGGACTAAGACATTGTGGGTTTTTCCTCTTCCATTCTTGAAGATTTTCCCTGGTGGCTATAAGACATCCCATAGTATCCGTGGAGGAAAATAGGATGATTATATTGTTGTTTACAATGATGATTGATGATGATCATGATCATAGGAAAAGCAGAATTTTTAGCTTGGCTGCCAAAAAAAGAGGGGAGAAAGAATTATATCCCCAATATTTCATCTTAGTTATTAAGAGAATTTTGGACAGTGCTTTGAGGAAGAGAGGACTGAATAAGAATAACAGTTGGAAGGGACCTTGGAGGTCTTCTAGTCCAACTCCCTACTCAAGCAGCAGACCCTATACCGGGGGTGTCTAACTCAATTTCATTGAGGACTACATCAGCATTGTGGTTGCACTCAGGGGGCTGGATGGGTGTGGCCTACTGGGTGGGTGTGGCCAGCTCTACATCGTTCGCATCAAGGGTGCCTGTGGGGCCCTGGGCAGGAGTGGGACAGATCTGAGGGTCTCTGGGAGAAGGGGGTGGGCCCAGGGCAAGTGCCAAGGCATGGTCCACTGGAGGAGCCTCACCGTTCCTCTCAGGCCATGCAGGAGGTTGGGGGCCTTGTGGAGCTAAGACTGAATGCGTTTCAGCATAGATGGCCACCACAAAATTGTACATTGGCTCCCGGCTGGCCTGGGCCAGGGCCAAGGCAGAGGGGGCCATTCCCTCACTGTTTCCAGGATGGCTTCACGGGCCACATGAAACACTTTGCGGGCCACATCCCACCACCGGACCTTGTGTTTGACATGTTTGCCCTATATCATTTCAGATAAATCACTGCCCAATCTCTTCTTAAAAACCTCCAGTGATGGAACACCCATAACTTCTGAAGGCAAGAGATTCCATTGATTAATTGTTCAGGTGACACAATGGGAGATGCAACTGATTGGTAATGGTAGATTCACCTACATTTTAGGGACCTCATTTTTTTCATTCTCATCTTTAACCAACAGGCTTAAGTAAGTAAGTAAGTAAGTAAGTAAGCCATTGCATTAGTCTGTAATGGCTAGGTAACAATGTATATTGTATATTATACCTATATATTATTGCACAAGTACCCAACCCCTGGGCCACAGCCCATTACCAGATCGTGGCTTATTCAGAAACTGGACACATGAGAGAAAGGCTGGTGTGCGTTCATACACACACACAGCTCTAGTCATGCAAGTGGTGGGCTAGTGCACACCACTGCTGCTCCCAGGTTCCCCTCTTCCCCCACAGCTGGACTGCCAAACTGCAAAAGTTGGGGACCACTGCATTGTAGGATAAAGCCTAGCAGAAGTTCCATCTGTAGTTATGTCAAAGTAGAGGCACATTTTTTTTTGCTCACTGATCTAAACAAATTCCGCTTCCCCATCAAACTGCCTTTCTCAGCATCTGTCCATGTATTTCATCGCAGAGGCTTAAGAATCCCTTGAATGTCAGTTAAAGGGATGTCATTTACATTCTTCTGATCCACAGCAAATATATAATAGATTGATGCCCGCTTGGATGGGAGACCAACAAGAATCCCTGGGGCTACAGAGTAGACTAGGAAGAAGAAGAAGAAGAAGAAGAAGAAGAAGAAGAAGAAGAAGAAGAAGAAGAAGAAGAAGAAGAAGAAGAAGAAGAAGAAGAAGAAGAAGAAGAAGAAGAAGAAGAAGAAGAAGAAGAAGAAGAAGAAGAAGAAGAAGAAGAAGAAGAAGAAGAAGAAGAAGAAGAAGAAGAAGAAGAAGAAGAAGAAGAAGAAGAAGAAGAAGAAGAAGAAGAAGAAGAAGAAGAAGAAGGCAAAGTCAAAACACTTCCACGCCAAGGAAACCAGATAGATAGGTCCATGCAGTCAGCCTCATGGGAGTCTTTACCTTTTATCTTTGTACAATTTTCCTAGCAGAAGAAGGAAGCTGAACAGCTCTCGACACTGCAGGAAATGAAAAATAACCCAGGGCCATTTTGCCAATGTATGGGGTAGTTGAATAAATTAGAAAGAGGAAATGAAAAAAAAAATGTTTTCGTTGGGAAGGAATGCATTTGTTAACAATAAAAAATGCATTCATCAGGGTCGGAGACAGTAAAGTCAAAAGTCTCATTTATTTATTTTTTTCCCTTGCTTAATTATTGTTCTTCCCAGATAGAAAGTTTCCAAATCTGTAAAATCAGTTTCTAGAGCAGGCCTGCCATTCTCCCCAGCATGCATTATATTGCCTTGCGGTGGTTTCATTAAGCACTGGCCATCTCAGGAATAATAACCCTACACGTTATGTGAATGAGTGAAAAAGGAGTGGGTAGCCTTCCAAATTATTTGATTCCTCTTTGGGTCAGCATGGAGTTAAATTCTGAATTTTTTCAAAAAAAATGTGCGAGGAAATATAAATATTATAGCTATGGCCATCGTCTCTCCCAGAAGAACAACGGTGAAGATGTTCAAATTCTAAACAAATCAACGTGTGAACAGGCACTGCTTGCAAAATAAATAAGCATGGCATCTAGAAGGCTGGGTGGCCCAATAGTTAGAATGCAGTATTGCAGGTGAGATCTGTCCACAGCCTGTTCCATTCCATTCCATTCTATTGCATTCCAGTTCATACTGCTTCCTCCCTCCTAGCCTTCCGGAAAGGATTGAAGACACATCTATGCCGACAGGCTTGGGGCATGTGAGCTGCGCCCTGCCCCTCGGCCCTAAGAGTGTCCCACCATCAGTGAATGTGAATTGATTGAGTTTGTGTGTGGTATGAATGTGTTAATTTTAAAATTATTGTAGTATTCTTTTGTTGTGAGCCGCCCCGGGTCTTTGGAGAGGGGCGGCATATAAATGTCAGTTAAATAAATAAATAAATAAATAAATAAAATTCCATTCCATTCCAGTCCAGTCCAGTCCATTCCATTCCATTCCATTCCATTCCATCCCATCCCATCCCATCCCATCCCATCCCATCCCATTCCATTCCATTCCATTCTATTCTATTCCATTCCATTCCATTCCATTCCATTCCATTCCATTCCAGTCCAGTCCAGTCCAGTCCAGTCCAGTCCAGTCCAGTCCAGTCCAGTCCAGTCCTGTCCGTTCCGTTCCGTTCCGTTCCGTTCCATTCCATTCCATTCCCTTCCATTCCATTCCAGTCCAGTCCAGTCCGTTCCAGTCCGTTCCAGTGCGTTCCAGTCCAGTCCAGTCCAGTCCAGTCCATTCCATTCCATTCCATTCCATTCCATTCCATTGTCATGGTGGCACAGTGGTTAGAATTCAATATTGCAGGCTGACTCTGCTCACTGCCATCAGTTCGATCCTGACCGGCTTAAGGTTGACTCAGCCTTCCATCCATCAAAGGTTGGTAAGATCAGGACCCAGGTTGTTGGGGGCAAGAGGCTGACTCTGTAAACTGCTTAGAGAGTGGTGTAAAGCACTGTGCAGTGGTATATAAGTTTAAGTGCTATTGCTGTCTTGAAGTACACCAGCACCTACTGCCTTTAAATGCATCACGAAGAATGATCCCTTATGAAAATCAATATAAATGACACCAAATGCATAGCTGACATCAGAGAGGAAGCACTGTAGCATAGGAAGGCCAAGCAGCTTTATTTCATCACAATTTCATGCCTTTCAGCCTATTTTAGTCAAGCTCACAAAGCATTACCTTCAGTTAGTAAGCCTCTATGGGTACAGAAAGCAATGGGGAAACCCAGTTACAACAGGAACTTAGTGACACAATGCAGGGCAAAGCTAGAATAATAAAAAAAACTCCATTAATTCCACTGAATTAATTAATCCCAGGTGGGATCAGGTGAAGTACAATAACCATTCACCATAGTCAGGGGTCTTCAAACTTGGCCCTTTTATGGCTTGTGGACTTCAACTCCCAGAATTCCTCAGCCAGAGTGCCTGGCTGCGGAATTCTGGGAGTTGAAGTCCACAAGTCATAAAAGGGCCAGGTTTGAAGACCCCTGTTTTAAATCTAACAAACAAAATGGAGGCTGGCTGAGGAATTCTGGGAGTTGAAGTCCACAAGTCATAAAAGGGCCAAGTTTGAAGACCCTTGATTTAAATCTAACAAACAAAATGGAGGGTGGCTGAGGAATTCTGGGAGTTGAAGTCCACAAGTCATAAAAGGGCCAAGTTTGAAGACCCTTGATTTAAATCTAACAGACAAAATGGAGGCTGGCTGAGGAATTCTGGGAGTTGAAGTCCACAAGTCATAAAAGGGCCAGGTTTGAAGACCCCTGACCATAGTAGTTATAACAGCAAAGGGAATTGTGTAGCAAAGTTAAACCCAGTAGCTCTTTCCTACTGTTTGGCTATGACTTTAATCATGGACTTCTTATGTGTTTATTTATTCATTCATTAGATTTATATTCTACCTCTTAGTATAAGATGTTGAGCATAGGACTCTATAAGGTAGAGATGGTTATAAGTTAGTTGCTGACCCCAGCCAGACTTTGCGACTGAGGGTGGATTTAAACTGGTGTTTTGTGAATCCTTATTCAACATTAGCTGCCACTTGATGCCTGGCACTTAAACTGCCTTCTTACTATATATTTATGTTTCTTAATTAGAAGCACTTCAATAATTTTGTGTTAGTTTTAAAGCAGTTCCAGACCTCAATGATCCGGTGATACTGGCTATGGTCTCCAACACAGTTAATTTATTTCTAATTCAACTGTGGCATATTTCAAACTGCAGACAAGTTATGATTTTGAATACTGTTCCAGTCTACTTGGATTGGAACAGTAAAAACCTTTTTCTAGACAATTATTGGAGGTCTGCTAAGTTTGGGAACAATGTTTTGTTGTCCTCCTTCCAAAACCTGGAAGGTTTTTTTTTCTTTATGGGAATGGTGGCTTAGTGGCTTTGCAGCTCCCTCTCATGAGAAATACTGAGATTCAGGGCAGGGAGTGGGTGACCATAGCATACAATATAAATTAAAAGTATGGATGGAATTATTTCTTTTAAAGCATGGCTCTGTAATCATTCATGAGACAAATCTGTTAT
The DNA here is from genome assembly GCA_034064705.1 of Bothrops alternatus. Lineage (NCBI taxonomy): Eukaryota > Metazoa > Chordata > Lepidosauria > Squamata > Viperidae > Bothrops > Bothrops alternatus. The sequence goes on along the minus strand of JARGCV010000768.1, from coordinate 56,071 downwards.
GAAATCAGAAGAGGGGGTAACTCTTACTCTGCCCATTCCCCGTTTTCCAGTAAGAGAGTGATCATTCCAACTTTGAATACTCTTGGAAGCAGCATTATTTTTGGACTCATTTCCCTCTGTCCTTAGATTTAGTTTCAAGGCTAGCACTGGAAAAATGAAGAAACACCAGCTGAAGAAGAGATAATCAAGAAAATACTGGACTGTGCAGAAGTGGATAAATTTACACTGAAGATTAAAGACAAAGAAGACAGAGAATATGTTTAAATACAGGATGTATTTTATCAATGGCTGGAAAAACCTTTGACTAAAAAAACCATATTCTATTCTATTCTATTCTATTCTATTCTATTCTAGTCTAGTCTATTCTAGTCTAGTCTAGTCTAGTCTAGTCTAGTCTAGTCTAGTGTAGTCTAGTCTAGTCTAGTCTAGTCTAGTCTAGTCTATTCTATTCTAGTCTAGTCTAGTCTAGTCTAAAAATTAGATTCTATTCTATTCTATTCTATTCTATTCTATTCTATTCTATTCTATTCTATTCTATTCTATTCTATTCTATTCTATTCTCTTCTCTTCTCTACTCTACTCTACTCTACTCTACTCTACTCTACTCTACTCTACTCTACTCTAGTCTAGTCTAGTCTAGTCTAGTCTAGTCTAAAAATTAGATTCTATTCTATTCTATTCTATTCTATTCTATTCTATTCTATTCTATTCTATTCTATTCTATTCTATTCTATTCTATTCTATTCTATTCTATTCGACTCTATTCGACTCTACTCTACTTTACTCTAGTCTAGTCTAGTCTAGTCTAGTCTAGTCTAGTCTAGTCTAGTCTAGTCTAGTCTAGTCTAGTCTAGTCTAGTCTAAAAATTAGATTCTATTCTATTCTATTCTATTCTATTCTATTCTATTCTATTCTATTCTATTCTATTCTATTCTATTCTATTCTATTCTATTCTATTCTATTCTATTCGACTCTATTCTATTCGACTCTATTCTATTCTATTCTATTCTATTCTATTCTATTCTATTCTATTCTATTCTATTCTATTCTATTCTATTCTATTCTATTCATTTTTCTTTTGTCTAAACAGAGGGATCTTTTCCCTTTCCAATAATGGCAAGTTAGCCTTTTTGTTCTGTATCACAGATGAATGTTATTTGCTACTCACATTTATGCCTGGTTTCTCTTTTTCTCTTATTCATTTACTGCATTCAAACAAAAACTTGAATATTCTGTGGTTTCACCCTGATAACAAACAAAGAGCTGGCACGAGGGCTTTCAAAGAAACTTGCTTTTCATGCAATAAGTAAAGAGTAAGACAGACCACAATCTTCCCCAGTGCTATTTAATATTAGTAGGCAGAATTCTACAAGCAATCATAAAGAGATTCGGGCAAGTGCTATCTGTATGCTGTATGATAGCAGCCTAGTCTCTTCCTTTATTGTATCTGAACCGTGAGAGACTGTGCATATCTTTTCTTTTACAGTGCAAATACAGAGAACACCATTAAAAGCGGCTTCAAAACTACGGCACTTCAAAAAGGGCTAGAAATTCCATTATAAAGAAAACACTTTCAGAAACTTTTGGCTATCTGCACACTTCTTGAGCTGTTCCCCTTCATGCTGGTTTTCAATGACTTGGGATTCATATATTAAGACCAGGCAAGATATATATTCAATGACTCATCTGTTCTTGATCTGGGAAAGAGATATAGATGAGGTTGTTCCCTCCCTATCACAGTAGTCATGAGAAGCTCAAGTGGTTCAGTGTTGGGAATTATTTTGGAAATCTTCAGTTGCTGTAAATAGAATAGAATAGAATAGAATAGAATAGAATAGACTAGACTAGACTAGACTAGACTAGACTAGAATAGAATAGAATAGAATAGAATAGAATAGAATAGAATAGAATAGAATAGAATAGAATAGAATAGAATAGAATAGAAGTAGAAGTAGAAGTAGAATAAAATAGAATTAGAATAGAATAGAATAGAACAGAATAGAATATGGAAAGAATAGAATAGAATAGAATAGAATAGAATAGAATAGAATAGAATAGAATAGAATAGAATAGAATAGAATAGAATAGAATAGAATAGAATAGAATATGGAAAGAATAGAATAGAATAGAATAGAATAGAATAGAATAGAATAGAATAGAATAGAATAGAATAGAATAGAATAGAATAGAATAGAATAGAATAGAATAGAATAGAATATGGAAAGAATAGAATAGAATAGAATAGAATAGAATAGAATAGAATAGAATAGAATAGAATAGAATAGAATAGAATAGAATAGAATAGAATAGAATAGAATAGAATAGAAGTAGAATAAAATAGAATTAGAATAGAATAGAATAGAACAGAATAGAATATGGAAAAAATAGAATAGAATAGAATAGAATAGAATAGAATAGAATAGAATAGAATAGAATAGAATAGAATAGAATAGAATAGAATAGAATAGAATAGAATATGGAAAGAATAGAATAGAATAGAATAGAATAGAATAGAATAGAATAGAATAGAATAGAATAGAATAGAATAGAATAGAATAGAATAGAATAGAATATGTTCAAATAGGTCATGTATGCACTAAAGTTACAAGATAGCATGCAGATATCTGATTTCTTTCATTTTAAAAGTTATCTTTGTTAGTACCCTCACTCCCTTTAAAGTAAACAGGAAACATTTGGATAGTATCATGAAACTAGAGTCTGGGGAAAAAAATCAGAGAAGAGAAATTAAGATGATCAAAGGCCTGGAGACTAAAACATACAAAGAATGGCTGCAGGATTTGGGTTTGGCTAGTCTAAAGACAAGAAGAAATAGGGGAGACATGATAGCAGTATTCCAGTATTTGAGGGGTTGCCACAAGGCAGAGGGAGTCAAATTATTCTCCAAAGCAGGAGAGGGAAGGACGAAAAACAATGGATGGAAACTAATCAAGGAGAGAAGCAACCTGGAATTAAAGAGAAACTTCCTGACAGTGAGGACAATCAACCAGTGGAACAGAAGTTGCCTCCAGAAATCGTGAGTGGTCCATCACTGGAGGTTTTTAAGAAGAGGCTAGACAGTCACTTGTCTGAGATGGTATAGGTTCTCCTGTTTGAGCAGGGGGCTGGACTAGAAGACCTCCAAGGTACCTTCCAGCTCTATTCTATTCTATTCTATTCTATTCTATTCTATTCTATTCTATTCTATTCTATTCTATTCTATTCTATTCTATTCTATTCTATTCTATTCTATTCTATTCTATTCTATTCTATTCTATTCTATTCTATTCTGCAATCTATATTCTCTGTTCTATTCTCTGTTCTATTCTGTGTTCTATATTCTATATTCTATTCTATTCTATTCTGTTCTGTTCTGTTCTGTTCTGTTCTGTTCTGTTCTGTTCTGTTCTGTTCTGTTCTGTTCTGTTCTGTTCTGTTCTGTTCTGTTCTGCAATCTATATTCTCTGTTCTATTCTATTCTATTCTATTCTATTCTAGATGTACCTTAATGATTTTTTTTATTCAAAATTTACTCTGTCAGGGGATCGGCTGCTGCTGGCCAGTCTCATTGCACCATTGGGTAATATTGATTTGGGAATTGGTAATTACCATCTGGTAATGTTATTGATCATTCCCTTGGATCAGCGTCAAGCATAACCCACAGTGGTGTTCGGCAAACATGAAAGTCCATCCTCTTTGCTACTGCTTTGCTGGGGCCAGCTGAAGAGGAAGCTATTAGAATCCGAGACACGAGCATTAATCAGTCCCTACCACTCCACCACACATCACCAACCATCAACCCCATCATCAAGAGTGACAGGCAAGGTGCTGTGCCTCTTTCAGTGCCTTATTTCGGATTGTTCCTTTCTTTCAGAACAATGATTGGTCTTCCCAGGAAACCAGAAGATTGGTGTCGAACAGCATGGAGTTTTGATTGAATGCCTCGTTAAATCAGGCACAGTGCCCCCCCACACCAAAATCCCTCCTTATTCCCCCCAATTCAAACATGATTTGTCTCTGGTAAAAGTTAGGTATTGCATTACATTTGTTTTCCTTTCAGTAATCTGCCGGTGGCTTCAAAAGAGTTGTAGGAGAAATATGAAAAGAAAAATGCACTTCCAGTCATTATCTTTGCAGGCCTACGCCAGAGAGTAGCAAATCAATGGAATTTAGTGGATCCATGCTGGTAGACCATTAGCACTGCTATTTCAAAGGCACAGAAGTTAATAAGCGCAAGTCTTTAATTTATGATAATGAAGACTTTTAAAAAAAAAGCTTTTGGATGACAAGAACCGGTGGAGACAAGAAAAGGCAAGTGAGAATCAAGACTTTGACTAGAGAGCAGATCTTCGTGGGGGACAGACATTGAAAAGAATAAATCTTTATCCTAACGTCAGAGTAATATTATTAAGAAGGCATTTCTGATGTCGCTCTCTTACTTCTTTTGTTTTTTTGGGGGGGGATTGTCGTCGCGAGTCACACAGTGGTTTAGCCGGTATTGGAAAGGAAGCAAATTAAACAAATGTTGGCTTGTCAAAGTACTGGAAATGGAGAAGTCTAAGAAGTTGTGAGCCGCCCTGGGTCTTCCGAGAAGGGCGGCATATAAATGTGAATATTAAATTAAATTAAATTAAGTTCTTTCCCTTCCCCTTTCCAAGTTATTATTATTATTTTAAAAGAAAGAAAAGGGATCGTTTTTAATTCACTTTCCAGTTTTTTCCTCAAAGCAGTCTGAGGACTGAAATTTTAACTTACCTGGCATCACTTTTCAGGTTTTCCCAAAAAGCAGGTGAGACACCGAAATGGTAGCCAGATCTTATTACTTCACAAACTGAAGGGATGTTTCCACTAGACATATATCCTGGTTGTCCCAAAGGTGCTTTTGTAAAAGGCAACTGGTCTTTCTTTTGTTTTTGTTTTTTGTTTGTTTGTTTTTTCTTGAAGACACTTCACTTCAGATGGATGCAGATGTACTGCAGACTCTTCTCCTGCTAGCTTGTTCTGCCACGTTGTGCCCTGCATTTGTAAAGTGGCTGTTTTGTTTCTCCAATGTACAGATCTCTACACGTCTCACTGCATTTTACCCCATCTATCACATTGTTCAGTTTGGGTCTGGGTGCTTTATTCTTGGGGTGGACAAGTTTCAGCCTTATTTTGGGGTTTAAAGTGTGTATGTGTGTTGTATTTCTTGAAAATCCTCCTGCAACGTATGGAATGAATGGTGTTTGAAAGACAAATGCCACTGTTTTGAAGACAGAAAAGTCCACATTCTGGACAGAGAGAACCACTGGTTTGAAAGAGAAGTCCAAGAGGCCATCTACATTAAGACTGAATAGCCCTCTCTCAACAATGGGGTGGGATATGACATCAACTATCTCCTGTCTACAACATAGTCCTTTCAGCAGCTCCAAGAAGGCTCCACATCTATTGACACTATTCAGGTGACCCTGAGGACACAGATAAACCTCAATGACTCTCAGAAAGAGACTAACAACCAGATAATAATAATAATAATAATAATAATAATAATAATAATAATAATAATAATAATAATAATAATAATAATAATAATAATAATAATAATAATAATGTTGGAAGAGACCTTGGAAGTCATCTAGTCCAACCTCCTACTCAGGCAGGAAACCCTATACCATTTTAGACAAATGGCTGTCCAGTCTCTTCTTAAAGACTTCCAGTGTTGGAGCATTCACCAACTCGGGGGCAGGTTGTTCCACTGGTTAATTGTTCTAACTGTCAGGAAGTTTCTCCTTAGTTCTAGGTTGCTTCTCTCCTTGATTAGTTTCCCTCCGTTGCTTCTTGTCCTGCCTTCAAGTGCTTTGGAGAATAGCTTGACTCCCTCTTCTTTGTGGCAACCTCTCCAGTATTGGAACACTGCTATTATGTCACCCCTCGTCCTTCTCTTCGTTAAACTAGACATACCCAATTCCATCAACCATTCCTTATATGTTTTAGCCTCTAGTCTCCTGATCATCTTTGTTGCTCTTCTCTGTACTCTTTCTAGAATCTCAACATCTTTTTTTACATCGTGGTGACTGCAAGGAATACAAATCCTTCCATTCTCCACCATTTGGTCAGAACTGAAGAAATCTTCTTGGATGACAAGCAAAACATCTTCAAGAAAAAAACAAAGGAAGTCCAGTTGCCTCTTGAAAAAGCACCTTTGGGACAACCACTACCTGGATGACTGAGAATCTCCACAGACATATGTACTGGCTGTCATCACTGCCTTCTGAATCGATGGGCTTGGAATATTGTCTTCAAAAGGAAGCTCAGATTTCTCTTCAGCAAATGGAGGGTGATGGAGATCAATATTTGGGTTCCATTTTAGGGATGGTGGAGGCCAGTGTGGCCCTTAAGCCACCTGAAGCTCCACACCTTGTATTTAGAATATTGAACAGGACTACCTTCAAATTAATTTTGGAAGGGAACCACAGATTTTCCCGTCCTTTCTGACAGCTTAGAAAAATTATGCATGCATGTAGCCAAAAAAAAAAAAAAAAAAAAAGCATGATCTTCATCACTGAAAGAGCCCAGATGATTTGGGGGGGGGTTGTTTGATAAATGGGAACTGATTGCCCATCACCCAAAATGCAATCACATGACTTCAGGGGAGGGTTAGAGGGTCTCTAACTTCAAGAATAGGTCACAAGTTTCTTTTTAAAAAGTCCGTTGTAACTTCAGACGGTTTTTAAACAATTGCTCATATGTTGAGGATTTCCTGTACAAACTTCTGCATTTATACAAAGCAGAAATGAATGAATTTAAAATAGAGGGGGGGGATCATTAGCCAAAGTGTTTATGAGCTTATACTTTTAAAATGCTAAATGGTATTATTGGATCTGTCAGACTTTATTTCACTTTAACTATGGGAGCCAAGAAAACGAGAAGGAAACCGTTCATTTGTGTATTAAGTTAAAAACTATCCAAAGACTCAAACATATTAAAAGTAAACTATATCAATTAGTGCTTACACTCTCTAATCCATAATGTCAGACATTTATATGCACTGTGGTAAAGATGCTGATAATTGTTGATGACTATATGGGCACATAATCAGTTAAATCTGATCAATAAACTTATCAGACTGCTTAGGAATGCTTAAAAAACGAGATTAGCATGAAGTGTCTAATCAATAATTTAGCCTTTACTAATACGAAAGCTAGACACAACACAGGAATTGTTACCCAAATTAATGGGCTGGCTTCTTATTAACTTACCAGTGAGGTATTCTTCAATGTCACACTGCTTCCCTGTACAGAAACTCTTTGTCTAAGAAGAGAAATACCTTCATTTGAAGGCTGATTGTCTCCCTCCATTTTTGATGTCTCTGTTTCTCTCTAGGGATGAGAACCAGTCTAGAACTAAGGAGAATTTTTTCTAACACTTAGAAGAATTAAACAGTGGAAGGGGTCAATTTATTTTCCAAAGCACCAGACAGCAGGACAATGTTGAATGAAAAATCTTCATCAAGGTCCAGTCCAAGTCGGGAATAAACAAAATGGAGACTGCTTTAGAAAGAAGGTTGTAGTTTATTGAAGAACAGAACCACAACAGCATGAGGCTCTGGAGCAGCTGATCACATGTTGCTGGGAGTGGTGGGTTTTTATACCTTCTTGGGCTTTTGTGTTTGGAGTTCCTGTTTCTGTGGCAATGAACTTTGACCTGAGGGTTTGAGTATGTCCTTTATGGTAATGGTGGGTTAATCCTATTATGTCCCAAAGGTCATATCCTGTTTCTCTGGGGCTATGGATGCTGGCTTACTTCCTGTGTTGGATTTTTTTTGGGTGATGGCTGCTGATTCTAATCCTATCACTCTGCTGTTGTTAGCTGTCAGTTTTGCTGCAGGGGATTTCAAAATATTTTGTCTTGGATGGGCTTCTGCCTGGTGGTATTTGCTCATGAATGAGGCTGAATGAGATTATCAAATCTGCATTTCTAAAATCTGGTTTCCCGAGTTTCTACTGGCAGCTATTAAGAAAAAACTGGGCTTTGCTTTTCTGCCTTTAAGATCCTTTTGGGAAATATAATATTCTGCCTTTTAATTTCTCGGGGGGGGGGGGGTTTACTGTCCTCCTACAATAAGAAACAATGAAAGGAAATTAATCAAGGAGAGAAGCAAGCTGGAATTAAGGAAAAACTTTCTAACAGGTAGGACAATTAACCAGTGGAACAAAAGTTGCCTTCATGTGTTGTGGGTGCTCCATCACTGAAGGTTTTTAAGAAGAGCTTGGATGGTGTAGGTTCTCCTGCTTGAGCAGGGGGCTGGACTAGAAGACCTTCACAGTCCCCTCCAGCTCTATTCTATTCACCATCCTGTTATTCTGCTATTCTGACATTTGTTTGCTTATGCTTTATACATGGCCTGGGACCAGGTTATTTGAAGGATCACTTTTTCCAAATACATTTACCTAATGCACCAGAGTGAAGAGGCAGAGAATATTATGGGTCTCCTCTATTAAGGAGGTCCAATTAGTGTGATCAAGAAGGATTTTGTCCAGGGGTCTTCAAACTTGGCCTTTTTATGACTTGTGGACTTCAACCCCCAGAATTCCTCAGCCAGGCATACTGGCTGAGAAATTCTGGGAGTTGAAGTCCACAAGTCATAAAAGGGCCATGTTTGAAGACCCCTGATCTTTTCTGTGTTGGCTTCCTTCCTGTGGAACATCATATCTGTGGAAATAAGACTGGCCCCCATTTTGACACTCTTTCAAAATGCCCTGAAGACATGTTTCTTTTCCAGCAGACTTGGGGACCCAATAGTGATTTAGAGTCCATCAAATTGTATTGGGATTTTATTGTTGTAAGCTACCATGAGTGAGTTGGGCAGCCATATAAATCTTCTTAATAAATAATTAAGCCTTACGGGGACATTTTTAGATCACACCCACTAAGAAAATGCAAGGCAGTATTTTTTTTTCCACATTACCAGATGTCTGTGGAGATTCTCTGTCATCTGGGTCAAGTTTGCTTGCATATGTTTCAAGAACTCAACACATACCTTGGGTTTTGATACCCAATTCAGTGCAAGTGAGTTTCACTCATACTGATGTTGTTACCTAGCTGGATAACAAAACATCTGCAAGCAAGCTACCAAATTCAGACAGCACCAAGAACACCACAATTCCATTCTGAGTTACAGATATTTTTTTGTAGAGGATAACCAGCCCTTTCACATTCTTTATGTGAATATGGAAATGTCCTCCAAATTGTCGATTCTCCTGCATGTTTGTTTCAAATGCTACTTTGCCTTTCCTTCGCTGCCTTGACTTTAGAGACTTGTAGATTCCAATAATAACTTCCAAATATTTTGAGAAGTCTACATTCAAATGCATGGAAACGAATACCAGATTGAACAGGGGGATAGAAAAGGCTAATGGTGCTGATCAGAATAAAGGTTTGGAAATAGAAATAACAAGGGGAAAAAGATGAAAAGAAATTCTATAGTCCACCTCTGTCTAGACCAACGCCTCCTACAAGATAATGGCTACAACTGAGTTTTTTTTTCCTTTAACCTAAATAATAATAATAAAAAAAATCTTTTCAACTAAAGGATCCTGGTGTCCAATGACCAGCAATAACAAGTAATACAAATGAATGTCTATTCAAGATCTCTTATTAAAGGGAACTAAGAAAGCAAATAGGATCTTCGTTTGAAATACGACATGTCACACTCACCCCCTTTCTCAAGCAAGCCGGACGGTCCACAGTTACTCACTATAGGTTTTATTATTTATAATGAAGTTTGTAATAAATTGGAGCCTGAAGCCTGAAGAAGAAATGAACTCCCAGAGATGTGCTTCTGTTAGGGGAAAAAAAAAAAAGGACAGCTATTGTCCTCTGTTCTGTTTCTTGTTTTGTCTCTCCTTTTCTTTTGTTATTAAATTTGAAGTGAATGTAATGCTATTGAGAAGCTGGTCTGTTCATTCTGAATAAGAAAATTCAACTCTTCCTCTAATGGACATTACAAATAGGTCTTAAATTTCAATTATATCTATCAGTCATATCAATTTATTTATCATGTCTGTCTGTCTGCCTGCCTGCCTGCCTATCTATCTATCTACCTACCTACCTACCTATCTATCTATCTATCTATCTATCTATCTATCTATCTATCTATCTATCTATCCATCCATCCATCCATTCATCCATCCATGTCTGTCTGTCTGTCTGTCTGTCTGTCTCTGTCTGTCTGTCTATCTATCTATTTATCTGTCTCTGTCTCTGTCTCTCTCTCTCTCTGTGTCTATCTATCTATCTCTATATCTGTCTGTCTGTCTGTCTGTCTGTCTGTCTGTCTGTCTGTCTGTCTGTCTGTCTGTCTGTCTGTCTGTCTGTCTGTCTATCTGTCTATCTATCTATCTATCTATCTATCTATCTATCTATCTATCTATCTATCTATCTATCTATCTATCTATCTATCTATCTATCTATCTATCTATCTGTCTATCTATGCCCAGGTTGATATGAAGCCATCAAGGGGATTGTTTGATTGTTGTTGCCAAGGGCCTGAGGGCTGATTGGATTTTGTAATTGGGAGTTTTACTTTTCTAAGCCATCCAGAGTCACCATGAGTTGGGTAGCCAAATGAATTTTCTTAACAAATAACAAAATAAATAATCAACTAAGAACAAAATAGCTACGGTAACAAAATATCACAATAATGAATCAAAAAAAAGCTGTATGAATGATTTATAAAACTATATATACCTCCTGACATTTTTACGGTGTCTTTATATTTTCACATCGCAGGATGCAAAGAAAGAGGACAAGCCTGAACAGATTTCATTGCAATAAAAAAAGAGTGGAGAGATTTTCATCTCCTATACAGAAGGCCATCTGTAGTAGAACCTGGACCCGTTTAATGAGAAGTAGACTATCAGTTATCAACATGAAGCCACACTACACATTCCTGGAGTCACAAGGAGAACCCTGAAATGAAACATAAGAGGAAATTTTGTTTTTGAGACTTTAAAAAGCAGCAGCATGTCAATTAACAGAAGCTCAGAAAATCAAAGTACAGATGCAACAAATAAGGAGTAAGAGCAGTGGCGGGATTCAGCCAGTTCACACCGGTTCAGTAGAACCGGTAGCTAAATTTTGCTGAGTTAGGAGAACCGGCTGAATGCACACTGCTTCCAGAAGTCCAGTCTAAGCCTTAGAGGCCTGGAGGAGGCCTCCCAGGCCTAGAACGGCCCACTGGAAGTACGTGGATGCCACTTCCGGATCCATTCTAGGCCTCAGAGGCCTCCCAGACCTAAAACGGCCCACCGAAAGTGCATGGATGCCACTTCCGGAAGTCCATTCTAGGTCTTGTAGGCCCAGGCCTGAATCCAATAAGAGAACTGGTTGTTCAGGTATTTGAATCCCACCACTGAGTAAGAGGTGGTGAGGGAAGGTTTATATCAAAGAAGAACAATAATATCTGAGAGTGATGGGCTGTCCTTTATCAGCTATAACATTTTGCTGTAGCAAAGGATATCAACTGCTTTTTTTTTTTTTTTTTTTGCTGTGCTCCCCGTTAACCATCACAGCTTGGTATCTGTAGGAGAGGAGCAGGCTGAGCCTGAGGGCAGGGTCAAATGCACCATCAGTTTGGAATCTCCACATCACCATCAAAGATCTAAAACCCACCCCTTGAAGTCTGTTGGCTCTTGTACAATCCTTCTTGACTGTTAATAAATCAGAGTCTTGTGCATAGGTAGCATGAAATAAGCCCATTCTATTTTTGAACTCTACCCTGTCTCCTGACTTCTTGCACCTCCCGTTATTTATTTATTTATTTATTTAATTTGACTTCTATGCCATCCTATTCCGGAGAACTCAGGGCGGCTCACAACATAATAGAAATCACCAATAAATACAAGAATATAAAAACCCCTAAGTTAAAAAAATAAAAAATTAAAAAAAAACAATCATTCCACAAACATACACACAAACATACACTGGCTAGGGGCAAGATGTTAGCTGCCCCAAGCCTGCCGGCAAAGGTGTGTTTTAAGCAGTTTATGAAAGGCGGAGAGGGTGGGGGCGACACGGATCTCCGGGGGAAGTTGGTTCCAGAGGGCAGGGGCTGCAACAGAGAAGGCTCTTCCCCTAGGCCCCACCAGGCGACACTGTCTGGCTGATGGGACCTGGAGAAGGCCGACTCTGTGGGCCCTAACTGGCCGCTGGGATTCATGGGGCAACAGACGGTCCCGCTGGGATTCATGAGGCAGCAGACGGTTATCCTTAACTGGGATCCTGCAAGTGAACACCAAGCAGTCTTCCCAGTGAATGGGGACTTAAGCTTGACTTCTTCTTAAAACACTTGTCACTGGATACTGAATGCTGGACTAAGTTACATCCCAAATACATTTCCTTTGAGCCCTTTCCAGAACAAACAGGCAGATAGATTGTCAGATTGACAGACTGATTGATAGATGTATAGATGTCATTGAGAAGGTAGAGCAGAATAGGAGAGAATAGCATACCGTTCTGTCAGCTTTCCAGGGTATTTTTTTTCATAACAAATGATGTCATCACTCATTTAATCATTATAGAGAAATGTAAATTTCAATTTAAAAAGGTCAAACTAAATTATTTCCCCTAGTGCATATTTATAGATTTGGCACTTACATCTTAGCTCAGCCAAGTGCTATTACTTCTGTGTTTGCTTTCTTACTGGCTTTCTGGAAAGCCATTTTCTATAAGCCTGTCTGATATTAAATCCTCATCTGTTGTAGAAAGTTGTTTTTTTTTTGTAACATTTTCTGTGCATGTACGTACACCAGTCAAGGCTGTTTATAAGTGGTCCTCGGCATACAACTGTTCTTTTAAAGAGGGCCCAGAAAGCCTGCTCCTCAGCCCATAATCAACTTCTGGTTATTGCACAGACACTTTTGCACAGACACTTTTATATGAATGCAGTCTGGATGGTTGGCAACTTGTTACCATGCATGTGCCGTCGTGTGATCATCATTTGCAATTGTCTTTGCTGGCTTCTCCGGAAGGTCAGTGGGGAAGCCAATAGAGAAGGTTGCAAGCTGCTGCCTCCTATGGAGAGGACTTCCTCTTATCTCTGGAGGATGGCTGAAAGTGATGGGTAGCTGGACTCCTTCGATGAATGCAGCTTAAAGACTTCAGCTTTGTTACTGTACCCCGTGCAGGGAGGGGAGCTGGCTGCAGAAAAAAGAGCCGAAATCCTGAAGATTTTGGCTCCATTCCTGTGTCCCACCAAAGGAGTTGCCATCCACGCAGGGAAGGGAGCTGAAATCCTTCATGAGGCAGTTCTTTCAGCCATCCCTAGAGAGACGAGAGAGAGAGATGAAATCCAAGCAGAAAATGGGAAGTCTATGAGGTGAAGGTAAGGAGTTTGGGGTGACTCAGGTGGGTGGGGAGGCCAGCACAGACTGTGTGCAAGTATCTTTCCACCCAAGGCTATAAATTCTGCATAAATTTTGGCTGGAAGGAATTTGAGCTCCTAAGTGCAGTCTCCAAGCATCTCACACATATCCCCGAGCCATCCTTCTCTGGGATTCCATCCACTTAATAACCCATGAAATTACTTAACCACCAAAACTGAAGTGCTAGGATCACACAGTGTTGAGTGAAACAGTTGCATGGGCACTCACCTGATATCTCACTTAATGACTGCTGCACTCAACAGCCAAGATCCCAGTCCCGGGTATGGCTGTAAGTTGAGGACTACCGATAGTTCCATGGAAATTGATATTGGTAAGGATGTTCAGAGAGGAGTATGCAAACACTGGCTTGCATATTAGAGAAATCCAGAAGCAGCATCTGTACCATGTGCCATGGAAGCCGGCTTTAAAACCTCTTTTTTTTAAAAAAAAAATGCAATAGTAAATGCTTCCGCACCGTCCATGTTTTCAACTCTCCAATTTCTCAATAACTAACTTAAAGCCAACCTGTTGTCATGCTCTACTCTTATCAAGCCCAGAATGCTGAGAACAATGTTGGAATGGTTGAATTCATATTGGAAGGAGAATCAGAATCAGAATAGAGCTGGAAGGGACTTTGGAGGTCTTCTAATCCAGCCCCCTTCACCCACTCAAGCAGGAGAACCTTCACCATCTCAGACAAGTGACTGTCCAGCCTCTTCTTAAAAACCTCCAGTGATGGAGCGCCCACGATTTCTGAAGGCAAAGCTCTTCCACTGGTTAATTGTCCTCACTGTCAGGAAGTTTCTCCTTAATTCCAGGTTGCTTCTCTCTTTGGTCAGTTTCCAACCATTGTTTCTTGTCCTGTCTTCTGATGCTTTGGAAAATAGCTTGACTCCCTCTTCTTTGTGGCAGCCCCTCAAATACTGGAATACTGCTATCATGTTTCCCCTGCCCATCCTTCTTTTATCTAGACTAGCCTAACCCAAACCCTGCAACTGTTCTTCATATGTTTTAGTCTCCGGGCCTTTAATAGCAATAGCAATAACACTTAGACTTATATATGCTGCTTCACAGTGCTTTGCAGGCCTCTCTAGGCGGTTTACAGAGTCAGGACCATCTGGGTCCTCATTTTACCAACCTTGGAAGGATGGAAGTCTGAGTCAACCTTGAGCCGGTGAGACTTGAACTACCGAACTGCTGGTAACTGGCAGTCAGTAGAAGTAGCCTGCATTCTATCCATTACACCACATGACTGCTAATCATCTTAGTTGCTCTTCTTTGCACTTTTCCCAAACTCTCAACCTCTTTTTTTTGTGACATGGTGACCACAATTGACTGCAGTATTCCAGGTGTGGTCTTACTAGGGTTTTATAAAGCAGTAATTGATTTTGAATCTATGCCCCTGTTTATACAACTTCCTTGGGTGCTGACACATATGGCTGACTTATGTTTAAGTGATCATCCACTAGGATCATTTCAAAAAAATGATGGAGAACCCACAACTTCTATAATTCTGTTGTGATTTCAAATGCAATGCAGCTGCACCAACAGTGTATCAGTTCCTAGTGTTCTGTCCCAGCTTGGAAGTAGGCTGGAACTGCAGAAAAAACAAACCCCTTTTATTATTATTTACAGACCTGCAAAATGTCCAAAGGCAAAGGCAAACAAAACACAATTCAATGAAACTCGATTTCTTCCAAACGGTTGCCTTCAGCAACCAGCACCTCCCACATCTTCCCTTTTATTATGCAGCCCAATGAGTGGCTTCCTAATGCCGTCTCCTTTGCCTTTGGAGCCGCCCCATTGCATTCCTCTGTCCACCTCTTGTTGCCTGTCAGTATTTGTGAGCATCTATGATGTCTTCCAGCTGTGAATGCTCACAATCTGACTCAGCCTCCCAGCACAGCTGGGTCTCAGCCTGAGCATGAGTAGAGGGGCCAGGCTCCTCGTCCAACTGTAAGTCTTGGAGCTCATCAGAGCCTTCCTCTGACTCTGATGTCACTCAAGGCTCCTCCTCTTCCTCCTCCTCTGATTCCTCAGACTCAGCTGCCGGGTCCACTGGCTGATGAGGAATCACAACACCTAAATATAGCAATGTTGTGAACTCAAAATTATGAATTGGGAGCAACATCTCTTTCCAAACTTTGTAGAGTCTCACAGTCATAGAAGATCTGTTCCCCACTGTTGTTAACTGTGCACGTTGGCCTTTGAGCCTTAGTACGTCTTGCTTAATCTTTCCCTACCAGTTCCTCAATAATGAAAATATTACAAAATTTTCCAGTGAGCGAAGCTGAAGTTGGGCTCTCTATTCTCACTCTGAAATCTATTCCTGACATAAATTACATCTTTCTATACCTGACTAATAGCTCAAGTTGGCTAATACTTTCAAGAATTGAAACTAAATCAGAGCATGCCAGTTAAGATTGCATTTTCCCTGGTTTATATGAATATTAAGAGCGATACTTTTTTTTTAGTATAGCAAGAAATTTAAAGCATTCTCTCTTCCTTCCTATTATAAATATCCCTGACAAATTTCTTTGAAAATAATGAAATATATGAGTACATCAAAACTGCAGATATATGGGGCAGCAGAAGAAAAGCGTACATATCAAATTATGGTGAAAACCATGCTATTCTTTGACTTAGGCTAATAAACCTGCCAAAGATATATAGTTTTATCTTTGGTACTACCCCAGAAATATTTCACTCATGGCAAACTCTACTGCACTTCTCTTTTTAGCATAATAAAAAAGAGGCCATTTACAGCAACATCCTATGCATCAATAAGCTAAAAAGATTCATTGCTACGAATAAAGAATTGTAAAAAGCTATTCATTTGTTTTTCTGAAATCTTAAGACAATTACAGAAGTGCCGATCTTCATTTTGAGTGCAAGGCAGGGACCATCAAAAGGGTTAAAAATGTTACATTGAGAAAGAATTCCATTATTCTGGAACTTGATAGCAATAGCAATAGCACTTAGATTTTTATACTGCTCTAGGAAAGCTATGGCAAATCTAGACAGCATACTAAAAAGCAGAGATGTCACCCTGCCAACAAAAGTGTGTATAGTCAAGGCCATGGTTTTCCCAGTTGCAATGTAGGGCTGTGAAAGTTGGACCATAAGAAAGGCAGAGCACCAAAGAATGGAGGCCTTTGAACTATGGTGCTGGAGAAGACTCCTGCAAGTCCCCTGGACTGCAAGGCGATCAAACCGGTCAGTCCTAGAGGAGATCAACTCCGACTGCTCTTTAGAAGGCCAGATCCTGAAGTTGAAACTCAAGTCCTTTGGCCACCTAATGAGAAGGAAGGACTCACTGGAGAAGAGCCTGATGCCGGGAAAGATGGAGGGCAAGAGAAGAAGAAGGGGATGACAGAGAAGGAGGTGGCTGGATGGAGTCCCTGAAGTAGGAGGCATGAGCTTAAATGGACTCCAGAAGACGGTAGAGGACAGGAAGGCCTGGAGGAACGTTGTCCATGGGGTCGCGAGGGGTCTGACACGACTTCGCAACTAAGAACAACAACATGGTGATTCACAGAACTCTCTGAACAATTTAGGACCTCCTTTTACCCACCTTGGAAGGTCTGAGTCAACCTTGAGCAGGTCAGGATCAAACTTCTGACAGTGAGCGGTGAGTTAGCCTGCAATACTGCATTCTAACCACTGCACCACCATGGCAGCAGTATAGACATCTTATTTATGAAGCATTTTATGCAGCATGGAAAGGAAAGTGAAATTCTAAATATAGGCAAGAAAAATCAAATGCACAATAGGTGGTTTGGCTCAATAGCAGTAACTGTGAGAAGGATCTTGGAGGCCTAGTGGACAATCCCTTAAAGATGAACCAGCCATGTGTTGCAGCTGCCAAAAAGGCCAACCCAGTGCTAGGCTGCATTAACAGAGGGATAGAATGAAGATCACGTGAAGTGTTAGTACCATTTTATAATGGTTTATAATGCCTTGGTAAGACCACACTGATACTACCTGTGGTTGTTGCCACTACTGTTGTCACCATTATTTTACTTTCCCCTCTCCCCACCTCCAATTCTGTGATAAGATACTTACTTCAGTATAAGGGAGAACAGAACATAATAATAGAGTTGGAAGGGACCTTGGAGGTCTTCTAGTCCAGCCCCCTCCTCAGGCAGGGAATTCTATACCATTTCAGACAAAAGATTGTCCAATCTCTTCTTAAAAACCTTCAGTGGTGGAGCACCATAGCTTCTGGAGGCAAGCTGTTCCACTGATGGATTGTTCTCACTGTCAGGAAATTTCTCCTTTCTTCTAGGTTGCTTTTCTCCTTGATTAGTTTCCATCCGTTGCTTCTTGTCCTGCCTTCAGGTGCCTTGGAGAATAGCTTGACTCCCTCTTCTTTGGGGCAGCCCCTGAGATATTGGAAGACTGCTATCATGTCCCCCCTCGTCCTTCTCTTCATTAAACTAGACATACCCAAGGAGAAATGAAACTTCTACAATATGTGTGAGGGTTAATAGTCTTCTCTTTCTAAATAGCTTTGCAAGGAGATGGCTGATAGAATGAAGAAACAAATCTTATTATAGATTTTTTTCTCTCCAGTTTTTCAGATTCCTTACCCTTTCCCCCAATATCCTGAAATTTCAGTGAGAAAAGAATTCTCCCATTTTTGTTTTCTCCCACAGATTACTCAGTATACTCTGAAGCATATTAAGAGGAACATGTCATCTAAACACAGGGCTTTTCAACCTTTTCACCCACTGTGCCACTTTTAGGATATGGAAACATCCAAGTACCACCAGTCGCCTAACAAGCTGTCAAAAACTTGATGACCAAAAAAAAAAAAAACAGGAAAAAAGTGATAAAGTACAAGTAGTCCTCGACTTACAACAATTCGCTTAGTGAATGCTCGAAGTTACAATGGCCCTGAAAAAAGTGCCCCCAAGCCACAGCCGAGCAAGACACCTGCCTGCCCATCCGGTGGCGCTCTTCCTCCTGTCCAAGGTTTTCATTGTTGTGAGCATTTCTGTTGAGGATTGGCAGCGGGTGTGGGGTTGGGTGTGTTTGGTTTTTATTCCCCCCCCGCGTCTGTTGGGTGGTTGCAGCAGGTTTTGGTCACTTCACATGACCCTGGGACACTGTGACCATCATAAATATGAATCAGTTGCCAGGCATCTGAATGCAAATCACAAGACCCTGGAGATGCTGCAACATTCCAGCTGATCGGCGCTTCTTCTGGGCTCAGCAGAAGCGCCAGGATCAGTGCTGCTTTCCAGCTGATTGGTGCTTCTTCAGGGCTCAGCAGAAGCACCAGGATCAGTTCCGAGCTCCGGCTGGAGCCTGGCGCTGATCCTGGTGCTTCCACTGAGCCCTGACAGCCGCAAAGAAGTGCCGATCAGCTGGAAAGCGGCACTGATCCTGGCGCTTCCGCTGAGCCCTGTCAGCCCTGCAGCTCCAGCCGTGTCTCACTCAGGGTTGTGTGGTGCTGCCAGCAGTTCAGCTCATTCCCCTCCCCCACTACCACTTTTCTAGGATAGTCCCGTACCTCCTGCCAGGTGCCAATGTACCACAGGTGGTAGCCATACCACTGGTTGAAAAGCCCTGATCTAACACAGACCAAAATATTTTTAAAAACCTGCCATCAATCAAGCTGGATATACTGTATCAATGTGTGAACATACTTTATGTAGCCCAGGAATGCCTAACTGGTTGGTGACTATTTAACATCTACCCACAGGGACAATTGTGGGCTAAGCTAAGCAATCATTTCTTCAACCTGCTCAATTTCTTCTGTCACCTTGTAAGACAAAGATTTCCAAAGCTGCTATGGCAAGCTAACTGCGTTTTCGGCCTGTAAACATCTGCTCAGGCTAGTTAAACTCATCAAAAGAACTTTGATGCAATTAATGTATGCGGGTTTTAATGAAAGATACAAAACAGTAATTGAGCCTATAATTATGGCATAATTAAGTTCCAATCATACAATTATAGTGGGCTACATAAAACCCCCGCTTCGAAACAATCCAATGTTCCCTCTACTTTGGCATGAATAGCCTTTATCTCTTTGATATCATCATTTCGTTTGTTGAAACATGTGTAGAACTCATTGTTCGCTGTCAGATAATGATAGCTTTTACGAGATTCATACGTGAAGGTGCATAGCTACAACACGTTTACATATTTTATTATTTAACAAGATTCGCTGGACCCATTGCAATTATTCTATCAGTGCTAACATGCTGCGAGGGCTGTATTTCAATGCAGATTTGAGTTGGGTCAAAACCTTTAAAGCAAGCCTAGATGACGTCAGTTTTTTTACTTCCAAAGAAAATTGCCATGCTACTTTTTTCCACTTCCACATTTCTGAGGATTTTAGGACTCTGTTATTGAAGTACCAACCAGGTCTGAATCTGATCAGCCAAGATGACTTTGGTGTTGCCAGTTGCTGGGAGTTTACAACTAGAAACTAAACACTTAGCTGATTGTTTCTATATTTCATCCTTCTTTACATAGAAAATAAAACTCTAAATGGTTGTCATTTTAGTGTTGTTAATATTATTCCCCCATACCACCTATTTCCAAATATAGTAACACTCCAGATCTCCCTTTATTATTAGAGGCTATAAAAGCTTTAGTAAAATGGAAAATCAGAGCACAGCCAAGCCCCTAACCAATCAGAACACACCTCCACCCAATCAGAACACAGCCAAGCTCCCACCCAATCAGTTCATACCCCCACGGGCAGTTAAAAGGAAGAAATAGCTATGATCACACATTGCTCCTAGAAGCACGAAGCCGAAAACACCAGCCTGAAGATAACAAATGGGACTTCGTCGAAACATCGCCAAGAACTTCCAATTTTATGCAAGAGAAAACCCGAATAACAAAAGACCTACATATATATATGAGAGAGAGAGAGAGAGAGAGAGAGAGAGAGAGAGAGAGAGAGAGAGAGAGAGAGAGAGAGAGAGAGAGAGAGAGAGAGAGAGAGAGAGAGAGAGAGAGAGAGAGAGAGAGAGAGAGAGAGAGAACTGTGCAAGAAATTGAAAGAACTTGAATAATTATCAGAGACATGGCTGGTAGCGTATATACACTACTTATTTATTATTTATTATGATTCATTATATCCAGAACATATCACATTCAAGAAGAATCTTTTTTTTTAAAAAAAAAGTTACAAATGATAAAATGTAAGGAAATAGGGAAAAATCAGAAGTTACTTTTTTCTACTTTTTTTGCACTCCTAATTTTCCTCTTTTTCTGCCTTTTCCCCCTTTTTCGAAGAAGTATGGAATAATTAGTAAATACCTAATATTAATAAGCTATCATTATTAAGAATCTTGCACCATAAGAAGATCATTGAACCTTTTCAAGTTAGAGAAGATTGATGTGTAGCCAATTTCCCACGGCTTCATCTGCAATGCTGCCTTATTCCATTGGTAAATTAATTAGCATTTATTCTCATAAATAAAGGGAAAATGCCCCGCTGCCAATCTAGTCAGAACTGATGAAGCACCTTGAATGAGAAGTGAAATGTCTTCTTCCACAAGAAAAAAAAAACATTTTGAAAAAGCACCTTCTAGTCTCCTGAATGACCGATCCTTGCGACGGAGGAGAATATATGCACAAAGACAACTTATTTATTTCAAGAGTCATATCCTTCCTCCAGCATATCAGGCTTTTTAATGCAAATTTGTAACTGACACAGCTGTTGCCACCAGATGCAAAAATAGCTATTAGATTACCTGGCTTTCAGGAGAAACTGGCCAGTTGGAAATTTGCCAGTTGTACTTGAACAGTCTGGAAGAAATTTAAGTTTAAAGCGATTGATAGGGTCACTTGTCTTACAAATACGACTCTGGGGAACTGAGAAAGATTGAAAAATACAATCTATCTATCTATCTATCTATCTATCTATCTATCTATCTATCTCTTTCTCTCTCTCTCCATCCATCATCTATCTATCTATCTATCTATCTATCTATCTATCTATCTATCTATCTATCTATCTATCTATCTATCTCTTTCTCTCTCTCCATCCATCATCTATCTATCTATCTATCTATCTATCTATCTATCTATCTATCTATCTATCTCTTTCTCTCTCTCTCCATCCATCATCTATCTATCTATCTATCTATCTATCTATCTATCTATCTATCTATCTATCTATCTATCTATCTATCTATCTATCTATCTATCTATCTATCCTGTCTCTGTGTCTTTCTTTCTTTCTTTCTTTCTTTCTTCTCTCTGTCCATCTCTCTCTGTCCCTCTTTTTCTTTGTATCTCTCTCTCTCTTTCTCTTTCTCTCTCTCTCTCTCTCTCTCTCTCTCTCTCTCTCTCTCTCTCTCTCTCTCTCATCTGTATACACACACACACACACATATATATTCTATATCTACCTATCTATCTATCTATCTATCTATCTATCTATCTATCTATCTATCTATCTATCTATCTATCTATCTACGTATCTATCTATCACATCTCTGTCTCTCTCTCTCTTTCTTTCTTTCTTTCTTTCTTTCTTTCTTTCTTTCTTTCTTTCTTTCTTTCTTCTTTCAGTCCGTCTCTGTCCCTCTTTTTCTTTGTATCTATCTATCTATCTATCTATCTATCTATCTATCTATCTATCTATCTATCTATCTATCTATCTATCTATCTATCTATCTATCTATCTATCTATCTATCTATCTATCTATCTATCTATATATATATATATATATATATATATATATATATATATATATATATATATATATATATATAAACTTAATTTATCTAACCTAAGTTATCTAATCTATCTTAAAAAAATGTATTTTTCAACCAAGGAAAAGAACACTCCAGATTTTCTTCCGTTTTGTTACAGCAAATGTTGGTGGCCACCGGATGCAAAACAAACTAATCTCCCAAATAGTTAGCAACGAAATAGGAACCAACAACAGAATGACCAGAGAAATTTTCTCTGAAATCTCCATGCATAGAAATTTGGTCTGAGTTTGCTAAAAAAACAAAAAACAAAAAACAAAACAGGTATCTGATTGTCTGACTTGTGATGATTCTGTGTTCTGCTTCGCATGAATAATCTCCCTCTTAAAATTGTTCCCCGATGGCACCCTGCCCTCCATAGTCCTGTCACTGGAGAGGAATAGCAAATGAAAAAGGTTCTTTGCTTGGTTTAAACTCCTGTAACAAAGCATAGCCTGTGAATGTGATTTAGCATATCATTCCCACTTTCCTAAACTCCCATTTGGTTCAGAGAACAAAATATTTTCAGGCATTGCTTTCATTGAAAGCGATGCAAATATATATGTATATTTCAGAATACTCATAGTTCTCTTCCTTTGGGAATGCATAAGGGTGGAGTGAAAAACCTGGATGAAGTTCAGCACAGTCCACAAAAGGCCAAGATTTTGAGGATGTTCCTTCTGAAATCTCCTTCAGACCATCCAATTGGATAGATAAAAATTGACAGGAAGGAAGCCTTGCTCATCCAATCTCAAGTGGGGCTCCAATGGTGCTTAAATATCAAAAACAAAGTTCGGTTTGTTTGCGGAGGAAGCACACCATTATTTAAGGATTTCAGGATTTGTAAATCTTCACACCCAATAACCGGATCTCTCTTGGAGGGAAATGCATTTGCAATATAACCAAGGGTCATATTTCCAATACACTGATGCAGCGTTCAACAATTCAGACCATAAAATGTGCATTTAAATACTCATTTCTGATGGAGAAGTCTTCGAATTTGCAATCTCACAGAAAGTGCACATTTTTAATACATGTTGGAGGTGAAATCTATAGCTGACTTCAGAGTTTACCCTCAACAGATGTAGTTTAGTGCAGAAAGAGATCATTCAGAGATCTACTCTATGTTTGCTCTTTCGAGATGAGGGCGACAGTGATAAGCAACAGAAAAATGCAACATTTTGATTTCTCTAATGAAAAGAAATGGGAGCACGGAAGCTGAGCAAATACAGTTCAAGTTTAGGTAAGAAAAATAGGAAAACCATTTTGTGACGTAGTAGCTCTTGAATTAAGAAAGAACAACAACGAGATAGATTCGTTTCTCAGTTTTTCAGTGGTCATAAATGGGGGGATTTGATTTGGTTTTTAAGATTATTCTTTTATTTGATTCTCCGGGTGAATTAAAGTTCGTGGAAAAATATCCAGAACAAATCTTGTTTCTGATGCCAGTGGCTTTATAGAAAGGAGAATTCCAAGTAACACCTCCCAAAGGAAAACTCCTTTTTCAAAACCACAAAGAGAAATTGTGTTTCTCACCTCTGCTTTGCCCACAGTATTTTCTAGATGAGCTGGGCCGCCGGGGACCTGTGACACAACGTTGTAGCATTCGCCCCTCGCTTTGTCAAGCTCATGTCCTATTTCTCTATTCCCCCCCCCCATTATTTCCACAGAAGGTCTGTCTTTGCTATCTCCCTGCTGTTCTTTTCTTTATTGCTTCAGTCCCCCTCTTACCTTTTGCTGACTTTGTTTGCTCCTGGGAGGCGTTGACTGGGAAACTGAGGTGTAAATAATCCTTTTTTGTTTTAAGGCATTCTCATCTGCAGTTTCACCCTCTGGTGTCCTATTTTAGATTTCAGTAAGCAGGTTAATCTGGTGTTAAAGCTACACAGATAGAGACAGAAGTAGAATAATACACTCACATGCTCATTTGCTACATAAATTAGCAGTTTCCTCAAGGTCGAGCAGATAATAGCAGACAAGGAATGAAAACCAAAACAAAGTCTCTGAAAAAAGATTGCCAAAATGGCTTTGTTAAAAACCAAGAGGATGCAGGAGACTAAGCAGAATCCAGTCCAAAGTTCCAAGTGCCTGGTCAGGGACGTCAACCAATTCACAGGTCATAATTACTCCCTTTCTTAGCAAGAAGCTTCTTAGACTAACATTACTCTGCTTTTTGCTCTACTCAATGGGTCACTCTACTCATCATCATTATTTTATGGCCTCAGTTGTTCCTGTGTCCCTGTGTTTGACCAGACTCTTGGCTTTGTGTCAAGGGAAAGTATCATAGGAATTCAATTAAATTCAGAATCCAAACAATACATAAGGGGTCTTCAAACTTGGCCCTTTTATGACTTGTGGACTTCAGCTCCCAGAATTCCTCAGCCAGCATGCCTGGCTGAGGAATTCTGGGAGTTGAAGTCCACAAGTTATAAAAAGGGCCAAGTTTGAAGACCCCTGTCTTAAATCTAACAAATAAAATGGAGGCTGGCTGAGGAATTCTGGGAGTTGAAGTCCACAAGTTATAAAAAGGGCCAAGTTTGAAGACCCCTGCTATACAACCTCAATCAATCAATCAATCATGAAGGAAGAAACAGAAGCTCCCTGGAATAACACGGATTACACTATGTTTTGGTGTATGTAAGAAATTTCTAGACAGCGACACCCACTTCACAACATAACAGCAAACTAATGTGTCCAATAAATCTTTGTCCACTTTCACTCATAGAATCAACTTTCGACTTATATTTTTTTAGGCATGTTCTAGGACTCTAGTCTGGAGTAGTAACGATTAATGTCCATTTTGCTGCTTAAAAAGAAGGGGAAATAAACTTTTGTGCATCCTTTATAACAAGCTAAGCATCTTTTATCATTTGGTAGTGATGTACGCCTATGATAATGACTCAACTGTTGAACATCCTAATCAGTTTGATCCCTGATGAGACAAGTAGTAGCAGTTACAATCAGGAGTTGCAGGTAGAAAAGAAGCAATATGCTTCGCTTAGCTTTATCATCATTTGAATAGGGAATCTAAAAGAAGCGAATCTCAGATTAAATACTTTTTAAATAGCTCTTGAAAAAAATTACAGGGCTTGATTTGTGTATTAAATTTCGCACTCACAATGGGAGACACGTTTTTCCAGATTATTATTTTTTTATGTTATAACATAGTCGCCTTTATTCTGTCTCCTTAAAGGCAACATGTGCAATATCCATTTGTCAGAGAAATCATTTGAGCAAATAAGGTTTTGGAAGTTTCATTTTAATTAAGTGAATATTTTAATAAGTTTTATTTAAATGTCTACGATTGAAAAAGAGAAGGAATATAATTGTTCCTTTTAAAATCTAATTTGGTATGTATGTCTCTGGCATTTTCCATGATTCCGGCAAGTTATATTTCATTCCACATTTATAAGATTTCCAAACTTTATTCCATCACAGTATGCTACAGCTATAAGCAGTTCTCATGGGGATTTTAAAGTATTTTTAAAACATTTAAATTATTTTTCATAGTTCAATACTTTTATAGAACTTACGAAGCAATCTGTATGTGAAATTAATGGTAGAGTAGTTCCCTGTATACATTATTTCCTAGGCAAGTTTATTTAATCTATTCTTTTCTATGGAGATGCTATATTTTACTCTTTTTTACACACACACACACACACACACACACACACACACACACACACACACACACAAAATTACTCTACCACAGTTTATTCCTAGAATGTTTAGCTGAAATTCAAATGACCTACCAAAAATCAAATCTGGATGGATTCTTCCAGTAAATTACCATTATTCATTGTTATAAATCTGCCAGAGTAGCCACACAGCAAGATGGGTAGCAATTAAATCTTGCAAATTCATTTAACAAAGAAACAAATAAATACAGTGACAGTTTAAAACAATATTTGTAAAACAAAAAAGATTTTGGTTGGCATTTGTGAACTCATGTTCCTTTTCAAGGTTATATTTCTAATTCATGTTTTTATGGTATAATCTGGCTAGTCTCATCTGCTATTGTTTAAATATTTTTCCAAAGAGAATTTTTTTTCTCCTTAGAACTAAAATGGCATCTATCTCTCTCTGTAATTCCTTTTTTTTTTTTGCATTAATCCCTCCCTTTCTCTTTCTTCTTCCTCCTCTTCTATTGAAGAATCCAAAGAGTACAGAAATGGATCATACTTGCATTTTCATTTTTCCCCACAGGATTTTAAATTATTTCTGCACAGAATTGCCTAGAAACTCTGTGGAAAATGAAAATGCTGATCTTGGCTCTGGAGCATATCTATGCATTCTAAAAAGCAGGGGGGAGAGAGAGAGAGAGAGAGAGAGAGAGAGAGAGAGAGAGAGAGAGAGAGAGAGAGAGGGAGGGAGGGAGAGGGAGAGGGAGAGGGAGAGGGAGAGAGAAGACCTTAGATCACAACTTGTCAGGCTAAGCCCAAGAACAATGTTCATCCAGATTTCGGTTCTTTATTTGCTTACATATAGCAGACAGAATCTTGCCGGAGTCAATGTTTACTTCTCCCAGACGAAAGTTAGTTGCTGGAAAATTGTAGGGAGCTGTTGCTAAATTCAGGCTAAGCCCCAAAAATGATGTGGAGTAATTCATCCATAGTTCAGGTCTTTTGTTTAGACATAGCAGACTGTCAACCGTCCGGATGGCGAATTCAATATTGAAGAAACTCTACGGTCTTGAGGTACCATAAGAGATAATCTTTATTGACTACGCATACCAGTAGTGAAGAAGCAAAATCAACTCTAGTTTTCCTGTGAGAAAAAACTAGTTAGTTAACAATAGCTTTGGGTAACCCCCATACACCAAGTGTTCTTGCTGTCCAATCACATCCCTTAGGTTTGTTATGGGAATGTTCCACTTCTCCATCAGACACGTGCTTTGGATGACCTCATTTTTGTCATTCACATTTCATTCTGTCCCTCCTTTAGCATTCTTTCTTTAATGATTCTATCCCACCCTTTCTTTAACATTAGTGAAAATCTTGACCCATGGTGAGTTGGCCACAGCAATTTGGGTGGGGCAAGTTGGCTGTGGCAACGTGGCTGTGGCAAGTTGGCCATGATGAGTTGTGCTATATCTGTTCTCTGTCTCCACTCTTAAGCCTTCTAGTAGTCAACGGAATAACAAAAAATAATTTAAAAGTTCTTCTGAGCTTCATTCCTGCTGTTATTTATTACCACTTTCCTATTATCATGCTTTTCTACTCCATTGCAAGGAATATAAGGTAGGAAATGTTCATCAGACACCATCATGAAATTCAGAATCTGAATGTAGTGAATCTTGGAAAAAAACAAGCATGAAACAAATACTTTATGGGGAAAAAAGATGTTGAGACTATAGAAAGAGTACAGAGAAGAGCAACAAAGATGATTAGGGGACTGGAGTCTAAAACATGTAAAGAACAGTTGATAGAATTGGGTATCTCTAGTTTATGAAGAAAGGGACTCAGGGTGACATGATAGCAGTCTTCCAATATTTCAGGAGTTGCCCCAAAGAAGAGGGAGTCAACCTATTCTCCAAAGAACCTGAAGGCAGGACAAGAAGCAATGGATGGAAACTAATCAAGAAGAGAACCAACCTAGAACTAAGGAGAAATTTCCTGAGAGTTAGAACAATTAATCAGTGGAACAATCTTCCTCCAGAAGCAGTGAATGCTCCAACACTGAAAGTTTTTAGAAGAGACTGGACAGGCATTTATCTGAAATGGTATAGGTTCTCCTGCTTGAGCAGTGGGCTGGACTAGAAGACCTCCAAGATCCCTTCCAGCTCTACTCTACTCTAACCCTTCAAAAA
Source organism: Bothrops alternatus (assembly GCA_034064705.1). Taxonomy (NCBI): domain Eukaryota; kingdom Metazoa; phylum Chordata; class Lepidosauria; order Squamata; family Viperidae; genus Bothrops; species Bothrops alternatus. The sequence goes on along the minus strand of JARGCV010000768.1, from coordinate 28,134 downwards.
TTAGTCCCTGAAAAGAACAACCAAGCAACCTCAAAATTGATCCTCATACCAAAAATGGCAGTCACATCATCTATTTGTCGTGCCAGCTGCTAGGACAGATCTACATGAGCTTTTGCAAGGCTCATCCCACCTCTTGAGTGACCCACATGAAAGCCACTGAATCAGTAGAGCCTGTTTTTTTCTGTCTGTTCCTCATTCCCCATTAATCTTCTCCACACAATGGGTTTTCCATTCACATTTGTGGCTGAAATAATAAGAAAGTATCTGCTGTTCCAAAGAATGCTTCTATTTAGAGCTCAAATATTTGGAAGCACAGAGTGACTTGCTGCAAACAATGCCATTAGGAACTATTGTGCAAACACACAACAAAGGACCCATGGTGTTATTCAATTCCAGTCAGCCCGTCCACCTCTCCTTTTGTTTTTTCCCTTCTGTCTTGAGGTTATTTCTGCTGTTGAGAAAAAAGCTTCAAGCAATGCTCTCTTTTCTTCTAAGCATCATGGCTGTGGTGCATAACAATGATGCAACTTTGTTCCAGAATGCTTATAAGTACATCCTCAGGGATTTACCACTGAAGGCAATTTGACTAGATGGTGTTTGGATGAAAAAAATAATAATAATCTCCAAACTGTCTCTCCTCCCATCCATCCCCAAGCACTCCAAAAGTAAGTTGGTGAACTTTTTGTACAAATACATATTTTTATGTGAGATTAGGACAAGAGAGAAGAAATATACTGTAATTGCAGTGAAATGACTAATTGGCACGATGCTATTTTGATTTTTTTTTTTTAAATGCCAACAATGTGGTGTGGATACTGGAAGGGGATACGTGTAAAAAGTAAGAATTTGATGCAATGTCTGGATTTAAGGTTAATAAACAGAAGACAAACAATTTCGTCCCATAAAAAATATGGGACAAAACAACGAAATGGAACTGATGAATCAAAGAGGGCTTTCATTTGAGGAAATGGTAAAATATTCAGAGGTTGCCCTGGTGAACGAAAATGTATACTTTACCAAAATAATTGTGTTAAAATGAGGATATTTTTTTAAAAAAAATGCATTTCAAGACGGATTAAAAACTTTAATCTTTAGTTTGAGCCTGAAACTCAATAGACAAGATTATCATCTGATTAAGAAGGAATAGCAACAATTGTTTTCCCCTTATAAAGTCTATAAGAAGGATTTTTTTTTTGTTTTTGCACCTTAATTTAAAAACAAATCCATAGATTGAAAAGGCTAAAAGACTGAGTGAGAATTGTTCCTTTAATCAAAATGTAAACACAACAGTTCTTATTCAGCTCTGTGGAGCTTGATGATAATGACTTAGTAATTTTTCATTGTACAGAAATGATGGATTTTCCACTTATTCCCAAGTGGAGGTAATGGCAGGATGTTTTGATAAAGGTTGGCTAGACTCCTGAATCTATGACCCAAACATTATAAATAAATCTCTGAACTGCATTTCCTTCATTAGAGGCTTGTTATACCTTTACAGCATCCAATAACAAGAGGGAGAACAAATAGCATTACCATTATGAAGGAAACCAGCGAGTCTATTTAGCAGAATTCTTAATTGACCCAATAAATTTTAACAATTATTGTTTCAGGCCAGTGTGCATAACGAAGTTCCCAGGAACCTCCTGACAAAGGTTTTCTAAATCAGTGTTAGTACCTTGAAGCTAACTTTGCTCCTGCTTCCTTATCAAATGTTTATTTTGTCTGTCTGTAGTAAATCCTGAATTATTGATTTGCAGGCTGCTGAAATCCACCCCGAAGAAAACAAAACCATAAAAACTGGTTGCAGTTGTAAATATTTAGTTTTTAATCTTCCTTCTTAAAAAAAATTGTTAATAAAAAAAGAACTGTACACATTCCTATTACATAATTGTGCACTGCTTTAATAAGCAAGTTTATCAAGCAGATATGCAGAATTTAGAAATGTGTTCCTCATTAGTTGTATGCAACAACAAGTGATGTAGGCTTCTTTTATACACTCGCACAGACACACACACAGAGAGAAGATGGAGAAAGTGCTTTGGACCTCAAATGAACCTGACGCCTTGTTATTTATTAAAGCAGGATGTAAGCTGCAAAAACTGCCTTTTGCAATTGACTGGTGGTGAGTTTGTCAATGCTGATGAGATTGAAGTGTTGTTCTAGTTCTTTTGGGATTGCACTCAAGTCACCTTTACTACTAGTAGTAGCTTTCTTTCTTCTTATTATTATTTTTGCAAACTTACGCAGAAGCTTGCTTTAATGAAAAGCCGAGAACTGCTGCATTTGTATTCCCATGCAATCTAAGATATTTGTTTCAAATCATGTTTAAGCTTGCAGAACGTTAATAAATAATGCATCCAACTACTTTAAAAAAAAATTTATTTTAGAAGATGCCTTACAATATATTCTTGATTCTGTCTGGTTGATGCTGTTACTTACCTGTGTGGTTTTTATTGTTGTTGTTGTAGTGGTGGTTTTGTTTCGTTTTCATCCTTTTCCTCCATGAAATATTCTGAGATGTAAAATTGTAGTCAAATATTGGGCAGAATCCATCCAAATTAAGTTTTTATTCTTCTGCATTACACAACTGACAATTATTTTGCTTAATATTTGATTGCTTGATTAATTTTGTTTCTAGAGTTTGAATTGTTCTTTTAAGCTACTCCATCAAAATGAAATGCACAGTCAAGTAGAAAGATAAGGAAAGTCAGCTAATTCAGAAAAAAAAACACTCAAGAAGCTACTGAAAGTAACGTCAGTTAATTGAAGCCAGAGCTATTATAGGATTATGACGTTACATATATTTATTGAAATATGTAAAATTAACTACTTGCTTTTCCTAAATTAACTAGCTACCTAGTCTAAGGAGAAATTCACAATTATTATTAAAACAGGTTTGATTGCCTCCTTGTGGCCACCCTGTTAATTCTTTGGACCGTACCCTTTGCGCACCCACAGCTGAGGAACAAAACAAAAAACAAAATAGTCAACAGGTATTTGCATACATGAGATTCCCCCTATCTTTTGCTATGTACAATTAAAGTAGTATTTTAATTTATTTTTTAAAATAAATATAGTAACATAATATTTCAAACTTCCAAACATCATGGTGGTGCAGTGTTTAGTATGCAGTATTGGAAGCTAATTCTGCTGACAGCAGTTTAATACTCACCAGCTCAAGGTTGACTTAACCTTCCATCCTTCTGAGGTTGGTAAAACGAGGACCCAGATTGTTGGGGGCAAGAGGCTGACTCTGTAAACCGCTTAGAAAGGGTTATAAAAGCACTATGAAGCGGTATATAAGTCTAAATTTCTATTCTATTCTATTCTATTCTATTCTATTCTATTCTATTCTATTCTATATTCTATTCTATTCTATTCTATTCTATATTCTATTCTATTCTATTCTATATTCTATTCTATTCTATTCTATTCCATATTTTCTATTCTATTCTATTCTATTCTATTCTATTCTATTCTATTCTATTCTATTCTATTCTATTCTATTCTATTCTATTCTATTCTATTCTATTCATTCTCTATTCTATTCTATTCTATTCCATTCTATTCTATTCTATTCTATTCTATTCTATTCTATTCTATTCTATTCTATTCTATTCTATTCTATTCTATTCTCCTGTTCTGTTCTATTCTATTCTATTCTATTCTATTCTAGTCTAGTCTATTCTAGTCTAGTCTAGTCTAGTCTAGTCTAGTCTAGTCTAGTCTAGTCTAGTCTAGTCTATAGTCGAGTCTAGTCTTCTATTCTATTCTATTCTATTCTATTCTATTCTATTCTATTCTATTCTATTCTAGTCTAGTCTAGTCTAGTCTAGTCTAGTCTAGTCTAGTCTAGTCTAGTCTTCTATTCTATTCTATTCTATTCTCTATTCTATTCTATTCTATTCTGTTCTGTTCTGTTCTGTTCTGTTCTCTATTCTGTTCTCTATTCTATTCTATTCTATTCTATTCTATTCTATTCTATTCTATTCTATTCTAGTCTAGTCTAGTCTAGTCTAGTCTAGTCTAGTCTAGTCCAGTCCAGTCCAGTCCAGTCCAGTCCAGTCCAGTCCAGTCTAGTCCATTCTCTATTCTGTACATCCATCCAGATTTTGTAGCACAGGTATGGTAATTTTAATATAACGGGGTACTCTATATTTATATCCTATTCTGAATAGAGTTGCCAATGAATTGCATTTAAATCTGGGAAACAGTTGTATCTGATCTGAAACTTGCTTATTTGGAAGTAAGCATCATGTGCTCAAGGTAATATTTTTCTGGATAAATGTTTATACAATCACTGGTTTACATTTATATGAGACTATTTCTTCAACCATATTTCTCTTGATTTGTCAAGGAAATGTTTTATTATGTATACAACTTAGTCACCAACACATGTATAATGGCAGTCTCATTAAGCTGCCTGGAACCTCAAAACCCATTATCTAATGTGGCCGTGGTGAAGCACGCATGCAAAAATGTCTCCTGAGATATAATTGTAATAAACAAACAAAGCCAACACAACAGAATAAATAAAAAAAATCTAATCAGATTTTCCCCTCTAAGAAATGTCCTGTTCTGGTCAAAATTCACTGGTTTGATGGTGGAACTCTTGTGTATCATTAGAAGAAAACAATGAATGAATCGCTCATATTTTTTTTTTAAAAAGTAAGAGTCCCTCTCCGCCTTCAATATAGAAGCAACAATCAAAGAGTTTTTACAACAAGCCATTATTGACAGCTAAAGAAAGATAGAAGATGAATGCCTTGGGCAACAGAAGGACGTGTGGCAACTGAGTGTAGACTTCCGACATCAAACAAGGGAGGACAAGAAAAGATACCTCAATCAAAAATGTCAACACACAAAAGGGAACAAGAAGGGAAGGAAAATGAGAGATGTTTCTAAGAAGTGCAGACAAAGGACGGGAAATGTATTGCTAAAGTAGGAGACTACGGAAAGGTAAACTGAGAAGAAATCTTCTAATATTTTTTTTTATTTTTTTCCAAACTCTCCCCGATACATACACCGTGATATTTATGAGATGTTACCATACATTCTTTTTACATTCATATATAAGATACTTTTAATAAAACGAAATAAATACATACACATGATTTTTGGTGTTGCTCACCCATTTCCCCTTTCACTGTATCCACACTCCTCCTTCTCTACCTTCTTTCTTCCTTTCTTCTCTTCCCTACTTCCCTCTTCTCCTCTAACTGAGAAGAAATCTGATAGAGGCCAATGGAATTGGGGGACAACCACAAAAAAAATAAACTATTGAAATCCTCTACAAATGGGACAATAACATTATATATACATTTTCAGGGACAGAATACATTCATAACTCTTTAGAAAATGAAATGTGACTAAGCGTGTTAAATTCTTTAAAGGTATAGAAGAATAGCATGTTAAAGTGTTGACAGCTCCGTATAAATCAGGACAGAATAAAACTGTGGCAAAATATTGTGAAAGGAATGGCATATATTAAATTGAGATGCAGGAGAGAACACACAAAGTATCTCTACTTCTTCACGCAAGCCACGAAAAACAAAAGCAATGAAAAAGCAGGCGTGCTTGTTTAATAGTTATAAAAAAAAGTTTGGCTTTCTTTTATGACGATGTTCGTTTTCTCTTTCAAACACATCTCTATACCAGAGCAATTGAAATTAAATTATACTTAAAAAGCGTTTGATCATTCAATTGCAAGTAGCCCATCCCAGGTAATATATGAAAGTAATACACCTGAACAGAAGGACTGGAGGAGATAACTTAGCGGGTAGTTCTTCAGTATCCGTTTTTTTATTAATCAGTTTATGTATTGATGCATTCATGAATAATTCACCATTCTTGCTTGGGCTGGTCGGATATAAAGAATGGTACATTTGTACAGATCCAGGAAGACTCAGTTTTAAATTACGACAGCTGAAAGAAAAGATTTAGAGTTACATCGCTAATGCCTGCTGGTTTATTTATACAACCTAATACGTTTGATACTTTTCTCTGTAACCATAAATAAGCTTTCATTAATTCAATCGGTTTTCTAGATTTGGCTTGGATCAAGACTCCTGTCCTAGTCTTGTCCTCCTGGATAATTGTGTGTGTGGTTTTTTTTTGTTTGTTTGTTTTTGCAAGGAAACCCTAAGCTCCAGCCCAAGCTGGTACTTCTCACCTTGCTTTCATTCCTAGATTATTTTCAGTACCAAATTCTTCAATCCTGGCTCTTGATCTTCTTCAGATGGCAACCAACAGCCCAGCCGGTCACCTAGAGCAGGGCTTTTCAACCAGTGGTACGGCTACCACCTGTGGTACATTGGCACCTGGCAGGTGGTACGCCACCATCCTAGAAAAGTGGTAGCGGGGGAGGGGAATGAGCTGAACCGGTGGCAGCACCGCACAAGCCTGAGCGAGAGATGGCTGGAGCTGCAGGGCTGTCAGGGCTCAGCGGAAGCGCCAGGATCAGCACCAGGCTCCAGCTGGAGCCTGGCGTTGATCCTGGCGCTTCTGCTGAGCCCTGAAGAAGCACCAATCATCTGGAAAGCAGCACTGATCCTGGCGCTTCTGCTGAGCCCAGAAGAAGCGCCGATCAGCTGGAATGTTGCAGCATCTCCAGGGTCTTGTGATTTACATTCAGATGCTTGGCAACTGATTCATATTTATGACGGTCACAGTATCCCAGGGTCATGGGAAGGGACCAAAACCTGCTGCAACCACCCAGCATACAGGGGGAATAAAAACCAACCCCCCCACTCCATCCCTGCTGCCAATCCTCAACAGAAATGTTCACAACAATGAAAGCCTCGGACAGGAGGAAGGGCGCGGCCAGGTGGGCAGGCAGGTGTCTTGCTTGGCTGTGGCTTGGGGGGCACTTTTTTCAGGGCCATTATAACTTCAAACAGTCACTAAGCGAACTGTTGTAAGTCGAGGACTACCTGTACTTTATCACTTTTTTCTTTTTTGGGGGGTCAAGTTTTTGACACCTTGCTAGGCGACTGGTGGTACTCGGATATTGCCATATCCTAAAAGTGCTACAATGGGTGCAAAGGTTGAAAAGGCCTGGACTAGAAGGAAAGCTGAGCAATTAGCAAATGTCAGCACTGTTTCTTTATTATTCAAAAACTTAAACTGAACTCAAGCTGTATTTCTGCGCTAGTGGACATTTTGGCAAATGTCCAGTTAAAATAATAAGTAGCTGCTTTATGCAAAGTCCAACAGCTGACCAATCTCACAACCTTGTTATTTTTACATTATTTAACCAGCTTTCTTTCTCAGACCTAAGTTAATTTTAAAATCAGAACATTTTAAAAACTGGAGGAAATATTCCCACCGTTGTGTGAGAGCTCTTCCTCTGTTTTGAAATCAAATTTGTTTATATCCTTATACTAATTTGTTTATATTTTATATTTTTTTATATATTCCAAGTTTCCTGCGTTGACCCTTGAGCTATTGATGAGTGGGTTTAGTTCACCAGATGCTGTTTGCCTGAATGGTGTGATCACCTGCCCCTAAGTACAATTACACCTACTCATTGATTATGCAGTGTAATTATGCAGACTCATTGATCATACTTTGTCAAATGAAGCCGATATAATTTATAGCTCCCCTCATATTGCTGAATATTGAAACTGCTTGACTTATTCAATATGGACTTTGCTTGCCAGCTTTCTGTTTAGGAACAAGCCAATCTGTCTGGCCTACTTGACAGCAGAATCATCCTGATAAATATTGAAAAGTTACAGCTTTGGAAATTTTCTTTAGATTCCAAGAAAGATTCCCATGTAGATGATGATAATTGCTCAAATCTGCTTACAAAGAGTTGGCTGATGGATGATACTGGCGGGCCAGAACCTGGTCCGGTTCCACTGGATAGGCAGCCCAAAGGAAGAACAAGTTTGTGACTAATGGATGACAAGTAAAGATAGCTAGAAGGTTCTGAGGCCTGGGATATGATTATTGAGACAGATTAATTACTTGACTAACGCTCTTTTTTATTGATAATGGGGATGACTGATTGTAGATCACACGGCTGGGTAGTAATATTGGAAGGGGAAAAAAAGTAACAGATATAGTCTGATATAATGGTTATGGAAAGGTGAGGAGCAAACTTGGCTGGTTGGGAATGTGTCACCAGTACTAAGAAATATAATAGCTCAGTGTCAATTTCTTCCAACTTAATAGCCCATGCTTAATGCCTAGCCCAGAATAAAATGGTTATCAACCATGGCTTGATTCATAGGCCAAAGGACCATCTGGACGCATAATATAAGAGGGTAGCCATGCTGAATTGAGTCAACGCTCATCTAAATCTTCTGTTTCACTCTGACAATGTTCTCTACAGCCAAAATTTGAAGCCTGAACCTTTGATACTAATTGCCTTCTATAGTACCTATCATCATGGTGTTATCCAATCCTTTTTAAAGCCAACTAAAATAGCCACTGTTATTGTAATGAATTCCGCAGGTGAATCATATGTACTGGATAGATGGCAGTCCTTTTGCTCTTAAGGGCAAAATTGAATGATTGTTTTTTGGGAAAACAAGTGTGGGAAGTTGCACCCCCCCCCGAGAAGGAAATATTAAAAAGGCAGAAAAGCATGCCAAGTTTTTCTTAATAGCCCCAAGTCTCCCTCCCCCAACCAGAAACCAGCTCTGTAGAAATGCAGATGTAATAATCCATTCAGGAAGGTTGGAGGCCCCCAGCTAGAAGATTAAGAAGACAAACACACCTAAAATCTACATACCTCACCCAAACTCTAAGACAGGACATAATAGGATTAACCCACAGATGCCAAAGGGGCACACTCAGACTCAGGTCAACAGTACATAACACAGGAAATACAAAGCCTCAAACAGGAACAGGAAACAACCTCAAGAGCCCCAGAGGGTATAAAACCCCACTCCCTACATGTGCTCTCTCTCTTTTCTTCCAGAGCCATCTTTCTGTCTGGCTCTCCTCTTCAATAAACTGCAACCTTCTTTCTAAAGCAGTCGCCATGTTGTTTATTCCCGGCTTGGACTGAACCATGATGAAGACTTTTCCTTCAACACAAGGTATCTGGACCAAAATCATTTCAACAGTTATGCCTGGCATACGAGGATGCTTTCAACAAGTCCATGGACTTCCTGAGCAGGCTCAGCAAAGTTCCCAAACTTCAGACACATTATATCTTTAGCTGCATAAAGATATATCCTCCAGGAATGCGTGTGGGGATAATAAATGAAATAGAGCATTTTTTTTCTCCAAAGATTGCAAGACCAAAGAGAAGTACAGATTCGGTGAGTTCAAAATGAATAAAGAGAAAAAAGTTCATCCTCAACAGAATTTGCAAAAGCCCAAGCAGATATTTTCTGCATATATATATATCCAAACATGATGCTTTATTACTCTGTTTGATCAGGGATGAATGGCTGGGGAAAAAAATGAAAGCAATAATAATTCAGAATGTGATTCCTTATCGATCGGGTATATCTGAGCTGAATTTGTGGTGCATGATATCTTCCATTTCATCTCTTCCTGGGTATGTGCGTGAAAGATTGGGAATTGCACAGCTACTCCGTGGCAAAAAAAACAGTGTGGGTTTCCCCTCTCTCTTTATTGTATTCTAGTAATAATCCTGAATTTTGCATCTCTGACGTGCTAGTTCTGACATGCTGTCTGCCATGTGTCTTTCTTGTAGCTGCTGACCTTTGGACAAAACCCAACATCTAGTCCTTTGAACCTGGTCACTCTGAGCTGGAATCAGCATATTGCTAGTGACTGGCCCTTTACAAACTGAAGGGGAAATTGGAACTTCATTTACAACTTGACGAGCAATTACGGTCACAAGTGCCTTTGAAATTTATAACCAGTGTGTTTACATTCTGTTGTTGCCATGTTACACTGTGAAATTGTGTCTCCTTTCCATGGAGAATCGATATGAGCTTGTCTTCATCTGTGTTTCCTACTGAACATGAATGTGATGGTCCTCTATCCCCAAATTGTGAGAAAATCCTTGGAAATATTTCTTTGTCTTCCTTCCTTCCTTCCTTCCTTCCTTCCTTCCCTCCCTCCCTCCCTCCCTCCCTCCCTCCCTCCCTCCCTCCCTCCCTCCCTTCTTTCTTTCTTTCTTTCTTTCTTTCTTTCTTTCTTTCTTTCTTTCTTTCTTTCTTTCTTTCTTTCTTTCTTTCTTTCTTTCTTTCCTTCCCTAAAACTTGGATCAGGATTATTTCAAGCAGCATTCAGATGTATCTATTTTTTTTTGCCTCAGTTGGAATCAGACGAAGAGTCCCTGAATTGCTGGAAGCTAATCTAAAATTACAATCTAAAGTTGTGTAACCCTGAGGGCTTTAACTAATCTTTTTTTTTAATATATAAAATTCTTTTATTAAAACAATCAACATTGAACATAAAAACATATTATGCAGCAATCAACATGATACCTGGTATACAATACTAATTATTAGTCTTTGAAAACGTCTGAATTAGTAAGCCTTTCCCCCCCCCCACCCCTCGCGTCTAGTCTCAACTATACTCCTGTTACATTTTATTTGATTGGCGTTTCTCTTATCTGTTTCAAAATTAATGTGGTCAACATTAAACATAAGATCTTATTGCTAAGCAACCCTCCTAGAACATAGCATACAACATTAGGTATTAATCTTTGTAAACATCTGTTTTAGTAAACGTTCTACCCTCCTCCCTTGCATCTTCAAGTATAATCCGAATACATTTTGTTGGATTGGTGTTTCTCTTATATATGGTCTATCTACTGTTTCTAGTCTATCGCCTATTGTATGTTTGCGCTTCTGACTTGATTTCATCCCATTACTAGTGCAATCTTTTATAGTCCCTAACCAGAGGTCCTGAGGTGAGAGTTTCATATCCTGAGGTAGAGATTCAGTCTACTTTAGCAATATTAAAGCAAACATCATTAGTCATAAGGTTATGTTAAGAGGCATTAGTTATAGAACATATACATTCAACATTGGGTGTTAGTTTTTGTAAACATTTGATTTGTTAACCCTTCTTCCCTCCTCCCATCGAGCCTCAGCTAAACGCCAGCTGCATTCTGTTTGATTGGTGTCTCTCTTGGATATAGTCTATCCACTGTTTCCAGTCTGTCAAAAATTGTTCATTGGAGCGATTTTTCAAGTATGCTGATATTTTCGCCATTTCCGCCAAATTTGTTACTTTCACAGTCCATTCTTCAATAGGCGGTATTTCCGGATTCTTCCAGTACTGTCCCACCAACAATCTTGCTGCTGTAATTAAGTTCAAAAATAAATTTGTCTCTGAGGTAGTGAAATCTTATCATCACTTTTTTTTAAAAAAAAGGAAAAACCTAATCGTGCCAGGTATAACAGCCATCTTATGAACTCTCTTAAGCAAATTTTATAGTAGGCACCTGCCCCAGAAATTCTTGGACAATATATATTTTAGGTAAACAACTAAGACTCAAGATAGTCTAAGGCAGGGGTTCTCAACCTTGGCAACTTTAAGACTTGTGGACTTCAACTCCCAGAATTCCTCAGCCAGCAAAGCTGGCTGAGGAATTCTGGGAGTTGAAGTCCACAAGTCTTAAAGTTGCCAAGGTTGAGAACCCCTGGTCTAAGGAATTCTGAATTAAGGTGTGACACTAAACCACCTTGTCAGTAAATATAATAAATCTACCAGAGATCAGTTACAAGCACTCTTTGTAAATTTCAGATCTGAATTTGATCTCTTTCCAAGGCCAAGATCTGGAAGAAGTTTATCTCACCATCTGTTTGTAAGTGTGCTTATTCACGGAGTATCTGAGAATATTAATCAGAGTGAGGTCCCATGGAGATACATGGGAACACCATAACAGAAGTTCCAACACAAAAAGTGGAAAGCAAAGAGTATATTGATATAGGAGAATATGTATTTGCGGCTCAGGAATGAAATGAAGGTTGTTTGGTGCTCTCTGAGCTTGATTGCTTTCTTGCAGACATTTCAGTGCATTGATGATGTTACCTAATTTGGGTAATAAAACATCTGCAAGAAAAGAACCAAGCTCAGAGAGCACCAAGGACTTACTGCTGTCTTTTTTGTTGGCAATTGTGGGAAGTCAGCCCCCCCCCCAGAGAAGGAAATATTAAAAGGGCAGAATATATTTCCCTAAAGGATTTTAAAAGCAGAAACCAACCCTGCCCCCAAGTCTCTCTGTCCCAAGCAGAAACCAAGTCTGCAGAATTGTAGATGATAATCTTGTCAGAAAGACTGGAGTCAGGACACGGATTAGGAAGAAAGATCCCTAGAATCAACACCAAAAATCCAACACTCATCAGTCCTCAGCCCCAGGGAAGCAGGATATGACCCTTGGGACATAATAGGATTAACGCACCACCATCAGAATACCAGAAAAGCACACTCAGACTCAGGTCAAAGTTCATGCCACAGGAACAACTCCAAACAAAAGGCTCCAGAGGGTATAAAAACCCACTCCCGACATGTGCTCTCTCTCTCTTTTCTTCCAAAGCCATCTTTCTGTCTGGCTCTCCTCTTCAATAAACCACAATGTTCTTTCTTTTTTTTATTATAAAAATTCTTTTATTAAAACAATCAACATTGAGCATAAAAACCTATTATGCAGCAATCATCATGACACCTGGTATACAATACTAAGTATTAGTCTTTGAAAACGTCTGCGTTAGTAAGCCTTTTTCCCCCACTCCTCGCGTCTAGCCTCAACTATACTCCTGTTACATTTTATTTTGATTGGTGTTTCCCCTATCTGTTTCAATATTAATGTGATCAACATTAAACATAAGATCCTATTGCTAAGCAATCATCCTAGAACATAGCATACAACATTAGGTATTAATCTTTGTAAACATTTGTTTTAGTAAACGTTCTCCCCTCCTCCCTTACATCTTCAAGTATACTCCGAATACTAAAGCAATCGCCATGTTGTTTATTCCCGGCTTGGACTGAATCATGATGAAGACTTTTCCTTCAATGCTATAAATATCTCCACCAGATAACATCCTCCTCCTAAGTTTCCTAGCATATTAAATCCCTTACTCCAGAAAAAAAAAACCTGTTTTAGTAATCGAGGTACAATTGAGTCTATGCATCATATTATTCCATAATGTCCTTTACACAGGGGTTCTTCTGCTTCAAATGTAACACTGATTTTAAGTGGTCTTCTAAGTTCTATATAACAGCATCTTCAATAGTCTGGCCAGATTTTTGCAGGGAATGCCATCTGTTGCTGAGTCATTTTAAGTAGCTTTTGGTTGTCTTGTTGATATATACATTTACTGAACTCAGCATATATATTTATGTATACAACTGTTTCCCAAATGACCCTGATAAACATTTCTCTTTTTCTAAGCTTCTTTTAAGGCTCATATACACAGGACAGACACGATCATGATTCAAATATCTATTCTGTTCATTACACAATTAAATGAGGGAGAAGAAGCCAGTGAACAAAGGATTTCAACAAAGGTTAAATGACTTGGATGAGGGAATTGAAGGGAAACTCATTAAATTTGCAGATGACACCAAACTGACACCCCAGAAGACAAACTCAGGATCCAAAAAGATCTTAACAAACTTGAAGAATGGGCCATATCCAACAAAATGAGTTTCAATGTGGAGAAAAGCAAAGACTTACACCTAGGCAGAAAAAAACCAAAGGTACAAATATAGATTGGGCAAGACCTGGCTTAAAAACAGCAACTGTGAGAGGGGACCTTGGAGTCCTAGTGGACAATCACTCAACCATGAGCCAGCAGTGTGTAGCAGCAGCCAAAAAAGCTAATACAATCCTGGGTTGTATAAACAGAGGCATAGAGCCAAGATCAGGCGAAGTACTAGTACCTCTTTAGAAAACCCTAGTGAGGCCACACCTGGAATACTGCAGCCAATTTTTGTCCCCATATCACAAAAAAGATGTTGAAAGTTTGGGGAAAAAAAGTCAGAGAAGAGCAATTAAGATGATCCAAGGCCTGGAGTCTAAAATATACGAAGAACGGCTACGGGATTTGGGTTTGGCTAGTCTAAAGAAAAGAAGAAATAGGGGAGACATGACAGCAGTGTTCCAGTATCTGAGGGGCTGCCACAAGGCAGAGGGGGCCAGGTTGTTCTCCAAAGCACCAGAGAGAAGGACGAGAAACAATGGTTGGAAACTGATCAACGAGAGAAGCAACCTGGAATTAAGGAGAAACTTCCTGATAGTGAGGACAATCAATAAGTGGAACAGCTTGCCTCCAGAAATTGTGGGCACTCCATCACTGGAGATTTTTAAGAAGAGATTAGACTTCACTTGTCTGAGATAATATAGGTTCTCCTGCTTGAGCAGGGGGCTCGACTTGAAAACCTTCAAGGTCCCTCTCAGCTCTATTCTATTCTATTCTGTTCTGTTCTGCTCTGCTCTGCTCTGCTCTGCTCTGCTCTGCTCTGCTCTGCTCTGCTCTGCTCTGCTCTGCTCTGCTCTGCTCTGCTCTGCTCTGCTCTACTCCGCTCCACTCCACTCTATTAATTCTATTCTACTCTACTCTACTCTACTCTACTCTACTCTACTCTACTCTACTCTACTCTACTCTACTCTACTCTACTCTACTCTACTCTACTCTACTCTACTCTACTCTACTCTACTCTACTCTACTCTATTCTATTCTATTCTATTCTATTCTATTCTAAAGTGAGAAGTTATTGGAATGGGTCACATTAGTGAAAAAAGTGCAAGTTTCTTCCAAAGTCAAGCACACAACTGATGGGAATTATGCTTCTTCAAAGATCCTTTACTGGAACACTACATTGTGCTACTTGGTCAAATATTTGGCTTTCAGCTGTCAACCTCTTCCCCCTGCATTAATGACCCCATCCAATAATTCTCTCTCTCTTTTTTTTAATAAAATTTTATTAATTTTTATAATTATAAATAACAAAAGAAGAAAAAAATCACATTAAAACAACTCAACTGAATAAAAACATTTACAACTTTTTCAATCACAAGAACCAAACATAAAAACTTAACTAAAATAGTTAAGTTAACTACGGGTATTGCTCTGCGGCACCCCCCAACCACATCCCCCTCCACCTTTCTCCCTACCTCTACCTCTATCCACCCACCATCTCTAGCCCCACTCTCTCCTCCCCCTCATGCCACCTCCCTACTTCCCTCAACCTTCACTCCTCAGTCTCATCCCCTCCAGATGTGGTACAAGGTGCCGCAGAGCAACCCATCCTTTATCATATATCATGTTACAGTTGAGAAGATTATAGAAACCCCTCCTCCCCCACTCCCCCCCACCCCCGACTTCCCAAAGTGAATACAGGGTAAAAAAAAACACAAGAAAACCCACTAAACTACACCAAGATATTATATAAATCCTATTAAAAATTTAACTACATTTTTCAATCCAACATATAAATATTTAACTATATACTAAATACAATTTCTTAAATTGATATTTCCTTTGTATATAATCTATCCATTTTTCCCAGTCCAACATATATTTTTCATTTGAATGATCCTTCAAATATGCAGATATTTTAGCCATTTCTGCCAAGTTAATAACTTTTATAATCCATTCTTCAATAGATGGTACTTCTGGCGTCTTCCAATATTGTCCCACCAACAATCTTGCCGCTGTAATCAAGTTCAAAATTAAATTCATCTCTATGGTGGTACAGTCTTTTATAATACCTAACAAAAACAACTGTGGTAAAAATTCAATACCCTTTTTCAATATATTTTGAAGTATCCACCATATTTTTATCCAAAAAGCCGTATTTTTTCTACAAGTCCACCATACATGAAAATAAGTAGCGTCCATAGAGTCACATCTCCAACACTTAGGTTGTATATCCGGATACATAGATGATAATTTTTTCGGATCTAAATGCCATCTATAAAACATTTTATAAAAATTTTCTCTTAAATGTTGCGCTTGTGTAAATCTTACATTTTTAACCCAGATCCTCTCCCATGTTTCCATCATAATTGGTTGTCCAAAATTATGTTCCCACTTAATCATACAGTCCTTAACTAATTCAGTTTCAGAGTCAATTTCAATTAATGCATTATATAGTCTTTTAATATGCATAGGCCTTTGATCTCTAACTTGTTTAATTAAATTTTCATCTGTTGAAGAAAAGCCTATCTTAAAATCTTTTTCCCATCTAGTCTGCAGTTGTGCATATAGAAACCAAGTATAAACTATTCCTTCTTCCGTTAAAGTATTCGATGATTTCAATAAAGACAAATTCCCTTCTTTAATTAGGAGTTTCTGATAAGACACCACATCTTGAATTTGTTGTCTATTTATATTCTCTATTGCGTGCCTGGGAACTGTCCAGAGAGGAATCTTTTCGTTTAACTTGTAGTAAAAAACTTTTTCCAGACACGCAGCAGAGCACTTCTCAGTAGGTGCTCTTTGAAACTCCTGTCCACCTTTTTGTCATAAACTAAATATGCATGGAAACCATATAGTAAGCCGTACCCTCTATATTCAATATTCTATTCTTAGTTAAATTAACCCAGTCACTTATCGCTACTAAAACAGCAGCATAGTAGTATAACTTGAAATTGGGCATTTTCAAACCACCTCTTTTCCTTGTATCCTGAATAATTTTCAATTTAACCCTCGGTTTCTTGCCGTTCCAAACAAATCTATTAATACCTTTCTGCCACTCCTCCAAATTCACATCCTTTTTAAGTATAGGTAACATTTGAAATAAAAATAAAAATTTTGGCAATACATTCATTTTAACTGCAGCTATCCTACCCAACATAGATAATTGTAATTTTTTCCATTTATCTAATTCTATTTGTGTCTTATTCCACAAAACTTCATAATTATTCTTATATAGCTTCCCATTAGAAGCTTCAATATAAATTCCTAGGTATTTAACTTTCTTAACTATCTCACAACCCGTTATTCTTTCCAAATCTTGTTTTGAATTATTATCTAAATTTTTAACTAACATCTTTGTCTTAGATATATTTAATTTAAAACCTGATACCCTACCATAATTTTGAATTATCTCCATCAAACTCTTATCTAAACCAATATCTATAACACCATTCCAATCTCCCATTAAAATACAAGACCTATAATCAAATTGTATTAATTTTTTATGTAATAACTTGTAAAATAATCCTTGTTGTTGATTTGGTGCATATATACCCATCAAGAGAACTTTCTTCCGATCTATTAAAATTTCAATAGCTAAAAATCTACCTTGGATGTCTGATTCTATTATATGATTTTTAACATAAATAACAATTCCATTCTTCTTCTCAGCAGCCGCTGCAACAAAATGTGTACCTAATTTATTGTTTATCAAATATTTCTGATCAGAAGTTCTAATATGTGTTTCTTGTAGACAAATTACATCATTTTTACATTGCTTCAAATAATGAAATATCTTCTTCCTTTTCTGTGGAGAATTTAAACCATTAACATTCCATGTCAAATATTTATTTGACATGACCAATTTGAGAAAGCTTTGCAAGGCCAAATTAACTTCTTCAACCATTTTCTTCTTTGGTCTTGCTCCCATGGCTTCCGGAGATGTGGGTACAACTTGCTTTGTACGAACTGGTTGTTCTTTTTCTCGTTGTTCCATGTGTTTAGTAGCTGCACGTGTTTGCCTTTGCTCTTTATACTTCTCTACCTCCAAAGGCTGAAAAATATCAACACCTTGTACTGGCAGCTCCACCAATGCTCCTTTATCAATTCCTGATGCTGTCAGGATTTGTGATTCCAAAGATTGTATTGGTTGTTTTAACTCCATATCTCTGTCCTTTGGAAAATCTGCCCTTTTTAGTCTTGGAGATGGAGGTTTACCAGCCTTCAAAATATTCTCAAAAAAATCTTTCGCCTTGCCAACGGAAATCAGGCGGTATCTATTACCCTGGAAAAATAGTGAAAGTCCAGTTGGAACCTCCCATCTAAATCGTATAGCACGTTTTTTAAGTTCATTCGCCAAAAATACATACTCTTTCCTTGCTCTTAACATCTTAGGGGGAATCTCCTTCAGAACCATAACCTCTTGACCGGCAACAATGAATTGTTTATTATAAGATGTAGTAAGAACATAATTTCTGAATTTCCTTGTAACAAAATAAATCACAATATCTCTAGGCAATTTTCTTTGTTTTGCAATCCATGAGTTAACTCTAAAAATCCGATCCATCTGCCAGGATACGTATTGTACTCCATCTTCTAGAAATTTTGCCAAAGATTCTTCAAAAATTCTTCTTAAGTCTTCCTGATTCTCATTTGCAATCTCCTTCAGCCCTCTGATTCTAACAGCCAACAACATCTGGTTATATTGAGCCATAACTGTTTGATCTTGAATATCACTTTTAACTTCATCAAGTTTTTCCTCAAATTGCTGCTCAATACCCTCCACCTTCTCTTCAACTCTCAGGGTATACTCCCAGACCCCCTTAATAGCATCCACAATATCTTCTCTTATCACAATATTGTGAGACGCAATTGTGTCTTTTATTGTCTCCAATTCATCAGTTAATCCTTTAACTTGTTCCTCAATCTTTCTCTCCAGCTTTTCAGTCATTGTAGATAATGCATCCTGTAAATCTTTCATGGTAAACATTTCTGGAGAAGATTGAGTAGGCAGGGGGGCTTGAGATTCTATAGATGTTAGAGAGGCTGGGGGAGCAGAAAGGCTACTTGATTGTAATTTAGAGGGCTGAGCCGGAGAAGATGCAGTCACCTTCGCAGTAGTGATTTTTGTCTGCCTAGTGGCCATATTAAAGTCAATCCACTTTTAAAAAGTTCTTAAAGTAAAAAAAATGAAATCCTTGCAAATATATTGCCAAAATTTCCCCTTGTTCTTATCTTCTTTCAAATCACAATTCAGTAATTGTAGTTTATAGTAGTTTATAAGATTTTAAAGCTCAAATCTAAATAGTCACTCTAGCTTTACTTCGAAGAAAAAAAGTTCACTTTCACTTTCAAACACTTCTCTTTACAGTGAGAACAATCGCCATCTTGGATACATATGTTGATTACAAAAGTACGTGGTCAGAAGTAAAAAAAATATTTATACTTGCAATAAACAACTCCTGTATTCACTCCGCCTGCATGCAGGTCTCTCTTGGAATATTTTCTAAAGCAGGGGTGGTCGCAGCATCTTTCTCTGTCTGCCGACAGAAGCGTCTCTGGGCAGGAGCGTTTCAAGCGCCTAGGGAGCTCTCACTCTAAACCCCTGAAAACTTTTCCAGGGGACTTTTAGAGGAGCTCAACCAACGCTCAATGCTCTTCACCCCTTCTTCGCCCAGAGGGGGGATTTTTCACTGCAAAAAAAAACAGCTGATGTTTGCTGTTTTTTGCGGCTTAACAAACCCTAGAGAGCGGAGCCTCCAAAGGAGACTATAGTGATGCCAGCGGAGCCACCGGAAGTCCTCCATCCAATAATTCTCAAAGAAATGGACAAAAATAATAAGAAGTTCCAAAACAATCATTCTGCAACATTCTGCTTCTCTCCTCAATGTAAGAAGCTGGGTTCTTTCCCCCAATCTGTGATGTTCTATCCTTTAGACATAGGTCTACAATCTCCACAAAGATCTTGGTTCCCTGATTGGAAGGGGACATCAAGTAGCTCCACAGCTTTTTTTTTTTTTAAATACACACACAAAGTCTCTTTGTCAACCTTACTGAAGAAGGGCTTCTATTTTCTGAAGCCAGGGCCAACTTTCTCTCTTCCCAAAATGGAGATCCCAAAGATTTTTTTTTTCAGGAGGCCACTGGACTTTCTTGTGTTTCTTCTGAAGACATTTTTGCTTCTCATCCAAGAAGCTTCTTCAGCTCTCTTGGATGAATGAGAAGCGAAACATCTTCAGAAGAAACACAAGAAAGTCCAGTGGCCTCCTGAAAAAAAAAATCTTTGGGATCTCCATTTTGGGAAGAGAGAAAGTTGGCCCTGGCTTCAGAAAATAGAAGCCCTACTTCAGTAAGGTTGACAAAGAGACTTTGTGGGTTTTTTTTTTTTTTAAAAAAGCTGTGGAGCTACTTGATGTCCCCTTCCGATCAGGGAACCAAGATCTTTGTGGAGATTGTAGACCTATGTCTAAAGCAGTGGTTCTCAACCTTTTTCAGGTTGAGACCCCACTTGCCCCGCCCATGTGCGCCGGGCCGATCCATGCATGCATGGTGCGCACGATGGAAAAAAAATGGCGGACCACGACGGGCTGATCCGCGCATGCGTGGCACGCATGATGGCCCGAACCGCGCATGCGTGGAGCGCGCGTGACGAAAAAAAAACAAAAAAAACAAAAAAAACAAAATGGCGGACCACAACGGGCCAATCCGCGCACGTGCGGTGCGTGCGCGACGGCCCGATCCACGCATGCACAGCACGCGCACGACAGCCCAAACCGCGCATGCGCGGTGCGCGCCCGACAAAAAAAATGGCGGACCACGACGGGCCGATCCGCGCATGCGCGGCACACACACGACGGCCCAATCCACACATGCACAGCGTGCGCGCGACAGCCAGAACTGCGCATGCGCAGCGCGCGCCCGACAAAAAACAAAACAAAAACAAAAAACAAAATGGCGGACCGCGGTGTCCGGCGACCGCCGCGAAACGGTCATTCGACCCCAAATGGGGTCGCGACCCATAGGTTGAGAACCGCTGGTCTAAAGGATAGAACATCACAGATTGGTGGAAAGAAGCGAAACATTCAAAAGAAACACAAAGAGGACCTGGATGATTGAGAATCTCCGTAGACACCAAATGGGGGATACATACTTTTTAGTGGAGAGTACACACTTTTTTAGGAGGATTTCTCCACCTGTACCGATACACAAATTTAACGTGCTTTTGGCATTTGAAATGAATTTTATTTGTCCTTGTCCTTGTCATTTTTAGAAACTAGCAGAGTAATGAGCAAAAACTCTAAACAGATACAATAAAAGAAGCACATCTAACCTCCTGACTGAGGTAATAATGTCTGATATTGTTTCATGGTGATGTTTATATATTTATTTATTTTTTAAAAAAATGTGCATGCCAGTTATTGTTCATTTGGGGGGGAAAACAGGAAGAATTAATGACCGACCATGAAAATGTCAAGAATGTCTAAATAAATATATCTGAAAGGGAAGCCAATCTTGCAGCATAATTTATTCATAAGAATTAGTTAACTTCTTCCTTTATTAATTACAGGCCACCAATGGAATGAGTGAACACATCAAACTCAACTTTGATATAATTAGTGCGCATGACTATAAATACCATTAATGTGAAGTGTATTTCCAAGTGTTAATTGGCTGTTCTAGCAAGAGAATATTAGAGTAATAAATACATTCAAAGCCTATAAAGTGCTAATTTTAACATGCAAAGCCATTATGAAAATCAGCTGGAAAAAAAAACTTTTCAAAAAGAATCTGAGGACCTTATCTGTTTAGTGTGCAAAATTAATTGCTATATTAAATTAGCAAGCTCATATTATGTTTTATTTTTGAGACAGTGAAGGTATGAAATTGTTGAAATGCTTTGGTTTTTTTGGTTGAAAAAAAAAAGGTAGGATTCTATCCATTTCCTCCTTCGTAGGAATGTTCAAAATTTTAGGATGCTGGGACAAAAGTAAGAGAAATAGTTAATATGGGAGTTGGCATTGAACGAAAGTCTACTTTATTTTTGATTAGCCAAGAGCTTCAGTGGGGGGAGGGGGGAAGAGCTGAAATTAATTTGACAAGCTGTATATGGACATGGAAAGTTTTGGAAGGAATCATTCAAAGATGGAAAAGCAAATCTGATGAGGTCTATTTTATTTGTAAACCATGCATGAAGTGGAAGTTTTGATCGTTCTTTGGAAGACTCACCTTCCTCGTTAGATAACAGTATGATTAATTATCAAAACTGTGTTACGGTCTGTTTTCCATCTTTGAACCCCATCACAAATGCAGTTACACCGATGCTACCCAAGTCATTACTCACACCTAAAACGGTCACTGATTTTGGTGTTAAGCTACCAATGAAAACTGTCCCAAAATTGCAACTGGTCCAAAATATGTTGTTCAGCTCATTGACTAAAGCTAGGTATAGGAATCCTATGATAGTACACTGAAAATTCTGTGTTTGGTGTAGTGGTTAAGGCACCAAGTAAGAAACCAAGGGACCATGAGTTCAAATCCCACCTTAGCCATGATAGTTAGAGGGATGACTTTGGACTAGTCTCTCTCTCTCTCTCTCTCTCTCTCTCTCTCTCTCTCTCTCTCTCTCTCTCTCTCTCTCTCTCTCTCTCTCTCTCCAACACCTCACAGGATTGTTATTGTGTGGAAAATAGGAGGAAGAGGAAGATTTGTTAGATACGTTTGTGAGTTTTTTGTAAAAATAATAAAAGTGGGATATAAAGAGTGATCTTCACAGAATAACAGCGTTGGAAGGGACCTTGGGGGCGGGTCTTCTAGTCCAACTCCCTGTTCAAGCAGAAGACCCTATACCAGGGGTAGGCAACCTTGGCTCTCTTATGACTCGTGGACTTCAACTCCCAGAATTCCTGAGCCAGCATGGCTCAGCTTAGAAACCTCTCTCTTTCCCCTCAGCATGGCTGGCTCAGGAATTCTGGGAGTTGAAGTCCACGAGTCATAAAAGAGCCAAAGTTGCCTACCCCTGCCCTATATCAAGAGGCCTGGTGGTGTACACTGGTTAGAATGCACTATTTGCAGGGTAATTGTGCCCACTGCCAGCAGTTTGATCCTGACCAGTTCAAGGTTGACTCAGCCTTCCTTCCTTCTGAGGTCGGTAAAATGAGGACCCAGATTGTTGGGGGCAAAAGGCTGACTCTGTAAAATCGCTTAGAGAGGGCTACGGAGCATTGTGAAGTGGTATATCAGTCTAAGTGTTATTGCTATAATGTTGTTGCTATTGCAGACAAATGATAAGACAAATCTTAATAGAGCAGATGTTACTGGCCTCTGATTCACCATCTACCCCAGAGGCCTGTGAATGAATGAATAAGTGACTGACTGACTGAATGAATACCAATAAGCAAATGTATTGATCTCAACTGTGTGGTATCTCTCACATATACCCACACACACAAAGCAAATAATTCAACTGAGTCTCTTCTCACAGTCACTCATGCCCTTATCACCTCGAGGCTCGACTACTGCAATGCTCTCTACATGGGGCTACCTTTCAAAAACGTTCGGAGACTTCAGGTAATGCAGAATGCAGCCGCGCGAGCAGTGTTGGGCCTACCTAGAAATGCCCACATTTCAACATCACTCCGCGAGCTGCATTGGCTGCCAATTGGTCTCCGAACGCAATTCAAAGTGTTGGTGATGACCTATAAAGCCCTACATGGCATCGGACCAGGTTACTTACGGGACCGTTTGCTGCCCCATGAATCCCAGTGGCCGGTTAGGGCCCACAGAGTCGGCCTTCTCCAGGTCTCGTCAGCCAGACAGTGTCGCCTGGCGGGGCCTAGGGGAAGAGCCTTCTCTGTTGCGGCCCCGGCCCTCTGGAACCAACTTCCCCCAGAGATCCGTGTCGCCCCCACCCTCTCCGCCTTTCGTAAATTACTTAAAACACACTTCTGCGGGCAGGCCTGGGGCAGCTAACACCTTGCCCCTAGCCAGTGTATGTTTGTGTGTATGTTTGTGGAATGATTGGTTTTTCTTTTTTAACTTAAGGGGTTTTTATATTTACATATTTATATTTATGTATTTTATTGTGATTTCTATCATGTTGTGAGCCGTCCTGAGTTCTCCGGAATAGGGCGGCATAGAAATTAAATAAATAATAAATAATAATAATAATAATTCTCTACCTTGATGAATTCCCCAACTTCTGGCAATTACGTGGCTTTAATATTCTGGAATGTAAATTACAGAGTTACGTTTTTCCACAGCAATCTCTCTTAGTCTGCTAAATCTTCCAGAAGTTTTTTCTGCTGTTCTCAAATTCCAGGGCTGCTGTTGCTTAAATGCAAGTGGGAGGCTTTTCTCCCCTTGGGTCAGAGTAACTAGTGATCTAGAAACTTCCCTTGAGATATTTTTTTTCCCTTCCGTGTCCTGAAAAGAACAAGGAAATAAAAAGCCTTCATATAAATCAAATAACGAGCAATACCTTATTTGGCCTGTGAACAGCATGACGGGGACCCATTACTTGAAGGAGTAGGGAGAACAAAAGCTATATTCAATTGAGTACAATTAGCACTTTAAATTGGAGCAGTAATTAATTCCATCTGATTTTTAATGTGCTTATTTCCTGTGCATTTAATGCTTTTAATCCTCTCCCAGTGCACTGAACGAGGTAGCTTGCTGACAATTCTCGGATGGACTGCACCCAAACATTATGGATATTGTATCTTAGGCTTTGCATCCCTCAATTATTTTATTTGTCTGCTTTTGTGTGTGTGTCAGTTGGTCATCCCGTGAAATCCCGTGAATCATTTTAATTCACGGGCCTTTCCATTCGCCCAGCCTTCCTCTTTTCTCCTGTTCAACTTTCTGAACCAGCAACTGATCTATGTTTACACAAACATGATTTTCACAACTGTTCTCAAATGCACAGTTACGGTAGAGGGGGTAGCTTGCTCAATAGTAGTAACTGAGAGGGATCTTGGAGTCCTAGTGGACAATCCCTTAAATAGGAGCCAGCCGTGTGCGGCAGCTGTCAAAAAAGCCAACACAGTGCTAGGCTGCATTAACAGAGGGACAGAATCACTTGAAGCATTAATACCACTTTACAACGCCTTGGAATACAGCATCCAGTTTTGGTCACCACGATGTAAAAAAGATGTTGAGACTCTAGAAAGAGTACAGAGAAGAGCAACAAAGATGATTAGGGGACTGGAGGGTAAAACATACAAGGAACAGTTGCAGGAATTGGGTATGTCTAGTTTAATGAAGAAAAGGATGAGGGGGGACATGATAGCAGTGTTCCAGTATCTCAGGGGCTGCCCCAAAGAAGAGGGAGTCAAGCTATTCTCCAAAGTGCCTGAAGGCAGGACAAGAAGCAACGGATGGAAACTAATCAAGGAGAGAAGCAACCTGGAACTAAGGAGAAACTTCCTGACAGTTAGAACCATTAACCAGTGGAACAACCTGCCTCCAGAAGCGGTGAATGCTCCAACACTGGAAGTTTTTAAGAAGAGACTGGACAGCCATTTGTCTGAAATGGTATAGGGTTTCCTGCTTGAGCAGGGGGCTGGACTACAAGACCTCCAAAGGTCCCTTCCAGCTCTATTCTATTCTAAAGTCAAGCCCCATAAACAATTTATTATATAAATTATATTAAATGCTTTCCTTGCTGGCCATTTTCTTTCGACCCTCCTTTACTCAGTTGATGCCTGATCTCTGCACATTGCAAAGTCTAATTATATTTCCCCTGAGGTTCAAAAAATGCTCATATAATGGACATTGCAAAGTGGTCCTAACACTTCGCGTGACCTTTATTCTATCCCTCTGTTCATGAAGCCTAGGATTGGATTAGCTTTTTTTTTTGGCAGCTCTTTTTTACTTTGGAAAGCGGTCTCAAAGGGGTTTCTGTCTTGAAGTATCATGGAAGCAAAGGACTCTTTCAGAGCCTCCTTAGAACTATGTTTAGGGTTGTTGTTGTTTTTTTTAATTTAGCCAAACAAAAGCACAAGCTTTTGGTGTGTAATTGTAATGCCTACGAGGCTTTTTTTTTTTTCAGATCAGGCTGCCTTGGGGAAAATGTTGATATTCTTTATCTCATGGATTCAGGCTACAAAACGTGCTTTTCAAAACCCTTGTTCCTATTGCTCTCCTGTTCCGTAGAACATAAGGGAACCCCCTGGAAAGAGTCCTTTAACAAGGGTTCCCCCTTTCCCCCCCAGTTCTGGAATGAAGAGAGTATACACCTGGCACAAGCCACCTTTTGTATTTAAAGCTCTAGGCCGTGGTGGCCAACCTATGGCACGGGTGCCAGAGGCGGCACTCAGAACCCTCTCTGTGGGCACGGGCACTGTCGCCCCAGTCATAGGCCTTCAGCTGGGTTTTATAAAACCTTTTCGCTTTAGGCCTCCACTGCCGTGTGCAAAAAAAAAAGGTTCAATCAATCAGTCAATTTCAACTTCTCACGGGGAAAAAAAGATCTCGCAAAGTTGGAATGGATGGATTGAACTTTTTAGTCCAACCTAGTGTGCCGTTACCACCACAGCAACACCCGCCCAATGGGCCACACCCGCCCAATGGGCCACACCCACCCAATGGGCCACACCCACCCAATGGGCCACGCCCATCCAACACCGGACAATACATGTGGGCTTTGGGTTGCAGTTTGGGTACTCGGTCTCTAAAAGGTTCGCCATCACTGCTCTAGGCTGCACAAGAACTTGAACTGCAACTTGGAATTCCCCCGGGTGCTGATTTTTATGATTCATTTTACTGTGCAACTTCATTAGTATCCAAGGAGGAAAGACAATGATATGGAAGGGAAAGGGGAAGGGAAGGGAAGGGAGGGAAGGAAGGGAAGGGAAGGGAAGGGAAGGAAGGGAAGGGAAGGGAAGGGAAGGGAAAGGAAAGGAAAGGAAAGGAAAGGAAAGGAAAGGAAAGGAAAGGAAAGGAAAGGAAAGGAAGGGAAGGGAAGGGAAAGGGAAGGAAGGAAAGGAAAGGAAAGGAAAGGAAGAGAAATGAAAGGAAGGAAAGGGAAGGGAAGGGAAGGGAAGGAAAGGAAAGGAAAGGAAAGGAAAGGAAAGGAAAGGAAAGGAAAGGAAAGGAAAGGAAAGGAAAGGAAAGGAAAGGAAGAGAAATGAAAGGAAGGGAAGGGAAGGGAAGGGAAGGGAAGGGAAGGGAAGGAAAGGAAAGGAAAGGAAAGGAAAGGAAAGGAAAGGAAAGGAAAGGAAAGGAAGAGAAATGAAAGGAAGGGAAGGGAAGGGAAGGGAAGGGAAGGGAAGGAAAGGAAAAGGAAAGGAAAGGAAAGGAAAGGAAAGGAAAGGAAAGGAAAGGAAAGGAAAAGGAAGAGAAATGAAAGTAAGGGAAGGGAAGGGAAGGAAAGGAAAGGAAAGGAAAGGAAAGAAAAGGAAAGGAAAGGAAAGGAAAGGAAGGAAGGAAAGGGAAGGGAAATTGAAAGGAAAGGAAAGGAAAGGAAAGGAAGGGAAGGGAAGGGAAGGGAAGGAAGGGAAGGGAAGGGAAGGAAGGGAAGGGAAATGGAAAGGAAAGAAAGGGAAGGGAAGGGAAATGGAAAGGAAAGGAAAGGAAAGGAAAGGAAAGAAAGGAAAGGAAAGGAAAGGAAGAGAAATGAAAGGAAGGGAAGGGAAGAAAGGTAAGGAAAGGGAAAGGAAAGGAAAGGAAAGGAAAGGAAAGGAAGGGAAGGGAAGGGAAGGGAAGGAAAGGAAAGGAAAGGAAAGGAAAGGAAAGGAAAGGAAAGGAAAGGAAAGGAAAGGGAAAGGAAAGGAAAGGAAAGGAAAGGAAAGGAAAGGAAAGGAAAGGAAAGGAAGAGAAATGAAAGTAAGGGAGGGAAGGGAAGGGAAGGGAAGGGAAGGGAAGGAAAGGAAAGGAAAGGAAAGGGAAGGGAATTGAAAGGAAAGGAAGGAAAGGAAAGGAAGGGAAGGGAAGGAAGGAAGGGAAGGGAAGGGAAGGAAGGGAAGGGGAAATGGAAAGGAAAGGGAAAGGAAGGAAGGGAAGATGGAAAGGAAAGGAAAGGGAAAGGGAAGGGGAGGGGAAGGAAATGAAAGGGGAAGGAAAGAATGGAAAGGATGTGAAAGGATGTGAAAGGAAAGGAATGGAAAGGAAAGGAAAGGGGAAAGGAGAGGGAAGGAAAGGGAAAGGAAAGGGAAAGGAAAGGAAAGGAAAGGACGGGAAGGGAAAGGAAAGGAAAGGGAAAGGAAGGAAGGAAAGTGGAAAGGAAAGGAAAGGAAAGGAAAGGAAAGGAAGGGAAAGGAAAGGAAAGGAAAAGGAAAGGAAAGGAAGGAAAGGAAAAGGAAAGGAAAGGAAAGGAAAGGAATGGAAAGGAAAGGAAGGAAGGAAAGGAAAGGAAAGGAAAGGAAAGGAAAGGAAAGAAAGGAAAAGGAAAGGAAAGGAAGAAAAGTGTGATGTATGGTATTGTAAGCTGCCCAACTTAATTTGGGCATAAATAGCATCCCTTTTTAAAAATGAAAGACGATATGGGAAAAGTTCAGCTGAAAAGAAAGCAACTAATATTTAAAAAGCCTAATGTTTGTGAATATGACTA
>JARGCV010000766.1:55000-248862 GCA_034064705.1 Bothrops alternatus | reverse complement strand
CGTGGGGTGTCTCCCAACAGGGACAAGGCGGGTTGCCGGACGCGCATGGAAAATTCTTGGCCGCGTAAAAATTCCAGATTCGCGTGGGAGAATCTGAATTCCTGGGCCTGGAGTCCACAAGGGATGGTTTGCTTGCAACCTTTCTCAACTCTGGCCATTTTTAAGATGGGCGGACTTCAATTCCCAGAATTCATGCATGGCTGGCCGGAGGAATTCTGGGAATTGAAGTCCGCCCATCTTGAAAACGGCCAAGGTTGAGAAACGCCAGTTTTAGAGACATCCGTCTCACTTCTTCTCTGCTTTCTTCTGCCTTTCAAGAGTGGCCGACTGCAACATCCCCGTGGTCATGTGATCAAAATTCAGACGCTTGGACACTGGAAACCGTATTTAGGACGGTTGCCGTGTCCCGGGATCACGTGATCCCATTGGTGACCTTCTCACAAGCAAAGTCAGTGGGGGAGCCAGATTGACTTTAAGAACCAGGCTACTCACGTATCGACCGCCGTGATTAAAAGCTGTGGCAAGGAAAAAAATGGGGCAAAACTCACTTAACAAATGTCCTTTTGTGGTCGTTAAGTCGAGGACTACCACTACGTCAACCCATATAGGGTGGCTGCAGTATTATTGTCTATCCTCCTTCTTATCTTCCTCCCTTTCCCCCTTTTATCATTGCTGTTATCATCATCACGGACCATCGCACAGTCAGCCAGATGTTCAAACTGGGTGTGGCCATTTTTTTCTACCCATCGAGTCCTTACCCAGGACCTGGGATAGGCACATCTGGATGTTTGATGGTGTTACGGATATTGTCACAGGATGAGGAAGATAGAAATAGACTTATATCCCGCTCCACAGCGCTTTCACAGCCCTCTCTAAGGGGTTTGCAGAGTCAGCCTATTTGCCCCCAACCATCTGGGTCCTCCTTTTACCGACCTCGGAAGGACGGAAGGCTGAGTCGACCTGGAGCCACTCAGAGGATCGAACTGCTGGCAGTGGGCAGAATTAGGCTGCAATGCTGCATTCTAACCACTGCACCACCATGGCTCGGCCTTCCTTCCTTCCTTCCACCCTCCCTCCCTCTCTCCTTTCCTTCCTTCCTTCTTCCCACGCTTCTTCCTTCCTCCCTCCCTCCCTCCCTCTCTCCCTTCCTTCTTCCCTCTCCTTCCTTCCTTCCTCCCACCTTCCTCCCTCCTTCATTCTTTCCTTCCTTCCTTCTTCCCACTCTTCCTTCCTTCATCCCACCATTCCTCCTTCCCCTCCCTCCCTCCCTCCCTCCTTCCTTCCTTCCACCATTCCTCCCTCCCTCCCTTCTTTCTTCCCACTCTCCTTCCTTCCTCCCTCCCTCCCTCTCCCTTCCTTCTTCCCTCTCCTTCCTTCCTTCCACCATTCCTCCTTCCCTCCTTCTTTCCTTCCTTCCTTCCTCCCACCATTCCTCCCCTCCCTCCCTCCCTCCCTCCCTCCCTCCCTCCCTCCCTCCCTCCCTCCTTCCTTCCTTCCTTCCTTCCTTCCTTCCTTCCTTCCTTCCTTCCTTCCTTCCTTCCTTCCTTCCTTCCTTCCTTCCTTCCTTCCTTCCTTCCTTCTTCCAAGAAGAACAAGTCAGCACAGTCGAAGTACAGCTTCCCCATATGTCTCCTGCTTCCTTCTCGTTCTCCCTCCAGGCGTGAGGATGCTGGACGGCGACGTGAACGACATCGTGGAGGCCCAGTCGCTGAGTCTCCAACCCCAGCACATCGATGTCTACAGCGCCAGCTGGGGCCCCGAGGATGACGGGAAGACGGTGGACGGCCCGGGGGTCCTAGCCAGAGAGGCCTTCCGCAAGGGGGCAGCCAATGTGAGGGGGGCCCTCTGTTTTGGGGGGGGAGGAGATTGAAGTGCTATGTCTGTTCCGGAATGGGACAACTCACCCCGGACAACTCATTGCTGCCAATTTGCCATACAGCCATTGGTGGCGCAGTGGTGAGAATGCAGCATTGCAGACTAATTCTGCATTTCACTGCCAGGAGTTCGATCCTGACCGGCTCGAGGTGGACTCGTCCTTCCGTCCTTCCGAGGTCGGTGAAAGGAGGGCCCAGAATGTTGGGGGGCAAATGGGCTGACTCTGCCAACCGCTTAGAGAGGGCGGTGAAAGCGCTGTGGAGCGGGATATAAATCTAGGTGTTGTTGCTATTCTCTCCTTCCTTCCTTCCCTTCTTCTTCTCCTGCTTGAGCAGGGGGCTGGACTAGAAGACCTCCAAGGTCCCTTCCAGCTCTATCCTGATTCTGATTCCCTCTCCTTCCTTCACACCTTTTTCTTTCTGCCTTTCTTTTCTTTCCTTCCCTCTACTCTCTCCTTCCTTCCCTTCTTTTTCTCCTTTTTTTTCTTTCTCTCCTGCTCCCTCCTCCATCTCTTATTTCCCTTCTTTTTTCCTCTCCCTCTTCTTTCCTCTCCTCCCTCCCTCCCTTTTTCTTTCTCCTTTTCTTTCATTCTCTTCCTTCCTTTCCCTTGTAAAGCGCTGTGGTAGCGCAGTGGTTAGAAGGCAGGATTGCAAGCTGACTCTGCCCACTGCCACCAGTTCGATCCTGACTGGCTCAAGGTGGACTCGGCCTTCCGTCCTTCCGAGGTCGGTAAAATGAGGAGCCAGATTGTTGGGGGCCACTAAGCTGACTCAGAGAGGGCTGTAAAGGGCTACGATGGTTTATGATGTATGTTGGTTGAGGCAGGCAGGATTCCCTTGGGTACCATTTGTTGGGGGTCAAGGGAAAGGGAGGGTTTGGCCTTCTCTTTCTGCTCATGATCCCCATGTACAATTGGTGGGCCACTGTGGGACACAGAATGCTGGACTCGATGGGCTTTGGCCTGATTCAGCAGGGCTCTTCTTAGGTTCTTATGTTCTTAGATCGGTCTAAGGCAGGCGTTCTCCACCTTGGCAACTTTAAGACTTGTGGACTTCAACTCCCAGAATTCCTCAGCCAGCTTTGCTGGCTGAGGAATTCTGGAAGTTGAAGTCCACAAGTCTTAAAGTTGCCAAGGTGGAGAACCCCTGGTCTAAGGGCTATTGCTGTTCCTACAGCCCGCTCACTGTGGCCAACCTGCCGTGGGACAACGTGCTGCAGGACAATTCAATCATTTTATTTAATTATTTGAAATAATTAAACAATTATTTTGGCTTTTGTCCTTCCCATTTTATTTTAAACCTCTTCCTGCATCCTTTGTTTCGTGCTTCTATTCTACCATCATCCGGGTCACGGTTGTCCCCAAAGGTGCTTTTTTTTTTTTTCTTCTTCAGGAGGCAAACTGGACTTCCTTGTTTTACCTTTGAAGACGTTTCCCTTCTCATCCCAGAAGCTTCTTCAGCTCTGATCAGATGGTGGGGAATGGGAGGATTTATACTCCTTGCAGACCGCTGGTCATTTGTCTTCTTTGAGAGAGCCGTTGAGGCCACTTGCAGGTTTGTCTGTGTCCTCAGGGTCAGCTGAGGGGTGCAAATGGGGGTCGAGCCTTCTTGGAACTGCTGAAACACAGTCCTTAACACAGTTCCCAGAAGGCTCCACCCCCATTTGCACCCCTCAGGTGACTCTGAGGACACAGACAAACCCCCAAGTGGCCTCAACGACTCTCTCAAAGAAGGCAAATGACCAGCGGTCTGCAAGGAGTATAAATCCTCCCATTCCCCACCATCCAGTCAGACTTGAAGAAGCTTTTGGGATGAGAAGCAAAACGTCTTCAGAGGAAAAACCCAAGAAAAGTCCGGTTACATCTTTAAAAAGCACCTTTGGGGTTGACTTGGGTCGTTGGAAGCCCCCCGGGAACGTCACAAAGGGTGATCACGGGACCCCGGGACGTGGTGAAGACCTGCCAGTTGTCCAGGGCCTGAATTTCGATCCCGTGGCATAAGGGCAGCGGCTACTCCGAGGTCAACTTTCTCAATGCTGTCCAGACTTCAAGGGGTTGTTAAACGGACAGTTGTAAATAGCGGATTTACCTCTATAGGCAGTCCTCAACATACGACCATTTCTGTTGTTACGTGGGAGATGTGTTGTGAATTTTACCCCATTTTACGCCCCTTTTCTTGCCACTGCAATTGTTTAAGTTCTCCATTGACTTCGCTTGCCGGAAAGTCACACAAGACGATCACATCACCCCGGGGACATGGCCACTATCGTGGGGAGCGCTGCAACGGCGGTGAACGGTGTGAAAAACGGTGAAGCTTGGGACGGCCACTAAATGAAACTCATTCCGCCTTCTCCCTGCAGGGACGCGGAGGGCTGGGCTCTCTTTTCGTCTGGGCCTCCGGGAACGGCGGCCTTCGGAAGGACAACTGCAATTGCGACGGCTACACCAACAGCATCTACACCTTATCCGTGGGCAGCAGCACCGAGAGCGGCCGGGTGCCTTGGTACAATGAGGCCTGTGCCTCCACCCTCACCACCACCTACAGCAGCGGGGCCAAGGGCGAGAAGCAGATTGTGAGACCCCCAGACGGGGTGGGAGGTGGGCAAGGGGATCACATCTCCCCTCCCCTCTGAAAGGCGAAGAGTATCTGAAAGACACAAGCCGGGGAAAAAACCAAAGGGACAAGTACCAACTGGCTGGGGCATTCTGGGAGTTGAAGTCCAGCCCACCTTAAAGTCGCTTCGGTTGACGCACGTTGAGGCCGAGGCTGGGAAAATTCCATCCTTCAAATTTAAGCTCATTATTTGGAACAGATAGAATATATCTAGAATATATTCACATGTATTCAGTCCGTCTGAGCGTGCCTTTTGGCCTCAGATGCGACCTGGCCCTCTTCTAGCCGAATTCAAGGGAGGTAAACCACGAGGGCAATTTGGAAATAAACCTCTGTTTGGTTATCAATGACAAGACGCTCGCAGATACAGAACTTTTGTCATACACATTAGACAACTACAACATGACCTGACTTTTCGACATAATCGCCATTCCAGTGGAGGCCCTCGTCAACGTAACAAGGTTGGAAATTCCTCAGTCGTCATCGCTCAGTGCCAAATCTGGGCTATGGGTGTGTGTGTGTGATCAAAAACATCCCAATGGAACTGCTTCTGAACTTCTTGGGTACGTCTAGCGGTGTGCGGGCGAGCATTGTTGTGAACCAACACCACCACACCGGAGGTCGTCAGGCGAAGACGCTTGTCATGGGTGTCTTGTCTGAGTTTTTGTAACGTTTCACAGCAGACATCTGAACTGATGGTTGAACCAGGCTCCGTGAACTTCACCAGTAGTTACTCCTTTGGCATCTTCGCATTTGGCGGGGTTTTCTACAGCACCACTTCCGGTGTGTGGTGTTGTCGGTGCACGACAATGCTCACCCGCACACTGCTAGACGGACCCAAGAACTTCAGAAGCGGTTCCGCTGGGATGTTTTTGATCACACACTCCCCCTTATAGGCCAGATTTGGCGCCGAGCGACGAAATCTTGTGAGACGTGATGACGAGGGCCTCCATTGGAATGGTGATTGTGTCGAGAAGTCACGTCATGTTATGGTTTTCTAATGTATATAATAAAAGTTCTGTATCTGCGAGTGTCTTTGTCATGGTTCTGACAGATGAAACTCTTCAAAAGCATTTCGAGGCATTGTTTACCTTAAAGAATCTTTTGTTCGAGTAACATAATATCGGCACTACATAACCAAAGCCAAAACCTGAATTCCCCTCCCCTGGGCACATAGTATTTGTTCTGTCTGGTTTCTCTCTCAGCTCATTAAAAGCGACGTAAATGTCTTTAAGAGAGATTTATTAAACACATTTCAAAAGGATTCATTTCAAAGCCAACTGTAGACATTTTGCTGGCAAAAACATCTAAGACTAAAATATTTACATTTAGATTACAACAAACTCTTGCCAAACCTCCCAATTACTCACTCCGTCTTTATCACAGTGTCCGATACTTCATTATCCTTCGCTAGGTTTTCAAAACATCAGACTGTCAAAGCATTGCACAAGTTTCCAAACCTCTCATTGATAAACGTTGCCCGTAGCAAGGGCGTAGTCTACTTCCCCCCTTCTAATATAGTGTCCGATACGTCACTTCCCCCCATTACTTCCTTTTTCCAATTAACTGACACCTTCGCTTATCAAACCTTCTGAACCTCGGATCAATCCATTGCTCGTCTTGCTCTAAATCTGAGTCATCAGTTAGAGAGCCTGAATCAGAATGCATACAAAACTCCTCATTGTCTGATTCGGCTGTCGGGGGGGGAAAATACCCAGAGGGGCCGGCTTGTGCTTCCTCATTCTCTGATATGTCATCATCCAGTCGTGAGACACCCACAACACTATCCCCCCCCGCAGGCCCCTCCCCCGGGGGCCGTCGTAAGGGATGTGGTTTGGAGGGAAATGCAGTATGAAAATCCCACTTTAACTCAGGAGCCTCAAAATCCTGAGCATCTACCCAAGAGCCAGCGGAGGGCCCACCCCTGGTCCAATCAACCAAATATTGGAAGCGGTCGTCGAGCCATCGGGAATCTCGGATGCCGGACACCTCCAACCGGGAAACAGGAACTTGAGCACGGCGAGCTGTCGGGCCCGGATCAGGAGGTCGAAGCGGAGAATCAGGGTTGACAGGAACAAGCAAGGAGCGATGAAACACGGGATGTACACGAAAAGACCTGGGCAAAGTCAAACGATAGGTCACCGGATTGATGACCGTCTCCACAGGGAAAGGACCCAGGAAACGTTGATCAAGCTTGCGGTGAATTCTCCCTGGAAACAAGTACTTGGTGGAAAGCCAAACCCGATCTCCAACAGCTAACGGCGGCGTGTCGCGACGCGAGCGGTCTGCAACCCGCTTGTAGTCTTCCTTGGCTTTAGTCAAGTGCTGCTTAACCATCTCGTGGACTGACTGTAGTTCGGTTAAATAGTCCTCTGCAACTGGAACTGGAGAATCGAGGAGCGTGAGCGGGAAAAATCTGGGATGATAGCCGTAGTTGGCAAAAAACGGAGTGGTCTGAGTGGAAGTGTGCTGAGAGTTGTTGAAAGCGAATTCGGCCACAGAGAGATATTTGGACCAATCGTTCTGTTGGTCGTTGATGAAACAACGCAAATACTGCTCCAGGATGCCAATCACTTTCTCTGTACCCCCATCAGTCTCTGGGTGATGCGTGGAGGCTAGATTAACTTGGACTTGAAGCGCAGACATGAGTTCTCTCCAGAACTCCGAGGTGAACTGGGTTCCTCGGTCGGACACTATTTTGTCAGGTAAACCGTGTAGCCGAAAGATATGTTGAATGAACAGCTGAGCAGTGACCTTGGCTGTTGGTATTCTTCGGCAAGGAATGAAATGTGCCATTTTGGTCAGCATGTCCACTACTACAAAGACAACGGTGTAGCCGGCAGAAACAGGTAGACAAGTCAAGAAGTCCATGGAAATAGCTCCCCAGGGTCTCTCCGGCGTGGGTAAAGGCTGTAATAATCCCGGAGGGGCTCCTGTGGCATGTTTTGCCTGACGGCACCGTACACAGGAATTCACATAGGATTGCACATCATGGCGAAGTCTGGGCCACCAAAAAGTCCGAGACACTAAGTGCAGAGTCTTAAAGAAACCAAAATGACCTGCCGCAGGGTTATCATGGCATTGAGTCAGGATGAGACCTCGGAGTGGGCC
The DNA here is from genome assembly GCA_034064705.1 of Bothrops alternatus. Classification (NCBI taxonomy): domain Eukaryota; kingdom Metazoa; phylum Chordata; class Lepidosauria; order Squamata; family Viperidae; genus Bothrops; species Bothrops alternatus. The sequence goes on along the minus strand of JARGCV010000766.1, from coordinate 241,264 downwards.
TGCTGGAACATATAACAGGTTACGGAAGCGTAATAGTCCCTCGGACAAGGTCCAAGGTGAGTCGGGACCCACTTCTTGTCTCTTCCGTATTGCAAAGTCATCTAGTTGTTGCGCTTCCCGAATCTGTCGTCGTAGATCTACCGGATCATGCACGGCTGCGATCGATTCGATAGGCAGAATGGTTCGAAGCGGTAAGGGATCCTTGACCTGTAGATACTCAGGTTTACGGGACAGGGCATCTGCTCTTTTGTTGTACCCTTTCGGAATGTAGGTGACTTTGAAGTTGAATCGAGCGAAGAACAAAGACCAACGGATTTGACGTTGATTCAATTTCCTGGCAGATTGCAAAAATTCCAAGTTTTTATGGTCAGTCCGAACTTCGACTTGGTAGCGGGCTCCTTCCAGGTGGTGTCTCCAGGTCTCAAAAGCAGTCTTGATGGCCAATAGTTCCTTTTCCCAAATGGTATAATGGCGTTCGGAGGGACTCAGTTTCCTGGAGTAATAAGCACACGGGAACAGGGGGCCGCCATCTTGGCGTGTTTGAAGTAGCACGGCCCCTACTGCAACATCTGAGGCGTCAGCCTCCACTACAAAGGGTCGACAAGGATCTGGATACTTGAGAATGGGTTCCTGAACAAAAGCCTTTTTGAGGGTCTGAAACGCCTGTTGCTCGGCATCGCCCCACTGGAACTTAACGCCTTTCCGTAACAGTCGAGTAAGGGGCGCAGTCAAAGCAGAAAATCTCGGAATAAATATCCTGTAATAGTTCGCAAATCCCAAAAATCTTTGGACATCTTTTGCTTTACATGGTGGTTGCCAGGTTTGCAAGGCTTCAACCTTGCCAGGGTCCATGGCGATGCCTTGTGGAGAAATCACATGTCCCAGAAACTCAATGGTGGTTTGATAGAATTGACATTTCTCTAACTTGGCGTAAAGGTGATGCTCCCTCAAGCGTTGTAAAACTCGCCGGAGATGCTGAAGATGAGTGGCTCGTGACGGGGAGTAAATCAGGATGTCATCGAGGTAAACCACCACAAATTGATCTAATAAATCCCGGAAGATGTCATTCATGAAATGTTGAAAGACGGCCGGAGCATTGGTGAGTCCAAAGGGCATAACGGTATACTCAAAATGACCATACCTGGTTCCAAACGCGGTCTTCCACTCGTCCCCCTCTCGAATGCGAACCAGGTTGTAAGCACCTCTTAAATCTATCTTGGTGAAGATGGTCGCTGATCGGAGACGGTCCATGAGATCAGGAATCAAAGGCAGAGGGTACCGGTTGCGCACCGTGATGGCATTGAGCTTGCGATAGTCACAGCATAGGCGTAAATCTCCGGTTTTCTTCTTCACGAATAACACAGGAGCTGACAAAGGCGAGGAAGAGGGACGAATGAAACCCCTGGCCAGGTTTTTGTCCACAAAGTCTTTCAATGCGGCCAACTCGGGTTCTGACATGGAGTAAAGGCGTCCCCTTGGGAGCTTGGCATTTGGTAGCAAATCAATGGCACAGTCATATGGTCTATGCGGAGGCAATTGGTCTGCCTCTTTCTCATTGAATATATCTGCAAAGTCCGCTAGATCGGCCGGCAAGGTGATGTCAGGGTGGGATGGTAGCTGGGCTGCACAAACTTGGCGTACGTGGTCTACGCATTGCAAACTGGGAAATGAAACAAAGTTCTGGGACCACACCACACAAGGATCATGGGTTCTCAACCAGGCTAAGCCGAGAACTAAGGGGAAATGAAGTCCCTTGGTAACATAGAATTGGATGGCTTCTTCATGTTGTCCTATGACCAGGCGTATGGGCTGGGTCATAAACTTGATCGGTCCAGACAACAACTCACGACCATCGATTGTCTCAACCAACATAGGCGGCTTCACGGAGCACAAAGGTATGGCATGCTGACGAGCGAAAGCTTCATTCATGAAATTGGTGGTGGCTCCAGAATCCAACAAGGCGTGGGCCGGAATGCCCTGGGCATGATTTCCCAGAAGTATATTGGTTGCTAGGATCAGATGTCTCGGAGGACCGGGGTCGTTGTCTGCGGAACTGGAACTGGGTTTGGCGCCTGCCCGACCCAATGTTTCCATTAGGCCGGGCTCTGGCCGTTTCCCGGCAAGGTGGCTTGAAACTGCTGAGTGGGAGGCCGAGCTGGAACAGGAGTAGGACCTGCCGTACCACGTCTTTTCTGGGGGCAGGCCATGACAAAGTGACCCATCTCTCCGCAGTACAGGCACAAGCCCTCAGCTCTCCTTCTTGCCTTCTCAGCCTCGGTCAAACGAGATCTGGCTGCACCAAGATCCATGGGCTCATCTCTGGTCATGGGTGCAGGGCGCCTCTCAGTGTAAGCCGGCCCTGTTTGGAAAATACGTCTGGGTGCCGGGATGGGTGGAGCGATAGGTAGGGTCTGGAATCCTCTGCGTGGTGCAGGCACTGGCTTGGCACTTCCGGTGACTGGAACCATCTGTTTGTCTAGGCGGGCATCCATGGCTTGCGTTCGTGCTTCAATAGTCAAACAATGTTGGTATAATGCATCCAGGGTTGTGGGTATTTCAGTAACTTTCAATCCATTCAAGATCTGGGAAGACAGACCATCTAGAAAGATTTCCATGAGAGCCTCATCATTCCAATTAATTTCTTGAGCTAGGCGGCGAAAATCTGATATATATTCCGCTACGCAGCGCGATCCCTGACGTAGCTCGCGTATCCGCCGGGTGGCATTTTGTCTACGAAGGGGGTCAACAAATTCTCTTTCCATCAGCTGGCAGAATCCTGCATAATTGCGCAGAACAGGATCTGGTCCGTCTATCAGAGGAGACGACCAATCAGCAGCTGGCCCAGATAGTAAACTTAAGATGAACGCTACTTTCGTTTCATCGAGCTGGAAATCTGCTGGGGCTGAGGCAATGAATGTTTTGCATTGGTTTAAAAAAGCTGGAAATTTATTACGCTCTCCAGTAAACTTATCAGGCAAGGCTAAGTAACATCTGTTTCTTCTGGGAGGGGGGGCTGGAGCAGGTGCTGCTGCTGCGTCTTGAATTTGCTGTTGCAAATGTCCAATTTGTTGCTGGAGATTTTGAACTAATAGATGCAGAGCCGGGTTAGCAGCCAGGAGTTCCTCCATGACGTCACTGAAAGCTCGGATTAATTTTCGTCTTTTCTGTTTTAAGGGCTACGGGCAATCTGTTCTGTCTGGTTTCTCTCTCAGCTCATTAAAAGCGACGTAAATGTCTTTAAGAGAGATTTATTAAACACATTTCAAAAGGATTCATTTCAAAGCCAACTGTAGACATTTTGCTGGCAAAAACATCTAAGACTAAAATATTTACATTTAGATTACAACAAACTCTTGCCAAACCTCCCAATTACTCACTCCGTCTTTATCACAGTGTCCGATACTTCATTATCCTTCGCTAGGTTTTCAAAACATCAGACTGTCAAAGCATTGCACAAGTTTCCAAACCTCTCATTGATAAACGTTGCCCGTAGCAAGGGCGTAGTCTACTTCCCCCCTTCTAATATAGTGTCCGATACGTCACTTCCCCCCATTACTTCCTTTTTCCAATTAACTGACACCTTCGCTTATCAAACCTTCTGAACCTCGGATCAATCCATTGCTCGTCTTGCTCTAAATCTGAGTCATCAGTTAGAGAGCCTGAATCAGAATGCATACAAAACTCCTCATTGTCTGATTCGGCTGTCGGGGGGGGAAAATACCCAGAGGGGCCGGCTTGTGCTTCCTCATTCTCTGATATGTCATCATCCAGTCGTGAGACACCCACAACAGTATCAAAGCACAATTCCCTCCTCCAATTGACAGTCATAAATCACGTTCCCCAATTAGCAGGAAGCAAGTTCTCCAGCCCAATTCTTTATCACCTCTGGGCTCAATAACCTTGATTCTCATGCTAAGTTTAGTGTTGTTATGGCTCGCTAGATTCCCGTTCCCATGCCCCCTCCCAGCATCATATAATTCTAAAAGCGAAAGGGAAAAAGATGGCTACATTTCCATCTGTTGTCAATGCAAAACATCTGATATTAGCAGCACTGACAGTCTTGTCATCGATAACCAAACGGGTTTATTTCTGAAATTGCTCTCGTATTTGTCCAGAGAGACAGGCCCAGCAATTGGACCTTCCACCAATCGGTTTTTGAATAAAAGCTGCCAACAACCCTGGTGGGCAATCCTCCCTCTTCCAGCCCTTGGCAGCCCTGGGAAAGTCACCGTCGGAAGAGGGACAGTGGGAGGAAGAGCGGGATGGGAGCCCAGCCGCTGACCAGGCGGGGGAGATATGTAGTCAGAGCCCTGAGGACTAGGCGCTTCAGCGGAATGAGGCTTTGCAAAGAGGAGGAGGGCTTAAGGTTGCTCCTTCAATGCTGTTCCACTCTTTTTCCAGGTGGCCACGGACCTGCGACACGCCTGCACCAGCAGCCACACGGGCACCTCCGCCTCGGCCCCCCTGGCGGCCGGCCTGATTGCCCTCGCTCTGGAGGCCAAGTAGGTGCCTTGGGTGGGGCCTTTCCCACGGAATGGGGAATTCTGGGAATTTAAGTGGCCGAGCGTGAAAACCACCGGCCTAAACTGGCCTTCTGGAAGGAATAAGTGGGAATGAGTGGAGAGCATCCCAAGTGTTGGCTTCTGAGTTGAGCCCAGATTTTATTTTACTTTCTGTTTTATTATCCTGTCCTGTCCTGTCCTGTCCTGTCCTGTCTCTTATCTGGTCCTGCCTTGCCTTGCCTTATCTTACTTACCTTACCTTAATTATTTTTTATTTTTTTATTTTAATATTTTATTTTTTATTTTAACTTATTTTATTTTATTATTTTATTTTATTTTATTATTTATTTTATTTTATTATTTATTATTTAATTTTATTTTATTATTTTATTATTTAATTATTTATTTTATTTTATTATTTATTATTTTTTTTTTCGTTTTATTTTATTTTATTATTTTATTTATTTTATTTTATTATTTATTTTATTTATTTTACTTTATTTTACTTTACTTTACTTTACTTTATTATTTTTTCCCCACCTTTATTTTTTTTGACAAATAAGATGACGAGCATATCCAACACACTTCCTCCTCTTCCTCTTTTCCCCACAACGACAACAACAACAACCTGGTGAGGTGGGCTGGGCTGAGAGGGTGACTGGCCCAAGGTTCAGCCGGCCGACTTTCATACCTAAGGCGGGACTGGAACTCACCGTCTCCTGGCGATGGGGCCAAAGTCACCCAGGCTGGCTTTCAAGCCTAAGGCGGGACTAGAAGATCTCAAGATCTCCCGCCCAGCTGGCTCAGGAATTCTGGGAGTTGAAGTCCACGAGTCATCAAAGAGCCCAGGTGGCCCACCCCGGCCCTAGACCCAGCTGCCTATCCTCATCCCTGATCCAGAGAGGAACGGAAGCTGGACACAGGGATAGCTTCTTTTCTTGGGGGGGGGGCTCTCTCCGAGACTCTTCTTGCAGGGCTCTCCTCCCCCCACCCCCGAGTCAGGCTGGTATGGGTCTTCTCCGCCTCCCCCGCCCTTTTGGGGAGGAAAGCCCCCTCATTCCGTGCAATGGCATCAGAGCTCAAAGACCTGTGGACCTGCACCCCCCCTTTCCTTCCCACCTCACAGGGCACGTAGTGAAACTCTGAATGGTTTGGTCTCTCCCCCCCCCTTTGTGTTCCCAGCCCAGCTCTCACCTGGAGGGACATGCAGCACCTGGTGGTGAGAGCCTCCAGTCCAGCTCACCTGCAGGCGGACGATTGGGCGGTGAATGGAGCCGGGCGCAAAGGTGAGGCCGGGAGCACGGCGGTTCTCCGGGCACCAGCCCTCCCGCTTTCAGAGGGCAGAGGCGGCATCCTCACAGCCTGCCACGGGAGACCGCTGTGGGGTCATGACAATGAAAGAATCAAGATGGCAGCCACGAAGTTTCCGTTGAACTGGGCTCTTTCTGCATCCTCCCCTGGGAAGTCAGAACAGCCCCAAGCCCGTCAGACTTTCCCACGGCCCAAAAAACCTGGCTGTGTTCCTGAGAGGAGAGAGGGGGGGAGGGAGGGAAACAGAAGGAGTGGGGGAGAGAGATATAGAGGGAGGGAGGGAGGGAGGGAGAGATACAGGGGTAGAGTGAAAGAGAAGGAAAGAAAGATGGAGGGAGGGAGAGAAGGAGAGAAAGATATGGGGGTAGAGTGAAAGGGAGAGGGAGAGAAAGTGATGGAAGGAGGGAGAGAAGGGGAGAAAGATGGAGGGAGAGAGAAAGAAAGAAGGAGAGAGATGAAGAAAAGAAGGAGAGATATACGGGAGCAGAGTGAAAGGGAGAAGGAGAAAATGTGATGGAGAGAGGGAGAGAAGGAGAGATAGTGAGGGAGCAAGAGAAAGCGATAGATACAGGGCTAGAGTGAAAGAGAGAAGGAGAGAAAAAGATGGAGAGAGGGAGATGAAGGAAAGAAGGCAAGATGGAGGGAGAGAAGGAGAGAAAGATATGGGGGTAGAGTGAAAGGGAGAGGGAGAGAAAGTGATGGAGGGAGAGAGAGAAGGGGAGATACCGGAGCAGAGTGAAAGGGAGAAGGAGAAAATGTGATGGAGGGAGGGAGGGAGAGAAGGAGAGATAGGGAGGGAGGGAGCGAGAGAAAGTGATAGTTACAGGGCTAGAGTGAAAGAGAGAGAAGGAGAGAAAAAGATGGAGAGAGGGAGATAAAGAAGGAAAGAGAAGGCAAGATGGAGGGAGAGAAGGAGAGAAGGAGAGAAAGATATGGGGGTAGAGTGAAAGGGAGAGGGAGAGAAAGTGATGGAGGGAGAGAGAGAAGGGGAGAAAGATGGAGGGAGAGAGAAAGAAGGAGAGATACCGGAGCAGAGTGAAAGGGAGAAGGAGAAAATGTGATGGAGGGAGGGAGGGAGAGAAGGAGAGATAGGGAGGGAGCGAGAAAAAGCGATAGATACAGGGCTAGAGTGAAAAGAGAGAGAGAAGGAGAAAAAAGATGGAGAGAGGGAGAGAAAGAAGGAAAGAGAAGGAGAGATGGAGGGAGGGAGAGAGAGAAAGCGAGAGAGATGGAGAGAGAAAGAGATAGGTGAGGAGGGAGGGAGAGAAAGGGAAAAGTGCTGTTGTCACTTCAAACGGTCACTGAACGGTTGTAAGTCGAGGACTGCCTGTAACATGTTTTTTTAATTGTAAACCTCCCGGAATCATTGGCTGAGATGGGGGGCTCTAGAAATTGATTGGTTGATGGATGGAATGTATGAATGACTGAACGAACGAACAAACGAACTGATAAACGAACGAACCAAATAAGTTGAAGCTCTATCTGTACAATTCCCTTCCTACCTTGTGATAAGAGCGGCGGCCTCTACATTTTATAAGCAAATCAAATCGATCGAAGCAGGCAGAGCTTCCAGGGCCTCGTCGGGGGCTGCCCTCTTGACTCTTTAAGCCCCCCTCCAAAGAGCGGACATCCCTTGACCGCTCCGTCAAGACTTTAACAACCTGTAACTGCCAGGCTCAGTTAACGATCATAAGTTGAGGACGGTCTGCAGGCCGGCTGCCGTTGTGCAGAGCCCCCGTTCCTCAGCCTCCCCAGGGCCATCCTGCCACTCCTCCTCCGGGGAGAGAGGCCGTGGCTCTGGGCGGCATGAGGGGCGTTGGAGGGGCAGCGGGCCGGGAGGGCGTCCGAAGGCCGGGAGGGTCTTCCCTGAGCTGGTTCTTCTCCTTCCAGTCAGCCACTACTACGGCTACGGTCTCCTGGACGGCGGGGCCTTGGTGGAGATGGCCAGGCGGTGGCAGAGGAGCCGGCCTCAGCGGAAGTGCTTCCTTCAGGTGGTCTCCCAGCCAATGTAAGAGTATGGGAAGACCCTCTCTCTCTCTCTCTCTCTCTCTCTCTCTCTCTCTCTCCATACCTCTCTCTCCATACCTCTCTCTCCCTCCCTCCCTTTGTCTCTCTCTCACTCGCTCCTCTCTCCCTCTACTTCCGCCATCTCTCTCTCTCTCCATACCTCTCCTTCTCCGTATCTCTCTCCCCATCTCTCTTTCTCTCTACCTCCCCCATATCTCCCTCCCTCCCTCCCTCCCTCCATATCTCTCTCTCCCTTCCTCCCTCCCTTTCTCTACCTCCCCGTATCTCTCTCCCTCCATATGTCTCTTTTCTTCTCTCTTCCTCTACCTCCCCGTATCTCTCCCTCTGTACCTCTCCCTTCCTCCATCTCTCTCTCTCCCGCCCTCCCTATCTCTGTCTCCTTCTTTCTCTCTAACCCATATCTCCCTCCCTTCCTTCATATATCTCTCTCTCCCTTCTTCCCTTTCTCTACCTCCCCTGTATCTCCCTCCCTCCCTCCATATCTCCCTCCCTCTGTATGTCTCTTCTTCTCTCTCCGTCTACCTGCCCGTATCTCTCCCTCTGTACCTCTCCCTTCCTCCATCTCTCTCCCTCCCTTGTATCACCCTCCCTCTGTATCTCTCTCCTTTCTCTCTCCCTCCCCCATATCTCTCTCCCTCCCTCCGTATCTCTCTCTCCCTTCCTTCCTTTCTCTACCTCCCCTGTATCTCCCTCCCTCCCTCCATATCTCCCTCCCTCCGTATGTCTTTCTTCTCTCTCCCTCTACCTCCCCGTATCTCTCCTTCTGTACCTCTCCCTTCCTCCATCTGTCTCTCCCTCCCTTGTATCTCTCCCTCCCTCCCTCTGTATCTCTCTCTCCTTCTTTCTCTCTACCTCCCCCATATCTCTGTCCCTCCGTACCTCCCTCCCTCCATATCTCCCTCCGTATCTCTCTCCTTCTCTCCTTCCCCCATATTTCTCCATATCTTTCTCTCCTTCTCTGTATCTCTCTCCCTCCCTTCCTCCATATCTCTCTACTTCCCCGTATCTCTCTCTCCCTCCCTCCCTCCGTATGTCTCTTTTCTTTTCTTTCTACCTCACCTGTATCTCTCTCCCCCTCCCTCCATACCTCTCTCTCCTTCTCTTTCTACCTCCCCCGTATCTCTCTCCCTCTCCCTCCATACCTCTCTCTCCTTCTCTTTCTACCTCCCCCGTATCTCTCTCCCTCTCCCTCCATACCTCTCTCTCCTTCTCTTTCTACCTCCCCCGTATCTCTCTCCCTCTCCCTCCATACCTCTCTCTCCTTCCGTATGTCTCTTCTCTCTCTCTCTCTCCCTCCCCCATATATCTGTCTCCCTCCCCCATATATCTGTCTCCCTCCATACCTCTCCCTCCCTCCCTCCTTCTCTCTCTCCCTCCCTCCGTATCTCACTCCCTCCGTCTCTCTCTTGCTGGCACTGAAAAAAATAGGACTTGTGGCCATTTTTCAGTTGTGAGCTGCGCATCGTCCCCGTGGTCCCATGATCAGAATTTGGCTGCTAAAGCAACTGTCTCATATTTATGAGGGTCCCAGCATTCTGGGGGGGTGGGGGGGTGGGGGTGTCCCGTGATCCCCTTTTGTGACCTTCTGACAAGCAAAGTCAGTGGGGGAAGCCGGATTCACTTCACGACTGCAGGGATTCCCTGAAGGGCCGTGAAAAACGGTGCAAAATCCACTCAACAACCCCCCCGCTTAGCCACCGGTGCTTTGGGGGCTCCCTTGTGGTCGTAAAGCGAGGACCGCCTTTATTTAAGCTCTCTCTCCTGAGCCGGAGCCCCCTGTCCCCTTTTCCCGTCTTCCGGCAGGGCCATCGGCTCCCGGCTGTCGGTCTCCGAGAACGTCTCGTCCTCCCCCTGCCTCCAGAGGGGAAACCGAGGCATCCGGTCCCTGGAGCATGTCCAGGTGCAGCTGTGGCTCACCTACAGCCGGAGGGGGGATCTGGCCATCTCGCTGACCAGCCCCAGGGGAACCACCTCCACCCTGGTGGACGTCAGGTGAGCGCGCCCCCTCCCACCCGGGTGTTCATGGAAGCCCCCTCCTCTTCGCCCTCCTCCCGAGACTGCCAGCCCCAGAATCCCCCAGCCCACTGGCACCAGGTGATGAGAAAGAATGGATGGAAACTGATCAAACAGAGAAGCAACCTGGAATTAAGGAGGAACTTCCTGACCGTGAGAACGATTAGCCAGTGGAACAGCTGGCCACCAGAAGCTGTGGGTGCTCCATCAACGGAGCATCTTACGAAGAGACTGGAGGTCCCTTTGTCTGGCATGGTCTAGGCAGGGGTAGGCAACCTTGGCTCTTTTAGGACTCGTGGACTTCAACTCCCAGAATTCCTGAGCCAGCGGTGCTGAGGGGAAAGGGGGAGGTTTCCAAGCTGAGCCAGGCTGGCTGAGGAATTCTGGGAGTTGAAGTCCACGAGTCATGAGGGGGCCATAGTTTCCCCCATGGTGGCTCAGGAATTCTGGGAATTGAAGTCCACCAGTCATGAAGGGGCCATAGTTGAGAACCGCTGACATAGAGCTATACGATCCAGAACAGTCCCAGATAATCTTACACGGACCCTGCTCAAGCAGCGCTTCTGCGCTATGTCCTGGATGGGAGGGAGGGAACTGCCAATGATCTTTCCTACCGTCCTCACCACTCTCTGCACCGCCTTCCTGTCCGAAGCAGGGATGCCTCCAAACCAGACTGTGATGCTGTGTGACAGGATGCTCTCCATCCTCCCCCCCGTAGAAAGTGGTCAGGACAGGGGAAGGAAGATGTGCTCTTCTCATGCGACGCAGAACATGCAGGCGCTCCTGTGCCTGCTTCACCAGGGTCTCACTGTTGAGTGACCAAAGCCAGCTGCTTTGTTTCTTTTTAATCTCCATCTCTAGTCAATAATTCCCGTTCAATTGAATGTAGTAAATTCAGTCTCCAGCAATTCTCACAACTCACAGGGAGGGAGGGAGGGAGGGAGGGAGAGAGCAGATGTGATGTTAACTGTCATGTTTTGCTCTCACTGCTAGGCCCTACGACACCAGCAGGGACGGCTACAAGGACTGGGCTTTCATGTCGACACATTACTGGGATGAAGACCCCCGGGGTGTCTGGACCCTCTTGCTGGAAAACAAAGGCGACGCGTATAACAGAGGTAAATCACGCAGCCGATCCCAGTCCGGGTAAAAATCTGCTTGCTTCTTATCGGCTTATTGAAAAAGCCGACACAATCCTGGGTTGCGTAAAGAGAGGCATAGAATTAAAATCACGCGACGTCTTAGTCCCGCTTTATAAAACCCCAGTCAGGCCACACCTGGAATACCTGCGTCCGGTTTTGGTCACCGTATCACAAAAAAGATGTTGAGAGTTTGGAAAAAGTGCAGAGAAGAGCGACTAAGAGGGTCCAAGGCCTGGAGGCTAAAACGTGCGAAGAACGGGATTTGGGAACGGCCAGTCTAGAGAAAAGAAGGATGGGGGGAGGGGGGACATGGTAGCAGCATTCTAGTATTTGGGGGGCTGCCACAAAGATGGGGGGGGTGTCAATGTATTCTCCAAAGTCACCAGAGGGCAGGATGAGAAACAACGGATGGAAACTGATCAAAGAGAGAAGCAACCTGGAATTAAGGAGAAAGTTCCTGACAGGGAGGACAATTAACCAGTGGAACAGCTCGCCTCCAGAAGTGGTGGCTGCTCCATCGCTGGAGAGTTCTCAAAAAGAGATTGAACAGCTGTTTGTCTGAAATCGTATACGGTCTCCTGCTTGGGCAGGGGGTTGGGCTAAATGACCTCCAAGGTCCCTTTCGGCTCTATCCTGATTGATCGAGAGGCTCTTTCCAGCTGTTTCCGATGTGCTGAAGGTCCAGACCACTGTTTCTCAGCCTTGACAAATTTAAGTTGTGGAGTTGCCGGCCGGGGAATTCTGGGAGTTGAAGTCCACAAGTCATAAAAGGTCCACGTTTGAAGACCCCCCTGATCTAGGGCATCTAACCATTGAAATGCAGCATTTTTTTTAATCTGGAAAAAGATCCGTTCCAGGGCTGGCAAAGGCCCTCAGCCGGTCGCAACGTGACCTACAATTTGATGTGAGACTCTGCAGTCAGACTGAGGGGTGCAGGGGGCTGTACCCCATTTATACAATGAATTCCCGCAGATGCCACGCAGGGTGGCAGCTAAAGAACCTTGTCAGAAGTAAAAGGAAAGAGGATGAAGTTGGTTGGTTTGATCCTGATTAAGACAGGACCCGTTTTTAGATGACGCTCTGATAACTCTTTAGAGAGAAAGAGAGAAAGAAAGAGAAAGAAAGAGAGTCACAGAGACAGGAGGAGAGAAAGAGGGTGACACAGAGAGAGAGAGAGACAGAGAGAAAAAGAGAAAGGGATAGAGACAAAAAGAAAAATAGAAAAAGAGGGAGGGAGAGATAGGAAGAGAGAAAGAAAAAGAAAAAACAGAAAGAGGGGGCAGAAAGAGAGAAAGAGAAAGACAGAAAAAGAAGACAAGACAAGACAAGACTGACTTAATCGCCGTGCTACCGGTACTAGCTCAGGGGTCTTCAAACTCGGCCCTTTTATGACTTGTGGACTTCAACTCCCAGAATTCCTCAGCCAGCCTCCATTTTGTTTGTTAGATTTAAGACAAGGGTCTTCAGGAAGGCCCCTGCACTAGCTGAACCACTGCAGTGATTCGTTTAACAACTGTGGCCCGAAAGGTCGTAAAACGGGGGCAGCTGCCTCGCTTAGCAACAGAAACTGTGGGCTGAGCCGTGGCCGCAGGCCGAGGACCACCTGTGTATTGTGCATGTAGATTTCTCTGTGCCTCCCTTCCCCCCCCCCACGCAGAGCCCACATCCTACCTTGCCGGCCTTCGCACCCGTGTCAGCGGTCCTTTTGTGGTGCCCCCCTCCCGTCTTTCTGGAGCCTCACCCGCCCCCCCTTTTCTTCTCTGCCTCGGTCCAAAGGGCTCCTCAAGCATTTTGCGTTAAAACTCTACGGCTCTGAGGAAGACATGACAGCGCGGCAGGCAGCTCCCCCCAGGGTGGCCCAGTGCGTCCGGCGGAACCGCGACGGGACATGCCAGGGTGAGTTGCGGGGTGGGGTGGGGGGTGCAATCAAGGGACCCCCCCAAAGCCACTCCGCTAGCACTGTCTATAAACGAGAGGCCAATCCCCACAGCCTCCGAGCACGGATTCTGATGATGTCACCGAGCTGGGTCACGAGACGTCTGCAAGAAAACGGAGGACCCCAGCCGTGTCCGACCCCGAGTTAGAAATATCCCCTTCTGTCAGCCTTTGTCTTGGGCATATCGCTCAGACGGCCACACACGGTGTGTTTGACGGCCACTGAGCCTGTGGAACTCCCTGCCACCAGAGAACCATGGCATGTTTTTAACTTTTTGTTTGCACGCTGCCCAGAGTCCGTCTGTGAGGGAGATGGGTGGTTTCTAAATATGAGAGAGAGAGAGAGAGAAAGACAGATGGAGAGAGAAAGAGAGGGAGAGAGAGAGAGACAGAGATGGAGAGAGAGAGACAGAGATGGAGAGAGAGAGAGAGAAAGAAAGACACATGGAGAGAGAGAGAGAAAGAAATACAGATGGAGAGAGAGAGAGAGAGAGAAAGAGAGGGAGAGAGAGAGAGAGGGAGAGAGACAGAGACAGAGATGGAGAGAGAGAGAGAGACAGAGACAGATGGAGAGAGATGGAGAGAGAGAGAGAAAGAAAGACAGATGGAGAGAGAGAGATGGAGATGGAGAGAGAGAGAGAGAGAAAGACAGATGGAGAGAGAGGGGGGGAGAGAGACAGAGACAGAGATGGAGAGAGAGAGACAGAGACAGAGATGGAGAGAGAGAGATGTAGAGAGAGATAGAGAGAGAAAGAAAGACAGATGGAGAGAGAGAAAGAGAGAGGGAGAGAGAAAGAGAGAGAGAGAGATGGAGATGGAGAGAGAGGGAGAGGGAGAGAGAGAAAGAGAGAGAGAGAGATGGAGATGGAGAGAGAGAGAGAGAGAAAGAAAGACAGATGGAGAGAGAGAGATAGAGGGAGAGAGAGGGAGAGAGAGAGGGAGGGAGAGAGAGAGACAGAGATGGAGAGAGAGAGAGAGAAAGAAAGACAGATGGAGAGAGAGCGAGAGACAGAGAGGGAGAGGGAGAGAGAGAGAGAGACGGAGACAGAGATGGAGAGAGAGAGAGAGAGAGAGAAAGACAGATGGAGAGAGAGATGGAGACAGAGAGAAAGAAAGACAGATGGAGAGAGAGAGACAGATGGAGAGAGAGAGAGAGGGAGAGAGAGACAGAGAGACAGATGGAGAGAGAGAGAGATGTAGAGAGAGAGAGAAAGAAAGACGGAGAGAGAGAGAGAGAGATGGAGAGAAAGAGAGAGGGAGAGAGAGAGAGAGATGGAGAGAGAGAGAGAGAGAGAGAGAGAGAGAGAGAGAGAGAGTGATAGTGATACAGAGATTAGAGAGGGAAAGATGGATGGATGAATAGACATAGACAGACAGATACCTACTCCAATTACGACCATTAATGACTTTGAACAGCCCTAAAAAGGGGGGGGAACCGGGACCCCCGCAGCCTCCCCCCTGGTCACGTGATCAAAATCCCAGGGCTTGGCCATAACTGCCAGGCGCTTGTGACGGTTGCAGCCTCCCGGGGTGTGTCTCTCTGTGTGTGTCACGTGATCCCCGTTTGCCCTCTTCCCAGCCGGCTTCCGTGGGGGAAGCTGGGTTTGCTTAACAACCACGTGGTTCACTTAACAGCGGCAGAGATTCGCCTGACAGCCTCAGCCCAAAAGGCCGTAAAATCAGACGGGGGCTGCCTCTAACTCCCCCCCTGCTCAGCAGCGGAAATCCCGCTCCCCATCGTGGCCATCAAGCCGAGGACTATCCGTACGTCAACAGGTTGATCTTGCCTGCCTCTTTCCGCCCTGGAGGGCCGTCCTCGACGGACGAGCACAACGGAGGCCAAACATTCCGTCGCTAAGCGAAGCATTTGTTCGAGCGAGATTTCCGCCTCCCCCCCCCCGTTTTGCCTCCTTTCCTGCCACGGTCGTTAAGCGAATCCGGCTTCCCCATTGAGGCTGCTTGTTGGAAGGTCGCCAGAACGGATCACATGACAAACACACACACACACAGACACAACGGGAGACCCCACGTCCGTCGTAAATACGAGCCGGCTGCCAAGCACCTGAATTTCGATCCCGTGACCCCGGGGTGGGGGGCTGCTCCGACGGTCGTTAAGTGTGAAAAACAATCCCAGGTCACTTGGGTGGGTTTCACTTTGAGAGCGGGCAACGAAATTTCGTTTTTGAGGTGTGCCGTTGTGCCCACAGTAAAAAAAAAAATGACAATAAAGGTTATCTCTCTATCTACTCAGTGCCGTGGTCACTAAATGAACTGGTGAACGGTCACTAAATGAACTAAGCTGGGGGCTACCTGTACTTTAAAAATAAAACCCAGCCCAGTCAATCGCCCGGCTGTAGGGTGCCCATCATCCACAGCTGTGCCTTCGGGCTTCTTCATTGTATTCATTCATCACATTGACCGACCCTTGCCTCGCCTCCCTGTGGCTGGCTGGCCTGCCTCACAGGGCTCCTTGTTGTTGTTCTTCTTTTTTCCCAGAATGCCCCAGCCCGCTCTTCGCGGTCCGGCACCTCTGCCTCTCCTACTGCCCGCCCAGGTACTACCGCCTGTCCCGCCGGGCTCTCGACCCCAACGGGACCCAGCGCGCCATCCAGGCCTGCTCGGCCTGCGACCCCTCCTGCTACACCTGCCTGGCGGGGTCAGCCCGCAACTGCAGCGCCTGCCCGTCCCACAGCACCTACGAGGAGCGCTCCCACGCCTGCCTGCCCTCCCCCTCCTTCTCCTACCTGCCCCAGGGAGGGGTTTTTGCCTTGGGAGACAGGCCTGTGTTCCTCCTGGCGCTGGCCGTGTTGCTGGCTCTGGGCCCCGTGGCCTGCTGCGTCTCCTACGCCTGGTGCCGCACGAGGCAGAAGCACGCGCGGCCCGATGGGGAAACCGAGGCCGTCAGCCTGGAACTGCTCTACCTCCACCGTCCCGGGGCCAAGGAGAGCTTGAACCGACTGTCCTAGGAACCGAGAGCCCCCCCCCGAATGACTTGCAACCCTCTCCGCCTCCTGTTATTTATTTCTCCGAAATGGTTCCTGGATGATCCACAATAAATGCTCAGCCTGATGGGGTCTCTGGTCCTTCTTGGAGTTTGCAGGGTGACCCGCTCCTTAGGTCCCTGTGAGTCTCACTGGATCCGTCGGAGGGCATTTGGGGCCAAGAGACGTCGCAGGGATTTGAAAGATAAATGAATCCATTTGGGGATAGGAGAGGAGAACATAAGAACCTAAGAAGAGCCCTGCTGAATCAGGCCAAAGCCCATCGAGTCCAGCATTCTGTGTCACCCAGTGGCCCCCCAATTGTACATGGGGATCTTGAGCAGAAAGAGAAGGCAAAACCCTCCCTTTCCCTTGACCCCCAACAAATGGGACTCAAGGGAATCCTGCCTGCCTCAACCAACATAGAGGCGGAGAGGATAGGATAGGATACGATAGAATTCAGAATTAGAAGAGACTAGAAGAAAACAGAATATAGAATACAGTATAGAGTAGAATAAACAGAACAGAACAGAATATAGAATAAAAATAAGAATGGAGTAGAGTAGAATAGAAGAGCATTCAGAATTAGAAGAAAAGAGAATATAGAACAGAAAATAGAATTCAGAATTAGAAGAGAAGAAAATATAGAATAGAACAGAAAGTAGACAAGAATTCAGAATGAGACTAGAATAGACTGGAATAACAGCTGGAAGGTACCTCGCAGGTCATCTAGTCCAACCCCCTGCTCAGGCAGGAAACCGGCCTAGACCATTTCAGACAAAGGGCTGTCCAGTCTCTTCTTAAAAACTTCCAGTGTTGGAGCATTCACCGCTTCTGGAGGCAGGTTGTCCCACTGGTTAATTGTTCCAACTATCAGGAAGTTTCTCCTTAGTTCTAGGTTGCATCTCTCCTTAATAATAATAATAATAAAGTTGGAAGGGACCTCGGAGGTCATCTAGTCCAACCCCCTGCTCAGGCAGGAAACCCTAGACCATTTCGGACAAATGGCTGTCCAGTCTCTTCTTAAAAACTTCCAGTGTTGGAGCATTCACCGCTTCTGGAGGCAGGTTGTCCCACTGGTTAATTGTTCCAACTATCAGGAAGTTTCTCCTTAGTTCTAGGTTGCTTCTCTCCTTAATAATAATAAAGTTGGAAGGGACCTTGGAGGTCATCTAGTCCAACCCCCTGCTCAGGCAGGAAACCCCATACCATTTCGGACAAAGGGCTGTCCAGTCTCTTCTTAAAAACTTCCAGTGTGGGAGCATTCACCGCTTCTGGAGGCAAGGAGTTCCACTGGTTAATTATTCTCACTGTCAGGAAGTTTCTCCTTAGTTCTCGGTTGCTTCTCTCCTTGATGAGTTTCCAACCATTATTTCTTGTCCTGCCTTCAGGGGCTTTGGAGAATAAGCTGACCCCCTCCTCTTTGTGGAAGACCGCAATCATGCCCCCCCTCCCTGGTCCTTCTTATCTCTGGACTGGCCATTCCCAAATCCTGCAACCGTTCTTCAGATGTTTGAGTCTCCAGGCCTTGGATCCTCTTAGTTGCTCTTCTTTGCACTTTTCCCCCAAAGGCCCAACATCTGTTTTTGTCATGTGGTGACCAAAACGGGATGCAGGTATTCCCAGGTGTGGCCTTCCTAAGGCTTTACAAAGCGGGACTAAGACTTCACGTGACTTTGATTCTCAACCGAGGATTGCGTTGGCCTTTTTGGCCGCTGCCGCCGCACACGCCTGGCTCCTGCTTAGCGGACTCCGAGGTCCCTCTCCCAGTTGCTGCTCGTGAGCCAGGTCTCGCCGAATCGGTTACACTTGCAGGGGTTCTCAACCTTGGCCACTTTAAGACTTGTGGACTTCAACTCCCAGAATTCCTCAGCCAGCTTTGCTGGCTGAGGAATTCTGGGAGTTGAAGTCCACAAGTCTTAAAGTGGCCAAGGTTGAGAACCCCTGGACAGATTACAATCCTGGCCAAGTTTCGCCTAAGCCCGGCATCGATTTGAAGCACACAAAGCAACGGCCAGACGCTACCCTGAGGTGGAGAATTGTACGGGGAGTCCTCCAACCACAGCCATTCATTTAGTAACCATTCCAACTTACAATGTCGCTGAACAGAGCGACTTGTGGCCGGTTTTTTTGACACGCCGTGGCTGTCGTGGTTTGATCTCCGCCGTCACGGCATCAAAACTCAAGACGCTTGGCAACGGATTCATGTTTATGACCGTCACAACATCCTGGAGTCACTGTGATCCCCTTTGGTGGCCTTCTCACAAGCCAAGACAATGGGGATTGCCAGATTCGCTTAACGACCACGTCGCTAACATAAACCCACCGCGGAGATTCATTTAATGACCATCGTGAAATGGGGGCGAAACTCACTCGCAAATGTCTCCGTCAGCAACATTGCGGTCATCAGGCCAGGACTCCCCGTGTTTCCGTTTCTGTAAGACTCATTTTCCATTTTCAGGGGGGGGAAAACACTAAAGTAGCTGTTTCTCCTGCATGGGGGGCTTTCTTATGCCTCGTTCTTTCTGTCTATCCGTCAAACTTCCCCCCCAGGGCAGCCAGAACTTCAGGGGGCCAGAGCCAAACCCTGGGGTGATGGTACAGGCCACCTAGTTTCTAAAACTCTCAACAGAACTCTTATTATTACTCATGATTTATTCATGAAACAGACTTAAGACAGCCACCCGTTTATCGGAAGGAACGGCTGAGTGGAATCGGAAAAGAGTGCATTTCAAAACAGAATTTAAAAGCCGACAACACCATCGCTTCCCTCTGCCAGCTGCTCCATCAGACTCTGCCTTCCAGAAAACAGAATAGAATAGAATAGAATAGAATAGAATAGAATAGAATAGAATAGAATAGAATAGAATAGAATAGAATAGAATAGAATAGAATAGAATAGATTAGAACTGCCCCAAAGAAGAGGGAGTCAAGCTCTTCTCCAAAGCTCCTGAAGGCCGGACAAGGAGCAATGGATGGAAACTCATCAAGGAGAGAAGCAACCTAGAACTAAGGAGAAACTTCCTGACAGTGAGAACAATTAACCAGTGGAACCACCTGCCTCCAGAAGCGGTGAATGCTCCCACACTGGAAGTTTTTAAGAAGAGACTGGACAGCCATTTGTCCGAAATGGTACAGGGTTTCCTGCCTGAGCAGGGGGTTGGACTAGATGACCTCCAAGGTCCCTTCCAACTTTATTATTATTATTATTATTATTATTATTATTATTATTATTATTATTATTATTATTATTATTATTATTATTATTATTGTTATTATTATTACTCGGGAGAAGGGGGTCTCACCCTCCCTTCTCTCCGTTTGCATCGAAGCCGCGCCCGCTGAAAGACGCCCCGGGGGTCCCGAAGCGAGAAGCCCCGGGGCCCTTCGCCTCCTCTCCCCCCCCGCCGACTTGGCCCCCAAGTCGCGCCCCAACTTCTCCAGGGAAAACGGGATCCGGTCACTCCGGCGCTGGCGCGAAAGCGGGGAGCGGAATACGGGCCCCGGGGCCCGGACTGATGCCCTCTAGAGCCCCTAACGCCTTCCCGGACCCTCCATACCAACGCCAGACCTGTCGCCTCGTGCTCGGACTGCTCTTTCACCGGCTCCGATCGCTGGAAGGGGATGGAGCTCATCTGGGTCGGGCGAGGGCGGAGCCTGCCTCTGAGCATGGCCAGAGCGCCCGGGGGTCTTCCGGGCCAGGGGGGCCCGTTGTGCAACTGAAGGCTCGACCACCCGCCGCCTTTGAGAGCAGGCAGAAGGCATAAACGAAAGAAGCCGCTTTGCAACGCCTCGAGAAGGTCCCAGTTTGAATCCTGCATCCCCTTTTGGGTTTCCACGAAATGTAAATAAGACGTTGAGACTCTGGAAAGAAGAGCCGTAAAAGATGATTAGGCAGCTGGAGGCTGAAACTGATGAAGAACGGGGGCTGGAACAGGGTAGGTCTGGTTGAATGAAGGGGATAGCCAGTCTCCAGGACTTGAGGGGCTGCCCCAAAGAAGTGTGGGGGGGTGGGGTGGGGGGGCAGGTCAACCTATTCTCCCAAGCAGCAGAAGGCAAGACAAGAAAGAATGGATGGAAACTGACCAAAGAGAGAAGCAACCTGAAATTAAGAAGAAACTTCCTAACAGTGAGGACAATTAGCCAGTGGAACAGCTTGTCACCAGAGGTGGTGGCTGCTCCATCACTGGAGGTTTTTTTTTTTTTTAAATAATTTTTTTATTAAAATTTTTTATAAAAAACTTTTAACAATTATAACATAGTAACCTATTAACTCAACTGAAAACAAACAAATTACATAATAAAAATAAACAATACAAAGAACTGCTCGGAACCCCCCTCCAGAACACCCTCCACCAGCCCACTCCTCTTGTATTTTCGCTCCTCCTCCTCGCCATCCAAAACACTAGCTACAATTCTACCGAGCATCCTACAAAAGTTATCTAATCCCTAAGCCCCCAACTACAGTTGAGAAACATAAGCTAACGTATATTATCTCCCTCCCCCCTCCCCCCCCCCGACTTCCCAGAATGAATACAGGGTAAAAACACAAGAAACCTCACTAAACTACTATATTAAACTATTTAACTATATATCAAATCTAATTCTTTCAACTGATATTTCTTTTGCATATAATCAATCCATTTCTTCCAGTCCATCAAAAACGTTTCATTTGAGTGGTTCTTCAGGTATGCCGAAATCTTGGCCATCTCCACAAGATGGGTAACTTTTAATGTCCATTCTTCAATAGATGGTATTTCAGATGACTTCCAATATTGTCCCACCAACAGTCTTGCAGCAGTAATCAAGTTCAAAATCAACTTAGTCTCTGTGGTGGAACAATCCTTTGTAATACCCAACAAAAACAACTGTGGTACAAACTCAATACGCTTTTTCAAAATATTTTGAAGAATCCACCATATTTTTATCCAAAAAGCCTTAATTTTTTTGCAAGACCACCAAATGTGAAAGTAAGTAGCGTCCATAGAGTCACATCGCCAACATTTGGGTTGCAAATTTGGATACATAGACGATAATTTTTTGGGATCTAAATGCCATCTGTAAAACATTTTATAAAAATTTTCTCTTAGATGCTGAGCTTGTGTAAATTTAACATTTTTCACCCATATTCTTTTCCAAGTTTCCATCATAATTGGGTGGCCGAAGTTACCTTCCCATTTAATCATACAGTCTTTAATTAATTCAGTTCCAGAATCAATTTCAATTAAAGCATCATATATTCTTTTAATATGCATCTTTCTTTGATCTCTAATTTGTATAATTAATTTTTCATCATCCTTTAAAGAAAAACCCATCTTGACATCTTTTTGCCATCTGTCTTGAAGTTGTGCATGATAAAACCAATTATGAGCTATACCTTCCTCCCTTAATTTATCTAATGATTTCAGTTCTATGCTATTCCCTTCTTTATTTAAAAGTTTATCATAGGGCACCACGTCTTGAATTTGTTGTATACCTATACTCTGTATTGCGTGTCTGGGAACTGTCCATAAAGGAATTTTACCATTTAACTTATAATAATACTTTTTCCAGACTCGCAAGACAGAGTTTCTTATTATATGTTCTTTAAAACTCCTATCCAATTTTTTGTCATAAACTAAATACGCGTGGAGCCCATATACTAACCCATATCCTTCTATATTTAATATTCTTTCATTTGTTAAGTTAATCCAATCACTTATAACCACTAGAACTGCTGCATAATAATATAATTTAAAATTAGGCACTTTCAAACCACCTCTCTCTCTTGTGTCTTGAATAATTTTAAATTTAACCCTTGGTTTCTTGCCATCCCAAATGAATTTGTTTATACCTTTCTGCCATTCATCGAGATTTCCATCCTTTTTAAGTATTGGTAACATTTGAAATAAAAATAAAAATTTCGGCAATACATTCATTTTAATAGCGGCTATTCTGCCCAACATGGATAATTGTAGTTTTTTCCAATTCTCCAATTCTTTTTGTACTTTACACCATAAAAGTTCATAATTATTCTTATATAATTTACCATTTGAAGCTTCTATATAAATTCCTAAATATTTAACTTTTTTAACTATCTCGCATCCCGTTATTCTTTCCAAATCTTGTTTTAATTTGTTATCAAGATTTTTAACCAACATCTTTGTCTTGGATAAATTTAGTTTAAAACCTGAAACTTTTCCATAATTTTGAATAATTTCCATCAAACTCTGAACCGATTGTATTGGCTGAGTTAGCGTCACAAGTAAATCGTCTGCAAAGGCACATAATCTATAATCATGTTGTCTAATTTGTACCCCCCTTAATTCCTCTGATGCTCTAATCCTATTCAATAGTACCTCTAAGGTTAAAACAAACAATAAAGGGGATAAGGGACAACCCTGCCTAGTACCCTTTTCTATATTAAATGAATCTGTTAATTGTCCATTCACTATAATCTGTCCTGTTTGTTTCTGATATATAGCTGATATAGAATTAATAAACTGGTCCCCCATTCCCATCCTTACCACAAGCCTTTGCAGAAACGTCCAATTCAGTCTATCAAAAGCTTTTTCTGCATCTAAAAACATTAAAACAGCCGGTACTTGGATATGTTTATCCAAATATTCCAATATGTTAACAAGTTGTCTAACATTGGTTTTCATCTGTCTCCCTTGTAAAAAACCAGTTTGATCCGGGTGAATCCTCTGTGTCAAAACTGTCATTAATCTATTAGCCAAAATTTTGGCAAAAATCTTATAATCCGTATTCAACAAGGAAATAGGTCTAAAATTTTCTACTTGAACATTATCTTTACCCTCTTTAGGAATCAAACATACATTAGCCGTTTTCCAGGAGGGTGGAACCCGACCACCCTCTTGTATATTCACAAATAACTCCCTCATATGTTCCACCATTTCCTCCTGTAAACACCTATAATAAATCGTGGTAAAACCATCAGTACCTGGAGATTTTCCCAATTTCAATTGCTTAATTGCATCAATAATTTCTTCTGGCCTAATCAAAGCATTTAATCTATTTCTTTGTTCCAAAGTAATTTCGGAAACATTTTGATTTTGTAAAAAGGCATCTATCTCTTTCTCTTGAACTTTTTCTTCAGCATACAATTTGGTGTAGAACTCTAGAAAAGCCTTCTTAATAGTTTCTTGATGAAATACTTCTTGCCCTTTATATTCAACCTTCTCAATTAAACGGGATTTTTGTTTTTTCCTTAATGTATAAGCCAACCATCTGCCAGGTTTATTAGCATTAAAAAAAGTATTATGTTTAGCATATTGTATATTCCTGGCAACCTGGTCGGTCATCAAAATATCAAATTGTTTCCGTAAAACCTTTATCCCTTCTTTAATGTCACTATCATCTGGTTTATCAATTAATAATAACTCTTTCTTTCTTATTTCCGCTTCTAAAACTCGCCTCTTTTCCTCCTGTTTACGTCTATGCCTAGCATTCAGTTCAATTAATATTCCACGCATATGGGCCTTACTAGAGTCCCACACCACTTCTATTGGTAAACCTACATTCTTGTTTAACCTAAAAAATTCCTTGATAGCCTTTTTACATTCTTGCACATACATTTCATAATTAAACAGATTTTCATTAAGTCTCCAGGATCTACGTAAAAATTGGCCAGACCTTAATTCCATCATAACTGGATTGTGGTCAGACAATACATTAGGTAGAATTTTAACTTTCTTTAAATTTAACATAAAATCACTAACATAAAATCACTTCCTAACAGTGAGGACAATTAGCCAGTGGAACAGCTTGTCACCAGAGGTGGTGGCTGCTCCATCACTGGAGGTTTTTAAGAAGAGGCTGGACAGTCTCTTGTCTGAAATGGTCTAGGTCAGGGGTAGGCAACCTTGGCTCTTTGATGACTCGTGGACTTCAACTCCCAGAATAGCTGGCTCAGGAATGCTGGGAGTTGATGTCCACGAGTCATAAAAGAGCCAAGGTTGCCTACCCCTGGTATAGGTTCTCCTGCCTGAGCAGAGGGCTGGACTAGAAGACCTCTAAGGCCCCATTCTATTCTAGTCTAGTCTAGTCTAGTCTAGTCTATTCTCTTTCTCTATTCTATTCTATTCTATTCTATTCTATTCTATTCTATTCTATTCTATTCTATTCTATTCTATTCTATTCTATTCCATTCCATTCCATATTCTATTCTATTCTATTCTATTCTATTCTATTCTATTCTATTCTATTCTATTCTATTCTATTCCCCATTCCATATTCTATTCTATTCTATTCTATTCTATTCTATTCTATTCTATTCTATTCTATTCTATTCTATTCTATTCCCCATTCCATATTCTATTCTATTCTATTCTATTCTATTCCCCATTCCATATTCTATTCTATTCTATTCTATTCTATTCTATTCTATTCTATTCTATTCTATTCTATTCTATTCTATTCTATTCTATTCTATTCTGTTCTATTCCCCATTCCATATTCTATTCTATTCTATTCTATTCCCCATTCCATATTCTATTCTATTCTATTCTATTCTATTCTATTCTATTCTATTCTATTCTATTCTATTCTATTCTATTCTATTCTATTCCCCATTCCATATTCTATTCTATTCTATTCTATTCCCCATTCCATATTCTATTCTATTCTATTCTATTCTATTCTATTCTATTCTATTCTATTCTATTCTATTCTATTCTATTCTATTCTATTCTATTCTATTCTATTCTATTCCCCATTCCATATTCTATTCTATTCTATTCTATTCTATTCTATTCTATTCTATTCTATTCTATTCTATTCTATTCCCCATTCCATATTCTATTCTATTCTATTCTATTCTATTCTATTCTATTCTATTCTATTCTATTCTATTCTATTCTATTCTATTCCCCATTCCATATTCTATTCTATTCTATTCTGTTCTATTCTATTCTATTCTATTCTATTCTATTCTATTCTATTCTATTCTATTCTATTCTATTCTATTCTATTCTTATTCTATTCTATTCACCATTCCATATTCTATTCTATTCTGTTCTATTCCATTCCCCATTCCATATTCTATTCTATTCTATTCACCATTCCATATTCTATTCTATTCACCATTCCATATTCTATTCTATTCTATTCTATTCTATTCTATTCTATTCTATTCTCAATAAAGATTCTATTCTATTCTATTCTATTCCCCATTCCATATTCTATTCTATTCTATTCTATTCTATTCTATTCTATTCTATTCTATTCTATTCTATTCTATTCTATTCTATTCTATTCTATTCTATTCTATTCTATCTCAATTCCATTCCATTAATGAAGATGATTGGGTGTCTGGAGGCTGTAACCCATCAAGAAAAGTTGCAGAAATTGCGTCTGTCTAGCCAAAAGAAGAGCAGGGGAGAGATGATATAGCAGCCTTCCATTATTTGAGGGGCTCCTTCAAAGGGGGGGGTCAAACTGATTCCCAAAGCACCAAAAGGTAAGACAGAGAAGCAATTATTATTCCGAGGGAGAATATATTGCTAATAGATTCTGGGTAGTTTACAAAACTTAAATACATAATTAAAACTGTTCAAAAGGTAAACAAGCATAAAATGGAACATGACAGCACGGACTAAAAACAATGACAATGATAAAAACATAAGATTCCCATTATGTTAGGGTAGTGCTGAGGACTTTAATAAGTTTTTCGCGGATAAAATCGCCCAGATTCGGATGGACCTTGACTCCAATTGGAATGCAGTGTCGGCTGATAATGATTCAGTCGAGATGACAGGGACTCGTCTTGATCCTGTTGTGTGGGAGGAGTTTGACCCTGTGGCACCCGATGAAGTCGACAAGGCCATTGGAGCTGTGAGCTCCGCCACCTGTTTATTGGACCCGTGCCCCTCCTGGCTGGTTTCAGCCAGCAGGGAGGCGAGGCGGGGCTGGGTTCAGGAGATTGTCAACGCTTCTTTGAGGGAGGGGTCCTTTCCGGCTCCCTGCAAGGAGGCAATTGTGCACCCCCTCCTCAAGAAGCCTTCCCTGGACCCAGCTGTTTTAAACAACTACCGTCCTGTCTCCAATCTTCCCTTTATAGGGAAGGTTGTTGAGAAGGTGGTGTCACTCCAGCTCCAACGGTCCTTGGATGAGGCCGATTATCTAGACCCTCAGCAGTCAGGATTCAGGCTCAGCTACTCCACAGAAACTGC
The DNA here is from genome assembly GCA_034064705.1 of Bothrops alternatus. Lineage (NCBI taxonomy): Eukaryota > Metazoa > Chordata > Lepidosauria > Squamata > Viperidae > Bothrops > Bothrops alternatus. The sequence goes on along the minus strand of JARGCV010000766.1, from coordinate 215,180 downwards.
TTTGGTCGCTGACGGATGATCTCTGGCGGCCCGGGATAGGGGACATTCCACTATCCTGGTGCTACTTGACCTCTCAGCGGCTTTCGATACCATTTTTTTATATATAACATTTTTTATTGTTAGATATATATTTGTACATGTAAACCAAGAAAAAATTCAAGTTAAATGCTATTCAACTTAATACAATCAATTTAAATTTGTAAACATTCTTCACTCCGTATATCAAGATTTAACTATAAGCCAGATACATTTTCTTTGATTGGTGTTTCTCTTGTATGTAGTCTATCCAATGTTTCCAGTCCAACATATATTTTTCATTTGAGCGATCCTTCAAATATGCCGATATTTTAGCCATTTCTGCCAAATTTATTACTTTCAAAGTCCATTCTTCCATAGATGGTATTTCTGGCTTCTTCCAGTATTGTCCCACCAACAGTCTCGCTGCTGTGATCAGGTTCAAAATTAAGTTCGTCTCTGTGGTGTTACAGTCTTTTATGATCCCTAGCAAAAACAACTGAGGTAGAAATTCAATACGCTTTTTCAAAATGGTTTGAAGTGTCCACCATATTTTTCTCCAGAAAGCTTTAATTTTTCTACATGTCCACCATACATGAAAATATGTAGCCTCCATACTATCACATCTCCAACATTTAGGTTGGATGTCAGGGTAGATATATGATAGTTTTTTCGGATCTAGATGCCACCTATAAAACATTTTATAAAAGTTCTCTCTTAAATGTTGCGCTTGCGTAAATTTTACATTTTTCACCCAAATTCTCTCCCACGTTTCCATCGTGATAGGTTGCCCAAAATTTTGTTCCCACTTTATCATACAATCCTTGACTAGTACAGTTTCAGAGTCAATTTCTATCAATACACTCTACACTCTTTTGATAAGCATGGGCCCCTGCTCTCTAACCTGTTCAATTAAATTCTCATCTGTTAGGGATAAACCCTTCTTCAGGTCTTTTTGCCATCTAGACTGCAGTTGTAAATATGAAAACCTGGTACACACTTTTCCTTCATCTGCTAGCATATTTGATGGCTTTAATGATAACACATTTCCTTCTTCCATTACGAGTTTACTATAGGGCACCACATCTTGACCTTGTACTATGTTTATGTCCCCTATTGCGTGTCTGGGGATCGTCCAGATGGGAATCTTTTCGTGTAGTAAGTACTGATACTTCTTCCAGACACGCAACAGCGGGTTTCTCAATGCGTGCTCCTTGAAGCTCTTATCCATCTTCTTATCATACACTAAATATGCGTGCCAACCATATAGTAATCCATGTCCTTCAACATTCAGTATTCTGTCATTCGATAGATTAATCCAGTCACTCAACGCCACCAGCGCCGCAGCATAATAATATAACTTCAAATTGGGCATTTTTAAACCACCTCTTTTCCTTGTATCCTGGATGATTTTTAATTTAACCCTCGGTTTCTTGCCATCCCAAATAAATCTGTTAATGCCCTTCTGCCACTCGTCTAGGCCCACATCCTTCTTAAGTATAGGTAACATTTGAAAGAGAAATAAAAATTTTGGCAAGACATTCATTTTTACTGCCGCTATCCTGCCCAGCAGAGACAGCTGTAATGTTTTCCACTTGTCCAAATCTATTTGTATCTTGTTCCACAACACCTCATAATTATTTTTATATAAATTCCCGTTTGCAGCTTCAATCTCAACTCCTAAGTATTTAACTTTCTTAACTATTTCACAGCCCGTTATTCTTTCTAAGTCCTGTTTTGAGTTGTTATCTACATTTTTAACTAGCATCTTCGTCTTAGATATATTTACTTTGAAGCCTGATACCCTACCATAGTCCTTAATTATCTCCATCAATCTCTTGGCTGATTGTGCTGGTTGAGTCAGTGTCACAAGCAAGTCATCCGCAAAGGCACATAGTCTGTAGTCATGTTGTCTGATCCATATACCTTTTAAATCATCTGCCGCTGGTATTTTGTTCAGTAAAACCTCCAGTGTTAAAACAAACAGCAAGGGGGATAGAGGACATCCCTGTCTAGTACCTTTCTCTATATTAAATGAATCTGTTAAGTCCCCATTCACAATGATCTGGCCTGTTTGTTTCTGATAAATTGCCAATATGGAATTAATAAACTGTTCTCCCATTTTCATCCCCCCAATCAGTTTTTTCAGAAACGGCCAATTCAGTCTATCAAAGGCTTTTTCTGCATCCAAAAACATGAGAGTAGCGGGCACCTGGATATGCCTTTCCAAGTACTCTATTATATTAAGAAGTTGTCTTACATTAGTTTTCATCTGTCGTCCTTGTATAAATCCAGTTTGGTCCGGGTGAATTATTTTTTGTAACACTGTCATTAATCTGTTAGCCAAGATTTTTGCAAAAATTTTGTAATCCGTATTCAATAGCGAGATGGGTCTGTAGTTTTCTGGTTGAGCGTTGTCTTTTCCCTCTTTCGGGATTAGAGATATGTAAGTTGTTTTCCATGACGGTGGAACCTGACCGCCTTCTTGTATGTTGACAAATAGTTCTCTAAGGGGTTCTACCATCTCCTCTCAAAGATACTTGTAATACGGTAGGTCGCTGTTAACCCATCAGTCCTGGGAGATTTTCCCATTTTCAATTGTTTAATCACTGAAAGTATTTCTTCTGGTGTGATCAATGCATTCAGTCTATCTCTTTGTTCATCGGTAATTATCAATAACTTTTCATTTTGCAGAAACTTTTCTATCTCATTATCTTGTGTCTTCTCTTCAGCGTATAACTTGGAGTAGAATTCTATAAAAGCGCATATAAGAGCTAAATTAATAGAGTCAGACTCTCAAGGTAGATATCTAGCAATTGAAATTGTAAAAGATGATAAGAAAATTCTTTTGATGGGCATATATGCACCAAATCAGCAACAAGGAAAATTCTACAAATTGGTACATAAAAAGCTAATACAATTCGACTACAGATCCTGTATTATAATGGGAGACTGGAATGGCGTCATAGAGGTCGGCTTGGATAAAAAGAAGACAGCACCAAATCCGCAAAAACACTCCAAGTTGCCCAAATCCTTCTTCAAAGGATGACTTTGACCTGATAGACATTTGGAGAGAAAGACATGGCAAAGAGCAAGAATTTACCTTTTTTTCAGACAGACACCAGTCATTCTCTAGAATTGACTTTATATTAACAACCAGCGACTTGCTTGTTAGCCTAAAGAAGGTGAAAATCTTGCCCAAAGTTCTAACAGACCATAATCTGGTATGGATGGAATTAAGGCTTTCTTTTTTTTTTTTTTTTTTTTTTTAAATTTTTTATTAATTGAACACATAAAACAGTGCACTGTGAAAAGTGCCCTCCACCAGACAAAATACAAACATTAACAAACATTAATCCCACCACCAATATGGAAGATTCAATTTCTATTACATATATACTTCTCAACTCTGGGAATTAAGGCTTTCGATACCATTGACCATGGTATCCTTCTGCGCCGGCTGGAGGGGTTGGGAGTTGGGGGCACTGTTTTGCAGTGGTTCACCTCCTACCTCACTGGTCGGTCGCAGTCGGTGTTGGCGGGGGGTCAGAGGTCGACCCCTAGGTTCCTCCCTTGTGGGGTCCCTCAGGGATCGGTCCTCTCCCCTCTGCTGTTTAATATCTACATGAAACCGCTGGGTGAGATCATCCGACAACATGGGATGAGATATCATCAGTATGCTGATGATACCCAGCTTTACATCTCCACCCCGTGTCACTTCAGTGAAGCAGCGGAAGTGATGTGCCGATGTCTGGAGGCTGTTAGGGTTTGGATGGATGCTAACAAGCTTAAACTTAACCCCGACAAGATGGAGTGGCTGTGGGTTTTACCTCCCAAAGACAATTTAATCCATCCGTCCATCAGCCTGGGGGGGGGAGTTTTTGACCCCCTCGGAGAAGGTCCGCAACTTGGGTGTCCTCCTCGATCCACGGCTAAATCTGGAACATCATTTTTTCAGCTGTGGCGAGGAGGACATTTGCCCAGGTTCGCCAGGTGCACCAGTTGCGGCCCTATTTGGACCGGAAATCTCTTCTCACAGTCACTCATGCCCTTATCACCTCGAGGCTCGACTACTGCAATGCTCTCTACATGGGGCTACCTTTGAAAAATGTTCGGAGACTTCAGGTAATGCAGAATGCAGCCGCGCGAGCAGTGTTGGGCCTGCCCAGAAATGCCCACATTTCGGCATCACTCCGCGAGCTGCATTGGCTGCCAATTGGTCTCCGAACACAATTCAAAGTGTTGGTTATGACCTATAAAGCCCTACATGGCATCGGACCAGGTTACTTACGGGACCGTCTGCTGCCCCATGAATCCCAGCGACCGGTTAGGGCCCACAGAGTCGGCCTTCTCCAGGTCCCGTCAGCCAGACAGTGTCGCCTGGCGGGGCCTAGGGGAAGAGCCTTCTCTGTTGCGGCCCCGGCCCTCTGGAATCAACTCCCCCTGGAGATCCGTATCGCCCCCATCCTCTCCGCCTTTCGTAAACTCCTTAAGACACATCTTTGCCGACAGGCCTGGGGCGGTTGACATCTTGCCCCTAGCCAGTGTATGTTTGTGTGTACGTTTGTTGTATGAATGGTTTCTTAATTTAGGGGTTCTCTTTTTTATATATGTATTTTTTATATATGTATTATGTAGTTTCTTAATATTGGATTTCTATTTATGCTGTGAGCCGCCCTGAGTTCCCGGAATAGGGCGGCATAGAAATTTAATAAATAATAATAATAATAATAATTAATACATAATATATTAACCCCAGGCCTGTGAGAGAAGCTAGGTCAGTGATGGCGAACCTTTTAGAGACCGAGTGCCCAAACTGCAATACACTTATGCATCGTCGGGTGCCGGATGGGCGTGGCCCATTGGGTGGGTGTGGTCAATTGGGTGGGCGTGGCTGCGGGGGTAATGGCAGACTGGGTGGGACTAAAAGTTCAATCAACCAATTCCAACTTTGCGAGATCCTTTTTTTTCCCGTGAGAAGTTGAAATTGATTGATTAATTGAACCTTTTTTGGGGGGGCACACGGCAGCGGAGGCCTAAAGCGAAAAGGTTTTATAAAACCCAGCTGAAGGCCAAGGACCGGGGCGACGGCACGCGTGCCCACAGAGAGGGCTCTGTGTGCTGCCTCTGGCACCCCTGCCATAGGTTCGCCACCATGGGGCTAGGTCTTAAGGGCAGCTCTTACTGCTCAGAAGATATTCTTCCTAATGTTTAGACAGGATCGTTCAAGCCTCCAAGAATCCTAAATTCTCAACCAGGCCCACTTCACAGGATGGTAGCTGGGGGAATAAAATAATGGCAAATAAAATGAAGAAGGGGGAAAGGAGGAGGAGGAGGAGGAGGAGGAGGAGGAGGAGGAGGAGATGGACGATATGGAGAAGGAAAAGATGGAAGGGAAGATGAAGAAGGAGAAGACGGCGAAGAAGGAGGTGATGGAGGAGAAGGAGGAGGAGAAGTTGGATGAGAAGTAGAAGATGGTGGGGAAGATGAAGAAGGAGAAGACAAGAGAAGAAGGAAAGAGAAAATGGTGAAGAAGGAGAAGATGGAAGAGGAGGAGAAGATGGAGTAGAAGATGGAAAAGGAGAAGGTGGAGGAGAAGGTGGAGAAAGACAAAAGATGGTGAAGAAGGAGAAAGAAAATGGAGAAGGAGGAGAAGAAGGAGGAGAAGAAGATGGGGAAGAAGGAGATGGAGGAGGAGGAGAAGGAGAAGATGGAGGAGAAGGAGGAGGAGATGGAGATGGAGAAGGAAAAGACGGAGAGGAAGATGGAGAAGAAGATGGAGGAGGTAAAGAAGAAGAAAAAAGAAAAGATGGAGAAGGAGGAGGAGAAGAAGACGATGGAGGAGAAGAAGGAGAAGATGGAGGGGAAGATGGAGAAGGTTGAGAACAAGGAGAAGATGGAGAAGGAGGAGGAGAAGATGATGGAGGAGAAGACGGAGGGGAAGATGGAGAAGGAGAAAATGGAGGAGAAGATAGAGAAGGAGACGGAGGGGAAGATGGAGAAGAAGAGGAAAGAGAAAATGGAGGAGGAGGAGGAGGAGGAGGAAAGGGAGACGAGGGAGTTAGAAAAAGAGAAGATGGGGAAGAGATGCAAACTTTGCGATATGAATTTAAAAATCTGTTTTTTTTTAGAATCTTAGCATCCTCTGATCTCCAACCGACTTTGGTCGGGAACAAGAGTCTGTTTCTACGGCAGGCCTGCCGTTGAGATGGAGGGGCAGGAGAAGACGAGGAAGTTCTAAACATTGAGCAACCAAATGGGATAAAATTCTTTCCAACCCTCTCGAAGATGCCGGGCCTGGAGCAGCCTGCATTTAAATATCCCACCATGCCCCGGGGCAATCCCAAAAACAGAAAATTGTGAGGAATTTAAGCGGAAGATGCACCGGATTAATAATGAGGGAGCTACTCCCTCCGGCCAGATGAGCCAAAATGTATAAAGGATACTCTTCTACATGTTGGAAATGTAAAAAAGAAAAGGGCACCTTTTTTCATATATGGTGGACATGTAGAGAAGCACAGGTGTATTGGCGTATGGTCTGGGAATGGGCAATAGAAATGACTAGGCAAAACATTTTACACAAACCTGAGGCATTACTATTAGGAATACTAGAGAAAAATGTAAATAAAGAGGACACATATTTAATTATCCATGTGGTTATGGTGGCAAGGATACTATTTGCTCAAAAGTGGAAAGCAATGGAAGTACCGAGTGAGGAAGATCTAATTAAGAAAATTATGTTCTGCGCAGAACTAGATAGGTTAACTAAAAGATTAAAAAACCCATGAAGACACAGAATTTTATTTGATATGGAACAAATTTTATAGATGGAGGGGGAAAAAAAATAGGTCACAAATAAAGAGATAAATAAAAACAGAGATTAGAAATGTATAGTTTTGTATATAGATAAGTTATATCTAATTAATGTATAATATAGACTGAGATGTCTGTCAAAGACGATTTACCATGTTCAATGTTTTTAATCCTTTTCTTCTTTTTTTCCTGTATTCAATAAAAACTTATATATATAAAAAATAATAATGAGGGAGCTACGGGTGGGGTTTTTAAAGGCGCTCCCTGGTCCAGCCACTAGAGGGCAGGCCACGCTCTCAAATGAACCAGCTGGATCTATACCACTCAGAATAGAAATAGTGCTGGAAGGGACCTTGGAGGTCATCCAGTCCAGCCCTCGGCTCAAGCAGGACTCCCCATATAATTTCAGACAAGTGGGGTGCCTGAAATAATACAGGGACTCCTGCCCTTCCAAGTTCTTCTACCATCAACAATCAAAAAAAAGATCACAAGATACGCTGCAGAGACTGGCACCATGAAGGTCTTGAAAAAGGGATCCAGATTCTGGGATCTGTCGCTGTCTAGATCAGGGCTCTTCGACCTTTTCACCCACTGTACCAATTTTAGGATATGGCAACATCCGAGGGCCACCCGTCGCCTAGCAAGGAAGGGGTCAAAAACTTGATGATCAAAAAAAAAAAAAAGGGAAAAAAATGATGAAGTACAGGTAGTCCTCGACTTACAACAGTTCGCTTAGTGACTGTTCGAAGTTATAATGGCACTGAAAAAAGTGCCCCCCCAGCCACAGCTGAGCAAGACGACTGCCTGCCCACCCAACCACACTCTTCCTCCTGTCCGAGGTTTCCATTGTTGTGAGCGTTGGGGGTGGGGTGGGGGGGTGTTTGGCTTTTATTCCCCCCCCCCATCTGCTGAGTGGTTGCAGCAGGTTTTGGTCGCTTCACATGACTCTGGGACGCTTTGACCGTCATAAATATGAATCCGTTGCCAGGCATCTGAATGTAAATCACAAGAGCCTGGAGAGGCTGCAACATTCCAGCTGATCGGTGCTTCTTCTGGGCTCAGCAGAAGCGTCAGGATCAGTGCTGCTTTTCAGCTGATTGGTGTTGATTGGTTCCAGTGTTGGCGCATTCACCGCTTCTGGAGGCAAGGAGTTCCACTGGTTAATTTTTCTCACTGTCAGGAAGTTTCTCCTTAGTTCCAGGTTGCTTTTCTCCTTGATGAGTTTCCACCCGTTGCTTCTTGTCTTTGCCCTCAGGTGCCTTGGAGAATAGCTTGACTCCCTCTTCTTTGGGGCAACCCCTGAGATAACTAGAACGCTGCTATCCTGTCCCCCCTCGTCCTTCTCTTCGTTAAACTAGACATCCCCAATTCCAGCAACCGTTCCTTACATGCTTTGGCCTCCCGTCCCCTAATCCTCTTTGTTGCTCTTCTCTGCACTCTTTCTAGAGTCTCAGCATCTTTTTTACATCCTGGTGACCAAAACTGGACACAGGATTCCAGGTGTGGCCTTACCAAGGCCTTGTAAAGTGGTAGTAATAATTTTTTCACGTGAAGCTCAGTTCTGGCTCTGCATTACTGCAACACAGTTTACCTCCCATAAAAATTCAGGTTTCTCAGCCAATGGATCCCAGGATTGTTTTCTGTTTAGAGGGGGCAGATTGGGCTGAGGCCCCCTTCCGTTGTGGGGGGGTTGCACGTGCCCCCTCCCTGGGCCAAAGGAGGGGGCGAAAATCGGAAGCACTGCTTCAGACAGGAAGTGACGTCATACGTGTTCATGCCCTCCGCCTCTTCTTGTATGACGTCACCCTTCCATGTCATCAAATGCTTGCTTCCTTCCTTCTCTCTTTTTCTTTCTTTCTTTTCCTTTCTTCCTACCCTCCCTCCCTCCCTCCTTTCTTTCCTTCTTTCTTCCCTTTCTTTCGTTCTTCCTTTCTTCTTTCTCATTTTTTTTCTTTCGTTCCTTTTTCCTTTCTTTTCCTTCCTTCTCTCCCTCCCTCCTTTCTTTCTGTCTTTCTTTCTTCCTTCCTTTTTCTTTTTCTTTCCTTTTAACTGTCTTTTCCTTCCTTCTCTCCCTCCCTCCCTTATTTCTTTCTCCTTCCTTTCCTTCCTTCCTACCTTCCTTCCTTTCTTTCTCTCTCCCTCTCTCTCCCCCTTCCTTCCTTTTTCTTTCTTTCTTTTTTCTTTTCCCTCCCTCCTTCCTTTCTCACTTCCTCCTCCTTCCTTCCTTCCTTCCTTTCTCTCCCTTCCTTCCTTTTTCTCTTTCTCTTTTCCCTTCCTTCCTTCCTCCCTCCCTCCCTTTCTTTCTCTCCCTTCCTTCTTCTTTCTTTTTTGTTTTCCCTCCCTCCTTCCTTCCTCCCTCCTCCTTCCTTCCTTCCTTTTTTGTTTTCCTTCCTTCCTTCCTTCCTTCCTTCCTTCCTTCCTTCCTTCCTTCCTTCCTTCCTTCCTTCCTTCCTTCCTTTGAAACCAACTTTTCCCAGCTGTTTCTTCCCAAAATATTCCAAGACATTGTTATTCCCACCTGGATTCTAGATGGCTCCAGCCAGCCGTCTGCTCTGCTCTGCCCGGCCTTGCCTTTCCCGGGCTGGTTGCTTTGAAAATGGGTGAGATTCGAATTAACCGTCGGTCGATCTTTTTTTTTCTAGGAGCTGGAAGGGAAATGGTGTTTTCTCTCTGTTTGCTCAGACACACCGTTTTACATCCGTTCACTTAGCGACTGTTAGACGTTACAAAGGCACTGGGAAAAAGCCAGATTTTTGGCATTTGTGAGCCTGGCAGCCTCCCCCCCTGGTCCCGTGACTCAAATTCAGATGCTTAGCGGCTGACTCAGATAAGAACATAAGAGCATAAGAAGAGCCCTGCTGAATCAGGCCAAAGCCCATCGAGTCCAGCATTCTGTGTCACCCAGTGGCCCACCAATTGTACATGGGGATCTTGAGCAGAAAGAGAAGGCAAAACCCTCCCTTTCCCTTGACCCCCAAACAAGTGGTACTCAAGGGAATCCTGCCTGCCTCAACCAACATAGAGGCGGCACATGGACATCTGTTTTAATAACCACCAATACACTTTGCTGTATGACGGTTGGCCCCGGGACACTCCGACCGTCCTAAATACGAACCAAGTGCCTGAATTTGGATCCCGTGGACATGGGGGATGCCTCAAAGGCCGTCAGTGTGAAAAACGGTCGTAAGTTATTTTTTTTTTTCAGTTTGGTTGTAACTGTGAATGGTCACTCAATGAACTGCCTGCAGTCCTTACTGCCCTGCACTCCTTGACTCAACCGATGGAGTGGGACGTTTCAGGAGGACTCCTGGCCCGAGAGAGCCTGGGGATCAAGCGAGAAATTTCATTTATTTTCTCAGAAAACGAAACCTTTTCTGCCCCTCTGAAATGCAGACTTCTGGGTGGCGAACATGGCTGGCCATCCACGGCCTTCGTCTCTCTGTTTGCTTATCTATCTATCTATCTATCTGCTTTCTTTCCATGCACACAGAGGGAACTTATTTGGGGTGGGACTAAACGTCTGAAGCCCACCAGGGTTTAGGTTAAAATTTCTGCAAGATTCCTGCATCCCAGCAGCAAAAAACAAAACTGTTTGTGTTATCTACACAGGAGGAAATGGCAAAGTCCTCCAAAGAGAAGCCACAATCCCCTAATTCAGTGGTGGCGAACCCATGGCACGGGTGCCAGAGGCGGCACTCGGAGCCCTCTCTGTGGGCACATGCGCCGTCACCCCAGTCCTGGGCCTTCAGCTGGCTTTTATAAAACCTTTTCGCTTTAGGCCTCCGCCGCCGTCTGCAAAAAAGAAAAAAAGGTTCAATCAATCAATCAATTTCAACTTCTCCGGGGAAAAAACGATCTTGCAAAGTTGGAATTGATTGACTGAACTTTTTAGTCCCACCCAGTCTGCCGCTACCACCGCAGCCACGCCCACCCAATAGGCCACACCCACCCAATGGGCCACACCCAGCCAATGGGCCACACCCACCCGGCACCCGACACTCGGTCTCTAAAAGGTTCGCCATCACTGCCCTAATTCATGGAATCGTCTTGGTGGCAAGGGGCATCCGAGGTCATCTAGTCCAGCCCTCTTCCCCAGGCAGGGAAAACTATCCAGCATTTCGCTGCATGCCTGATGGGGAAGGGTGGGAGGGTGGATGGGTTGAGCAGAACAGAGACTCCTCCCAGCCGACTCCTCCAGTAGTTGTGGATGCCCCAACACTAGGATCAAGATCACGTGAAGGGTTAATACCACTTTACAAGGCCTTGGTAAGGCCACACTTGGAATCCTGCATCCAATTTTGGTCACCACAATGTAAAAAAGACTCTAGAAAGAGGGCAGAGAAAAGCAACAAAGATGATTAGGGGGCTGGAGGTTAAAACATGTAAAAACTGGTTGCTGGAATTGGGGATATCTAGTTTAATGAAGAGAAGGACGAGGGGGGACAGGATAGGAGCATTCCAGTATCTCAGGGGCTGCCCCAAAGAAGAGGGAGTCAAGCTATTCTCCAAAGCGCCTGAAGGCAGGACAAGAAGCAACGGATGGAAACGAATCAAGGAGAGAAGCAACCTGGAACTAAGGAGAAACTTCCTGACAGTGAGAACAATTAACCAGTGGAACCACCTGCCTCCATAAGCGGCAGATGCTCCAACACTGGAGGTTTTTAAGAAGAGACTGGACAGCCATTTGTCCGAAATGTTTTGGGGTTTCCTGCCTGAGCAGGGGGTTGGACTAGATGACCTCCAAGGTCCCTTTCCAACTCTGTTATTCTAGTCTAGTCAACCTAGGGCCATGGGGGGAGGGGGTCATCTGGAAGACCACCCCAAAGATGCCCACCCCTGAGTGACCTCCAGGCGACCTTTTGCTGCCTGTTTAAAAAAAAGAGAGGGGGGCTTCCAATCACCCCTCCCCCACAGCCACCCTCTTTGGCTTCCTGACCTCATCTCTGGAGGGCGGGATCCTCTGTGTGTGTGTGGTGGGGGGGGTCAGGTTCCAGGACTCTAACCTCTGGGCCTTCCCACTCATCCCAACCCAGGCAGCTTCCTTGCCATGACGGTTTCTTCCCCTCCACCTTCCTGGGAGGGAGAAACGTGGCTTGATCCCCTGCTTTCAGCCCCCCCAAGAAGGTGGGGTGGGAGGAGATCTGGTGACTGCCTTCCATCTCCCTAGATGCATCTAGGGGGAGTGAGAGTGGGGGCTCTGGTGGGCCTGAACACGCCCCCCTGCACATGTGACCAAATCTCCTTTGGTAGCAGCAAGACCCAAGCCTATTCCGTTCCATTCTTTCTGGTTCTGTTCTGTTCTGTTGTTCTGTTCCGTTCTGCTTTATTCCATTCCATTCTCACAGCCAAATCCCTTTACAGCAAATTTCTGCACAAACACACACAGAGAGACATACACACAGAGAGAGAGACACACACACACAGAGAGAGAGAGAGAGAGAGAGAGAGAGAGAGAGAGAGAGAGAGAGAGAGAGAGAGAGAGAGAGAGAATTTCCCAAAAGCCTCCAAGGGCTGCCCCACACACAATGCATTGCAATAGTCTAAGCGGAAGGTTATTAGGGCCCCTGCAGCTCCAGCCTCTCATGGCAAAGAGGTGGGGGGTTCCTCAAATGCCCCCCCAATGTCCAAACATGGGGGAGGGTGGAGGGGGAAACTGAATCCCAGTTCCGCCAGCATGAGAGCAATGGTGGATGAATTCTAACGATCTGCTCTGCGTTTTACAGGGAAGGGGAGCCACGCGGCCCATCATCCTCTCCACAATAGATTTTTCCATCTTCTGGAAAACGAGAGGACTTTCTAGCAAGTATCAGGCCTTCCTAGGTTGATGGTAGAGCGAGCCAGCTTTGGCCTTTCATAGGACGCTGTTCCGCTGCCAAAGAGCTCTGTGACGCTCGAAGGCTCACATCGCCAGGCACAAATGAACGGTGAAAAAAGCAAGGTTCTACATTTTGGCAAGAAAAACCAAATGTACAGGTATAGCATAGGGGGTACCTTGCTCAATAGTAGTAACTGTGAGAGGGATCTCGGAGTCCTAGTGGACACTCACCTAAATGTGAGCCAGCCGTGTGCTGCAGCTGCCAAAAAGGCCAACACAGTGCTCGGCTGCATTAACAGAGGGAGAGAATCAAGATAACGTGAAGTGTTAATACCACTTTACAAGGCCTTGTAAGGCCACACTTGGAATGCTGCATCCAGTTTTGGTCACCAGGATGTAAAAAAGATGCTGAGACTCTGGAAAGAGCGCAGAGAAGAGCAACAAAGATGATTAGGGGACTGAAAGCTAAAGCATATAAGGAACAGTTGCTGGAATTGGGTATGTCTAGTTTAATGAAGAGAAGGAGCAGGGGGAACATGAAAGCAGCCTTCCAGTATCTCAGGGGCTGCCCCAAAGAAGAGGGAGTCAAGCTATTCTCCAAAGCACCTGAAGGCAGGACAAGAAGCAACGGGTGGAAACTCATCAAGGAGAGAAGCAACCTAGAACTAAGGAGAAACTTCCAGACAGTGAGAACAATTAACCAGTGGAACCACCTGCCTCCAGAAGCGGTGAATGCTCCAAAACCTGGAAGTTTTTAAGAAGAGACTGGACAGCCATTTGTCTGAAATGGTAACGGGTTTCCTGCCTGAGCAGGGGGTTGGACTAGATGACCTCCAAGGTCCCTTCCAGCTCTATTCTATTCTATTCTATTCTATTCTATTCTATTCTATTCTATTCTATTCTATTCTATTCTATTCTAATTCTGTTTTTTTAGAGACATCCCCCCCTCCCAAGCAAAATGCCAGCCTTTCCCTCCAGGGCTGGTCCCCCCAACCCTTTTTGCAAAGGGGGGGCTTGTGTGTGTGGGGGGCAGGCCTTCTTCTCTTGCTCCTGCACCTTTGAAGTCTCTTCCTGCCACAGCCCCCCCCTCCTAAAAAAGCTCTCCCTTCTTCCCAGCAAGGCGCCTGGGGTGCCTTTTGAAGTCGAGGCCGTGTTATTAATTTCCATCTCGCCTTCCCCCATCCCCCCTACGCCCCCACCCCCACCCCCACCCCGCTGCCACCCACCACGGCTTTACTCCTGAAGTCAGAGGGCTGCGGTGGGGGTGGGGGTGGGGGTGGGTGGGGGGCCTGGCAGCAGATGGCTTGGATGGAGACCTTGGAAGACCAGCAGAGCCCGGAGGAAGGAAGGAAGGAAGGAAGGAAGGGAAAAGAAAAAAGAACCCAGCCCCCGTCTCCCCTTCTCTCCCACCCGCCCCCCCCTCCTTAAAAACTTTTGGCTGAAGAATGCAGCCGTTCCTTTCCCTCCCCCCCAGCACCCCTTCCCCAGCTGCAAGACCCTCCCCCTGCCCCAGTGGACGAGGGAGTACCTTTCCCCTCGCTTAAACTACTTTTCTCCCGCCCGGCTCGGCGCTTCCGAACAAAAGAAGACCCCCGACTCAGCTCGGGACTTCGCCGCCCAAGGTAGCTTCCTCCAGGGACCCTCCCCAGCTCCGGGGCTTTGGGCAGGGGGCGCGCGGGTCGGCTTTTTTTCCCCTTGGCTTGGAGGGGGGGGCTTGCAACTCTCTCTCTCTCGGCCCCCTCCCTTCCGCCCCCCCACCCCAACTTTCTTTGTTCAGGTCTGGCCCGCGCGGAGAAGGGGATTCCTCTCCGCCTCGATCCCCCCCCCGGCGGGATCCCGGTCCCCTGCTCTGCCCGCAGCCTTGGGGGAGGGGGAAGGAAGGGGTCCCCACCAAGCCCCCCACTCCCTCCCCGATTTCAGACTTCCAGGGGGCTGCCCGCCCTAAGGCAGGGGCTTCTCCCCCCTCCGCCGCCGCCGGCCGTGGGCTCTTCCCCTGTTCCCCGCCGCGCCCCCCGCCCCAATTGCTTTCCCCGAAGAAGGGGCCGCTGCAGTCCCCGCTCGGCGGGCGCGGGAAGGCGGGCGGGCGGGCGGGCGGCGGGACCTGAGACGGGGCGCCCCCGGCCCCGGCGCTCTGCTCGCCGCGCCCTCCCGGTCCTTGGGGGGAGGCTCCGCAGGGCTGGGGAGGGGGCTTCCCGGCCTTGGTGGCCCTCGGTTGCCTCGACGGCCCCGGCTCCGCTCGCCTTGCCCGGCCCGGGGAAGCCCCCGCCTCTTTGTTCCCGGGGAGGGGGTCGCTTTCGCTTCCCCCCTCCCCCTCCGTTACTCTCCCCCTGCCCCAGCAAGGCTCCGGAGCTGCTCCCGGTCGGCGGGAGGATTGGCCCGTTGTAACTTCGGGGCCAAGGGCGGGTTTGGCGGGGGTCGTGAGAAAGGGGGAGGGTCGGGAAGACCCTTCTCTACCCCCCCTCGCCAGAAACCGGGGTGAGGGTCTCGGTGGGCTTTCCTCCGCTCCCTCCGGCGAGCCTGGCCGTTTCTCCCATCTGCAGCCACCTCGGGGATGCTCCGGGGGAGGGGGAGGGGGAGGGGGAGGGGGGGCGAAAGACCGGGCAGGGTCAGCAGCTACCAGCCTGTCGGGGGCGGAGGGCGCAAAGGTCGAGAAAAGCTGTTGGGGGGGGAACGCAAAGCGGCTGCAGGTGTGAACTGGGGGTTCCCAGCAACGGTCCTGTCGGTGGGCCAGGGCCAGCATCTGCTTGTCGCCGGAAAAGGGGGGGGGGCGGAGAAGAGCACAATGTGTGTGTGTGTGTGTGTGAGAGAGAGAGAGAGAGAGAGAGAGAGAGAGGGAAAGGAAAGAAAGAAGGAAGGAAGGAAGAAAAGAAAGAAAGAAAGAAAGAAAGAAAAAGAAAGAAAGAAAGAAAGAAAGAAAGAAAGAAAGAAGGAGGAAGGAAGGAAATAGGAAAGAAGGTAGGAGGGACAGGGAGGGAGGAAGAAAGGGAGGGAGGAAAATAGAAGGAGGGAGGGAGGGAGGGAGGTAGAGAGGAACATAGAAGGAGGGAGAAAGGAGGAAGTAGGTAGCAGAGGTAAGTAAAGGGAGGGAGGAAGGAAGAAAGAAGAAAGAAAGAAAGAAAAAGAAAGAAAGACAAAGAAAGAAGGAAGGAAGGAAAGAAGGAGGAAGGAAGGAAATGGGAAAGAAGGTAGGGAGGGAGGGAGGAAGAAAGGGAGGGAGGAAAATAGGAGGGAGAAAGGAGGAAGTAGGTAGCAGAAGGGAAGGAGGGAGGAAGGAAGAAAGAAAGAAAGGAAGAAAGAAAGAAAGACAAAGAAAGAAAGAAGGAAGGAAGGAAAGAAGGAGGAAGGAAGGAAATGGGAAAGAAGGTAGGAGGGAGGGAGGGAAGAACATAGAAGGAGGGAGAAAGGAGGAAGTAGGTAGCAGAGGTAAGTAAAGGGAGGGAGGGAGGGAGGAAGGAAGAAGTAGGGAGGAGGAAGGGAGGAGAAGGAAGGAGGAGGGAGGGAGGAAGGAGGAGAGGGAAGTAGAAAGAGGGAGGAAAGAGAGGAAGAGAAGGAAGTAGGGAGGGAGGAGAAGGAACTCCTGGAGTAACCCTAACCTAAACTCTTAATTTCTGCCCTGACTGGGGTGGGGTGAGGTGGGGGGAGGGGGGGCAGGGGGCTGCTGCCTCTGACCTGATCTGATTGGCCACACTGGGAACCCCAGGACGTCCTGGTGGGAACCGCCATCCCCCCCCCCCCCCAGCCCCAGAGACTCCGGTTCCGGGAGGCGAAGGGACTTTCCAGCGCTGGGCCTTTTGCAGGGCGCTCTCGGCTCAGGCACTCCCTGGGGGTTGTTTTTCCCCGGAAGAGGGGACAGTCCACAGCCCCTTACCAGCCCTGGCCCCAAGCAGAGGACTCTGCTTGTGCTCAGAGGCCGTCCCCCGCTGGGGAGTTCACCCCTGCAGGAAGCTGATTGTCTCCCCTCCAAAGAGCCCAGCCTAGGGGAAGTGCAATGTCCCCTCTCCCCAAAGTGGATGGAGTTGAAAACCTCAAGGAGTTCCTTCCTTCCTTCCTTCCTTCCTTCCTTCCTTCCTTCCTTCCTTCCTTCCTTTCTTTCCTCCCTCCCCCTTCTCTCTTCTACTTTCATCTCCTTCCTTCTTCCTTCCTTCTTTTCCTCCCTTCCTTCCTCCTTCCTTCCTCCTTTCCCCCTCCTACTTCCTTCTCTTCCTTCCTCCTTCCTTCCTTTCCCTCCCCTCCATCCCTTCCTTCTTTCCTTTCCTCCCTCCCTCCCTCACCTCTCCTCCTTCCTTTCTCCCTCCTTCCCTCCTTCCTTCTCTTCCTTCCTTCCTCCTTTGCTCCTACTCCCTTCCTTTCCCTTCTTCTCTCTTCTACTTTCATCTCCTTCCTTCTTCCTTCCTTCCTTTCCTCCCTCCCTCTCCTTCCTTCCTCCTTCCTTCCTCCTTCTTTCTCCTCCCTCCTACTTCCTTCTCTTCCTTCCTCCTTTGCTCCTCCTTCCCTCCTTTCCCTCCCCTCCATCCCTTCCTTCTTTCCTTTCCTCCCTCCCTCCCTCCCTCCCTCCCCTTTCCTCCTTCCTTTCTCCCTCCTTCCCTTCCTCCCTTCCTCCTTCCTCCTTCCCTCCTCCTTCCTTCCTTCTTCCTTCACTCCTTCCTTCCCTCCCTCCCTCCCTCCCTCCCTCCTTCTGCTTTCATCTCCTCTTTCCTTCCTTGGTTTAAAACTTTTCCAAAACCCCCTTCCTGAATTGTCTCCAGGAGAAACTCAAATAAACACAAAAAGGGAAGATGGGCTGGGCCCCGGCTTCAACTCCTCCAACGAGGGACCGGATTCAAAACAGGGCAACTACCGGGAAGCTGCTCCTCCCGAGGGTTGCCAATTCCCCCCACGGGCAAACCTTTAAAATAAGGATTGCTTTTCCACCAGTGGAAGGGTCTTACTTTAGGGTCGCGGGGGGGGGGGCGGGCTCGATGCAGAAGGACCGCTGGCCTGAGTGGGGGATCTGTACCTTTAAATAGAAACGAAGATTCCAGTCCTCCTGAGTGTGGAGCAAAACTTAGAAGGGCATACCTGGTTCAGGTGCTGCAATGAGAGGTACTTCGCTATTTTTAAACCAGACAGAGAAGCACCCAGGTGACCTTGCCTGATTTCCACACACCTATTCAGAGCTTTGGACCCAATTTAAACTTTGGCTGGAAAACCACTGGGAAATCAATCATTCAGAATAACAGAGTTGGGAGGGACCCCAGAGGTCTTCTAGTCCAACCCCCTGTTCAAGCAGGACACCAGGGGTAGGCAACCTTGGCTCTTGGATGACGCGTGGACTTCAACTCCCAGAATTCCTCAGCCAGCATGGGGGAACTATGGCCCCTTCATGACTCGGGGACTTCAACTCCCAGAATTCCTGAGCCGGCATGGGGGAAACAATGGCCCCCTCATGACTCCTGGACTTCAACTCCCAGAATTCCTCAGCCAGCATGGGGAAACTATGGCCCCCTCATGACTCGTGGACTTCAACTCCCAGAATTCCTGAGCCAGCATGGGGGAACTGTGGCCCCCTCATGACTCGTGGACTTCAACTCCCAGAATTCCTGAGCCAGCATGGGGGAACTATGGCCCCTTCATGACTCGTGGACTTCAACTCCCAGAATTCCTGAGCCAGCATGGGGGAACTGTGGCCCCCTCATGACTCGGGGACTTCAACTCCCAGAATTCCTGAGCCAGCATGGGGGAACTATGGCCCCTTCATGACTCCTGGACTTCAACTCCCAGAATTCCTGAGCCAGCATGGGGGAACTATGTCCCCCTCATGACTCCTGGACTTCAACTCCCAGAATTCCTGAGCCAGCATGGGGGAACTATGTCCCCCTCATGACTCCTGGACTTCAACTCCCAGAATTCCTGAGCCAGCATGGGGGAACTATGGCCCCTTCATGACTCGGGGACTTCAACTCCCAGAATTCCTGAGCCAGCCTGGCTCAGCTTGGAAACCTCTCCCTTTCCCCTCAGCGTGGCTGGCTCAGGAATTCTGGGAGTTGAAGTCCACGCGTCCTAAAAGGGCCCAGGTGGCCCAGCCCTGTCCACTCTCTTCTTGAAAGCCTCCAGGGATGGAGCCTCCACATCTTTTGAAGGCAAGCTGTTGAAGGTAGTGGTGCTGTTGGGGTGGGGCATGGGAGCCCCTTCTTCTTCTGAGCCCCCCCCTCTATAAGCCTCTCTCCCCTCAGTCCCAGGGGGCAGACAGTCTGGGCAGCCAGTCTCCTGTGGCTGCTGGGAGGCTTCGGAAAAATGGACTTAAAGGCTTCCGAGAGAAAATAGCAAGGAGTTCACAAGCAAGCGAGGCAGAAAAACGGAAGCCGCTTTGGGCAAAGTCCGAAAAGCCGGACGCCTCCCCTGCCCCATTTTGTGCCCTGGCTCCCTCTCGGAGCTCTCCCACCGGGGCCAGAGGGGGCGTGGGGGGGCTCAGAACATCTTGCTGGGCAAACTCTGGTGGTTGGGTCTGGGCAAAGTTGCTGGAATTGGGTCTGGTGAAGAGAAGGACCGGCGGGGGGGGGGGTGAGACATGATAGCAGCGTTCCAATATCTCAGGGGCTGCCACAAAGAAGAGGGAGTCAAGCTATTCTCCAAAGCACCTAAAGAAGGCAGGACAAGAAGCAACAGATGGAAACTAACCAAGGAAAGAAGCAACCTAGAACTAAGAAGAAACTTCCTGACAGTTAGAACAATTAACCAGTGGAACAACCTGCCTCCAGAAGCAATGAACACTGGGAGTTTTTAAGAAGAGACTGCACAGCCCTTTGACTGACATGGTGACATGGTACAGGGTCTCTTGCCTGAGCAGGGGGTTGGACTAGAAGACCTCCCGAGGTCCCTTCCAACTCTGGCATTTTTGCACATCCCGGTTTGCATTCCTCATCGTCCGTCAGGACTTCTAACTTCCCGGCATCCGGTTAAAGAAGGATCAAGGCGAGCCGGTGGCTGTCCGAGGGCAGGGATGTGTGTTCCAGTGGTCCAAATTGGGAAAGGAGGAACAGCCAAGCATTCCTGGGCCGGATAATGGGCAGGCCTGGGAAAGCGATAAGGAGCAGCTGGGGAGTAGGCCACGAGATTGCTGGAAGAGAGAGGGGCGGGGTGGGAGGGAGAGAGAGAGAGAGGGAGAGGAAGGAGAGAGGGGGTCTCCTTGGGAAACACCATGCCTGGCTGCCCCCTTGATCAAGGGGGATAAAAGGACACAGGCAGGACTGCATTAACCCCCCTCCCTGCCTTTGCGCTTCCTACAAGGACAATCTTTCTCAAGAGGGATGGACTTCAACTCCCAGAATTCCCTAGCCCAGGGGTACGCAACCTGGACCCTTTTATGACTGGTGGACTTCCACTCCCAGAATTCCTGAGCCAGCCTTGCTGAGGGGAAAGGGAGAGGTTTCCAAGCTGAGCCAGGCTGGCTCAGGAATTCTGGGAGTTGAAGTCCACGAGTCATGAGGGGGCCATAGTTTTCCCCATGCTGGCTCAGGAATTCTGGGAGTTGAAGTCCACCAGTCATGAAGGAGCCATAGTTTCCCTCATTCTGGCTCAGGAATTCTGGGAGTTGAAGTCCCCGAGTCATCAAAGAGCCAAGGTTGCCTACCCCTGGTCTATGTGATGATTCTAGGGTGATACTTGAGGGCCGTGTGTGTCTGTGTGTGTGTGTGTGGTGTGTGTATGTGTGTGTATGCTTATTCTTGTGAACATAACGTCACTGTTTGCAGACCATGTCCTTTGATATGCAGATTAGGTCTGGGTACCTTATTTGGCGGGGGGGGGGCTTGAGAGGAAGTTTGAGTGAAGGATTCCTGCCCCCCCATTTGCTATTTTCACTTGATTCGTTTAGTTTCAGCTCAATTGTCAATTATACGTAGCGGAGCTCCCGATTTCTCAGCCCTTTGTGGATTCCGTTCATATTTCCAGGGGAAGATAGAAACGGTAAAAAAAAAGAGGTGAAATTACATTTTGATGTAAACCTTCTCACAGGGGTCTTGGATTGCCCCGTGCCCGTTGGACCTGCCTGCCCAACGGACCCTCCTCGGACGCCCAGATCCCATCATGAGGGCAGCGGTCTGGCTCGCCCACTTCGCCCTGGGCGTCTGGGCATCGCTGGCTCTCCGCCAAGAGGTGGCCACCGGCAAGCAAGGCGAGGAGGTCCAGGCCGGCCGATTCTCTGACTCGGAAAGGAAGCCCCCACCCAGCCGGGTGCGACGGAGGGGCCACGAATCCTTGCGTGGGTAAGTCCGGGGGGGGCTCTTCTTCCTCAGATCCAGGTGGGGGGCGGTGGGGGCTCCGTTACCGGAGGTCTATGGAGGTTCTCCATCCTCCAGGACTTGGTGGTCCCCAAGTGCTTTTTCGAAATGGACTTTTGGTTTTTTCCTTTGAAGACGTTTCGCTTCTCATCCCAGAAGCTTCTTCGGCTCTGACCGGATGGTGGGGAAGGGAAGGATTTATACTCCTTGCAGAGAGCTGGTCATTTGCATTGTTTTAGAGGGCCGTTGAGGCCACTCAGAGGTTCACCTGTGTCCTCGGGGCCACCTGAGGGGTGCAAATGGGGGTGGAGCCTTCTTGGAACTGCTGAAAAGACTCTGTTGTAGACTGGAGGCAGATGGTGTCCTTTCCACAGTTCCAAGGAGGCTCCACCCCCATTTGCACCCCTCATCTGACCCCGAGGACACAGGTGAACCTCTGAGTGGCCTCAGCGACTCTCTCAAAGGAGGCAAATGACCAGCTCTGTCTGCAAGGAGTATAAATCCTTCTTTCCCCCACCATTCAGTCAGAGCTGAAGAAGCTTCTGGGGTGAGAAGCGAAACGTCTTCAGAGAAAAAAAACAAGGAAGTCCAGTTGCCTGTTGAAAAAAAGTATCTTTTGGACCATTGCCAGAGGGTTTCCAGACAAGATTCGGCTGGTTTTCCTGCAATTGCAGCAGGCTGGACTATATGATCCTCGGTTCCCTTCCCTGATGACACAGTTCTAGGACTGTGTGAAGGCAGCTAGGTTGGTGTGGGAAGGTCACAGGCCCCAACCCTGTGATTGGTTGAGTTTCACCATGGTTGAGGGGGGCAGTTTAATCCCCAGACTCCCAGACTCCTCAGGGAAGGGAGAAAAGAAAGAAAGAAAGAAAGAAAGAAAGAAAGAAAGAAAGAAAGAAAGAAAGAAAGAAAGAAAGAAAGAAAGAAAGAAAGAAAGAAAGAAAGAAGAGAAAGAAGGAAGAAAGAAAGAAGAAAGAAAGAAAGAGAGAGAGAGAAAGAAAGAAAGTGAAAGAAGGAAGGAAGAAAGAAAGAAAGAAAGAGAAAGAAGGAAGGAAGGAAGAAAGTGAAAGAAGGAAGGAAGGAAGGAAGGAAGAAAGAGAAAGAAGGAAGGAAGGAAGAGAAAGAAGGAAGAAAGAAAGAAGGAAAGAAAGAAGGAAGGAAAGAAGAAAGAAAGAGAGAAAGAAAGAAAGAAAGTGAAAGAAGGAAGGAAGGAAGAAAGAAAGAGAAAGAAGGAAGGAAGGAAGAAAGAGAAGGAAGGAAGGAAGGAAGGAAGGAAGAAAGAAGGAAAGAAGAAAGAAAGAGAGAGAAAGAAAGAAAAAGTGAAAGAAGGAAGGAAGGAAGGAAGAAAGAAAGAAAGAAAGAAAGAAAGAAGGAAGAGAAAGAAGGAAGAAAGAAAGAAAGAAAGAAAGAAAGAAGAAAGAAAGAAAGAGAGAGAAAGAAAGTGAAAGAAGGAAGGAAGGAAGGAAAGAAAGAAAGAGAAAGAAGGAAGGAAGGAAGAGAAAGAAGAAAGAAAGAAAGAAGAAAGAAAGAGAGAGAAAGAAAGAAAGAGAAAGAAGGAAGGAAGGAAGGAAAGAAAGAAAGAGAAAGAAGGAAGGAAGGAAGAGAAAGAAGGAAGAAAGAAAGAAGGAAAGAAAGAAAGAAGGAAGGAAGGAAAGAAGAAAGAAAGAGAGAGAAAGAAAGAAAGTGAAAGAAGGAAGGAAGGAAGAAAGAAAGAAAGAAGAAAGAAAGTGAAAGAAGGAAGGAAGGAAGGAAGAAAGAGAAGGAAGGAAGGAAGGAAGGAAGAAAGAAAGAAGAAAGAAAGAAAGAGAGAGAAAGAAAGAAAGTGAAAGAAGGAAGGAAGGAAGAAAGAAAGAAAGAAAAAAGAAAGAAAGAAAGAAAGAAAGAAAAATAGAAAGAAAAAGAAAGACAGAAAGACCAACTAATGGAAGAGCGAATGCATCACCCATGGAATATTTGTAATTCAGGGTCAAGGGCGCTGGAAAAAAGGGACTTTTGACCCTTTTTTTCCACACTTAATGACGGTCGCGGCACCCCCGTGGTCACGTGATCCAAATTCAGCCGGCAACCAGCATTTATTTATAACAGTTTCAGCCTCCCAGAGTCACGTGACCCAGAAGCCAAGTCAAAGGGAGAAAGCCAGATTCGTTCAATGACTCCCCCACCCCACGATTCACTTAATGACTGCAGTCATTCGCTTAAGGACCGGGGGCAAAAAAAAAAGTCACAAAATCGGGTGTGACTCACTCAGCTAATCGCCCCACTTAGCAGAGGAAATTCTGGTCCCCAAATAGTCGAGGACTGTCTTCCCTTTATTCTGAGCCATGAGGACTAGAACCTTGGTGGGTTTTTTTAAGGGGGAGAGAGAGACCCACGAAACCCTTGCTTGTTCCTCTGCATGCTGTATATTCTCGAAAACTTCCCAAGCCCCCCCCCAATTAGGATCAGGCAATCGAGTTGGTCCAAGCCGTGACTCTGACAGTTTCAGGGGTCTCTGTGTGGGCTCACCGCCCAATGGGGGGGGCGAACGAGGGGAGGGGGGATAGTTCACCACTAACTGGTGTGAAAAAAGGGGCCACGCTGCAGGGCAGGAGTTAAGCCATCCCACAAAAGGCTTGAACCCAGGGCTGGGGAGGGAGGGGTGGGCCGCCCCCCCCCCCCGGAGAGTAAGGGAGGTCTCCCCCACTGCTGCCCTAGCCAGACCAGGTGCCCACTTTGCAAACAAGGTTAAGCTGAGCACCCTGCCAGGCAAGGAGGAGTCCTGGTGTGGGGCCTTTTCCAGGGTGGGGGTGGGGGTGGGTCTGCACGCTCCTTTCATCTCCCCCCCTTTCTCCTCCCCCCCTCTCTGATCTCAGTGGAAAGTTTTTGCTGCAGTGAAGGAGGAAATGCCAGGGAGGCACCCAGCTGGTTTGGCTCGGATGAGCCCCCTTAAAGCCAGGGGGGTAAAGAGAGCGCCTCCCTGGAGGAAAAAAACATCCCACCCGGCCGACAGATGTTGCCCCCATGTGGTCTCCCCGTGGGTCCAGCTCCAGCTGGGCATCCTTCAGAGGAAGCTAACCTGCACGGGCAAAGAGTGAATAGGGCTGTCCCCAAGGGATGATCAAAGAAGTCTAGAGGGCAGGCAATGGGGCAATGGGGCAGCCGCTTGTCTCCTTCTGCCCCAGTTGCACCATTGGGTTGGGTTGGGTTGGGTTGAGTTGGGTTGGGTTAGGTTGAATTGAGTTGGAGTTCATTGGGTTGCGTTGGGTTGAGTTGGATTTCATTGGGTTGGGTTGGATTGCATTAGGTTGGGTTGAGTTGAGTTGCTTTGGGTTGGGTTGAGTTGGATTGCATTGGGTTGGGTTGCATTGGATTGGGTTGAGTTGGGTTGCATTTGGTTGGGTTGGATTGCGTTGGGTTGGGTTGAGTTGGATTGCATTGGGTTGATTTGACTTGTGTTGGGTAGGGTTGTATTGGATTACTGTAGATTTCATTGGATTGGGTTGGTCTGGGTTGAGTTGGATTGTGTTAGATTGTTTTGGATTGTGTCGGATTAGACTGAGCTGGTTTGGCTTGCATTGGGTTGCATTGGGTTGAGTTGAGTTAGATCATGTTGTGTTGTGTTGTGTTGGAATGGATTGTGTTGTGTCATGTTGTGTTGGCTGGATTTGATTTGGATTGGTCCAGTTGGATTAAATTGAATTGGATTGGATTGGACATGGTTATCTGTCATGCATTGCCACGGACCTCTGCGTAGCCTTCAAATTAAGACATTAAGTTGGTGAGAAATCACATGAAACAATAAAATGTAAAACAGTGGCCCCCGCGGAAAGGGTTCGCAATTTGGGAGTCCTCCTGGATTCACGGCTGTCTTTAGAGGACCATCTGGCAGCCGTGGCCGGGAGGATGTTCTATCAGGTTCGCCTGGTACGCCAGTTGCGTCCCTTCCTAGACCGGGACTCGCTATGCACAGTTACTCATGCCTTCGTCACTTCCAGGCTGGACTATTGTAATGCTCTCTACATGGGGCTCCCCTTGAGGTGCACCCGGAGGCTTCAGCTGGCCCAGAATGCGGCCGCGCGGGTAGTGACCGGAGCGCCATGGCGCGCCCATGTAACATCGCTCCTGCGCGAGCTGCACTGGTTGCCGGTGGCCTTCCGGGTGCGTTTCAAAGTGTTAGTGACCATCTTTAAAACGCTCCATGGCATCGGACCCGGATACTTACAGGACCGCCTACTGCTAGCAAATACCTCCTGCCGTCCGGTACGCTCCCACAGAGTGGGTCTCCTCAGGGTGCCGTCGGCCAGACAATGTCGGCTGGCGACCCCCAGGGGGAGGGCCTTCTCTGTGGGAGCTCCAACGCTTTGGAACGAGCTCCCCCCCGAACTCCGTACGTTGACGGAATTGCGTTCCTTCCGTCGAGAATTAAAAACATATTTATTTCGACAAGCCGGCCTGGGATAGTAGCTCCGGTTCCAACAAGGCCATAATTGTTTTTAGGGGATTGAGTTTTAAGATTAAGCATTGGTTTTAAATGATCGGACTAAATTACTTAATCTATTTTTAATAACCCTATCTTTTGATGTTTTTAATTGTTTTTAAGATTATGTATTGGGTTTTTTAATGATTGGGCCAAATTATTTAATTTATTTTTAATAATTTTACCTTTTGTATGTTAATGTTTTTAATTGGGCTGTACTTTGTATGTTAATGTTTTTAATTGGGCTGTACACCGCCCCGAGTCCTTCGGGAGGGGGGCGGTATAAAAATCGTAAAATAAAATAAAAAGCTCTACTGAAAATTAGTTGAGAGAAGTCAGGTCAGTGTGTCATCAGGAGGCCCTTAAACTCCAATAAAGTTTAACATCACCCCCCCAAGTGGTATATTTTGTGCTATGTTGAAGGGCCCCCATCTGCATCCCGTTTAGTTGGGAGTCTTCACCCATGACTCAAGGTGAACTGTAGAGCAGTGTCTGTCGATCTGGGCCACTTTCAGATGGGTGGACCAACTCCCAGAATTCATAGAACACAGAACACAGAATAATAAGAGTTGGAAGGGATATACCAGAGTAGGCAACCTTGGCTCTTTTATGACTGGTGGACTTCAACTCCCAGAATTCCTGAGCCAGCATGGCTCAGCTTGGAAACCTCTCCCTTTCCCTTCAGCATGGCTGGCTCAGGAATTCTGGGAGTCGAAGTCCACGACTCATAAAAGAGCCAAGGTTGCCTACCCCTGCCCTAGACCACTGAAGGCAAATGGTTGTCCAATCTCTTATTGAAACACTGATGGAGCACCCACAACCTCTGAAGGCAAGCTACTCCATTGGTGGATTACTCTGGCTGTCAGGAAATTTCCCTTTAGTTCTAGGTTGCTTCTCGGTTAGATTCCACCCATTGCTTCTTGTCTAACCTGGCAGTGGTTTGGACAGTAGTTTGACCCCGCTCATCCTTGTAGGAGGCCCTCAAATATTGGGAGACTGCTATCGTGTCCCCCCTCGTCCTTCTTTCCACTAGATCAGCGGTTCTCAACCTGTGGGTTGCGACCCCATTTGGGGTCGAACGACCATTTCACAGGGGTCGCCAAACACCGCAGTCCGCCATTTTTTCCCCCTCGGCCGGCGCAGGGGGAAGCACCGCGCATGCGTGGGGTAGCACCGCGCACGCGCGATGTGGGCCGCAGCGCATGTGTGATGCGGGCCATCGCGCCGCGCACGCGCAATGCAGGCCGTCATGCGCGCGCCGTGCACGCGCGATGCAGGCCGTCGCGCGTGCGTCACGCATGCACGATGTGGGCCGTCGCGCCGCGCATGCACAATGCGGGCCGTCGCGCGCGCGCCGCACATGCACAATGTGGGCCATCGCGCGCTGCGCATGCACGATGCACGCCGTCACGCAGTACAGGCGCGGTGTGGGCCATGCGCACCACGCATGCGCGATGCGGGCCGTTACGTGCACGCCGTGCCGCGCATGCGCGGTGCAGGTCGGGGTCGCGGCCTCAAAAAGGTTGAGAACCGCTGCACTAGACATACCCGATTCCTGTACGTTTTAGTACATTTTACTCTCCAGCGCCCTAATCAGGTTGTTGTTTGTGGTTCGTGGCTGACTGGAGAATTCTGGGAATTGAAGTCCATCCCTCTGAAATGAGCCAGTTTTGAAAGTGCTGCTCAAAATAATTTCAGAGATGGAGACATGTCGTTTCCTTGACAGCGGCACAAAGTTTTTTTGTGTTTTGTGGTTTTTTTTTTTTTGGCCATTGATCTCTTCAAGAATGGTTTTTATTTTTCATCTTCCAAGCCTACTCGATAGCCTCGGGCACATCCTGGTGGTTTCAGCTAGACTAAATAAAGTTCCCAAGGCCAGACAGGATTAGCCAGCGCTTTATGGAGGAGGCCTCTCTCTCCGATCCCCTGAAATTCCTCTCAAATTTTACATTTTAAGCTCCTCATTATACTTGCAAAAGCTATGACTCCCTCCATGCCGATTAAGTGTATCTCCCAACGGAGGGGATTATGAATGCGGTATGAATTATTCAATCCCTCGGTTTGTTGCCTTTTAATTATCTTGTTATTTAATGAATTTTCAAGTCATAACTATAAGTATGTGTTCCTCTGCTCCACGGGGACAACTTTCTTTTGTTCTCTCTCGGTGTCACTTATTTTCGCCCATAAGCTCCCATTCCGTCACGGGGTGAATGTCCGATGGGGGAAAAAAAAAAATTTCTAATTTATTTATTCATTTTTTAAAAAAGGCCAATTTTTGCAAAGTATGAAAAAGCTTCCGGTGTAGCCGGCAGGAGATTAAAAGAAAAAGAAAAAAGAAGCAGGGTGGTGGGGGGAAAGAAACGAAGAACTGGAACGAAAGCCAAGATTTTGCAACTTGGGAAGTTTTTATTCTTGCTGTGGCGAAAAGGAGGGGAAAAGTTCAGGAGCTGAATATGGTCACTGGACACTCTGTACTGGCTCAGAGGCATCAGGGTTGACTCTGGCTTGAGCAGGGTGGAGCCCTGTCGTTGCAGACCTGTTGCTTTTCCTGCGATGTCTTGAGCTACAGACGACTTTGCAAGCGTTTCTCACATCTGCAAGCACATATATAATAATAATAATAATAATAATAATAATAATAATAATAATAATAAAGTTGGAAGGTACCTTGGAGGTCATCTAGTCCAGCTACCTGCTCAGGCAGGAGACCCTATGCCATTCCAGACCAATGGCTGTCCAGTTTCTTCTTAAAAACTTCCAGTGTTGGAGCATTCACTGCTTCTGGAGGCAAGGAGTTCCACTGGTTAATCGTTCTAACTGTCAGGAAGTTTCTCCTTAGTTCCAGGTTGCTTCTCTCCTTGATGAGTTTCCATCCGTTGCTTCTTGTCCGGCCTTCAGGCGCCTTGGAAAATAGCTTGACTCCCTCTTCTTTGGGGCAGCCCCTGAGATACTGGAAGACTGCTATCCTGTCCCCCCTCGTCCTTCTCTTCCTTAAACTAGACATCCCCAATTCCAGCAGCTGTTCCTTATATGCTTTAGCTTTCAGTCCCCTAATCATCTTTGTTGCTCTTCTGTGGACTCTTTCTAGAGTCTCAACGTCTGTTTTACATCGTGGTGACCAAAACTGTATGTAGCCCCCCCCAAGCTGGGGCAGAATTTCCCAAAATTCCCCCTCCAGCACAGCTGGATACCCTCAATCTGGTGCCCTCTTGGAAGAAAAGTCTTCATCCTGGTTCATCCAAGCCAGGGATAAACAACATGGCGACTGCTTTAGAAAGAAGGTTGCAGTTTATGGAAGAGCCAGACCGAAAGATTGTTCTGGCAGGAAAGAGGAGAGAGAAAAGGGCTGAACACATGTAGGGAGTTGGCTTTTATACCCTCTGGAGCCTTTTGTTTGGAGTTGTTGCTGTGGCATGAACTTTGACCTGCCTGAGTGTGCCTTTCTGGTATTCTGATGGTGATGGGTCAATCTTATTATGTCCAAAGGTCATATCCTGCTTCCCTGGGGCTGATGACTCATAGAGTTTGGATGGGGTATGTAGATTGTAGGTCTTTGTCTTCTTAATCTCCTAGCTCAGGGGTTCTCAACCTTGGCAACTTTAAGACTTGTGGACTTCAACTCCCAGAATTCCTCAGCCAGCTTTGCTGGCTGAGGAATTCTGGGAGTTGAAGTCCACTAGTCTTAAAGTTGCCAAGGTTGAGAACCCCTGTCCTAGCTCCCTGGATTTACACCTGCATCTCTATAGAGCTGGCTTCTGCTTGGGAAGGGAGACCTGGGGCTATTGAGAAAAACTGGACTCTTCAGGATCCTTGGAGGAAATATATTTTTCTGCCCTTTAATATCTCCTTCCCTGGGGACTGACCAGCAGGGTGGAGATTACAGATGGACAAATCCTGTTTTGGAGTCCAGGTGCTTTTTCAAAAGGGCCACTGGACTGTCTCGTTTTTTTCCTTGAAGATGTTTCGCTTCTCGACCAAGAAGCTTCTTCAGCTGTGACCCTTCAGTCCTTCAGTCAGAACTGAAGAAGCTTCTTGGATGAGAAGCGAAACATTTTCAAGAAAAAAAAATCAAGACAGTCCAGTGGCCCTTTTGAAAAAGCACTTCGGGGCTCGTTTTCCCAGGCTGTCTGCAAAAACTGAGCAGGATCGGAAGGCTGGGCAGCCTTAGGGATTTAACTGGGTCATTTCGCAGAAGGACTCCCAAACACGGCCCAGCAATTGAGTAATTTTTAATTTGGGGATGGGGGAACGAGGATATTACTATAAAACAAGGAGATGACTTTTTTTTCTGGTCAAAGAAGCAACTGGGGGTGGGTGGGTCTTTTAAGCACCATGATTTAGCAGCTCTGAGCCTTTCCGAGAAGCTCCTTGCTTCTCCGCCCACCCCATTCTGACGGATCCCAAAACTGGGCCAAGTTGGTGGCCTCTTTGGAGGGGATTTCCCCAGGAAGGTGGGAAAAAAAATCCCCCTCGTTCCTCGAAGGCGCTCTTGCAGCCAGCCAGATCTGGAAGGCCTTGAGTGGGGGGGGGAGCGGGGGGGGGGAGAATGTGTGTTTTTGGAGGTCCTTCGTGGAAAGAGGCTGGTTTGGCACCAGCAGACCTGGACTCGCTCGAGGTCAGCCAACTGGGAGGCTTGAAGCGAAGCAGCTTCCCTCCTCCCTCTCCTCTTCCCGGGCTGATGCCTCCATCCTCCCAGCCTCTGGCCGGCTTTGCCCACACGGGGCTGCCTGGCTTCTCCCAAGGCTCTCCCAAGGAAGGAGAGGGAAGGCGGAGGGTTTTCCCGTCTCCATCTTCTCTCCTCTCCAGATGTCCTTTCTCTCTCCCCTTCCCAGAACTTTCTCCCCCCCCCCCAAGGTGCTTTTTTCCCCCCCTCCAAAAAGCAGTTGGACTTTCTTGGTGTCTTTCTTTCTTTCTTTCTTTCTTTCTTTCTTTCTTTCTTTCTTTCTTTCTTTCTTTCTTTCTTTCTTTCTTTCTTTCCTTCCTTCCTTTTTTCCTTCCTTTCTTTTTTCCTTCCTTCCTTTCTCTCTCTCTCTCTTCCTTCCTTCCTTCCTTCCTTCCTTCCTTCCTTTCTCTCTCTCTCTCTTCCTTCCTTCCTTCCTTCCTTCCTTCCTTTCTCTCTCTCTCTCTTCCTTCCTTCCTTCCTTCCTTCCTCTTCTTCCTCTCCTTCCTTCCTTCCTTCCTTCCTTCCTTCCTCTTCTTCCTCTCCTTCCTTCCTTCCTTTTTTCCTCTTTCTTTCTTTCTTTCTTTCCTTCCCTTCTTTCTTTCTTTTTCTCTCTCTCTTCCTTCCTTCCTTCCTTCTTTTTTTCTTTCCTTCTTTCTTTCCTTTCTTCCTTCCTTCCTTGTTTCTTTCTTTCTTTCTTTCTTTCCTTCTTTCCTTCTTTCCTTCCTTCCTTCCTTCCTCCCTCCCTCCCTCTTTCCTTCCTTCCTCCCTCCCTCCCTCCCTCCCTCCCTCCTTTCTTTCTTTCTTTCTTTCTTTCTTTCTTTCTTTCTTTCTTTCTTTCTTTCTTTCTTTCTTTCTTTCTTTCTTTCTTTCTTTCTTTCTTTCTTTCTTTCTTTCTTTCTTTCTTTCTTTCTGCAACATGTCTTTCTTCAAAGAAAAGAAAGCCAGTTGCCTTTTGGGAGGGGGGGAAGCACCTTCGGGACAGCCATGGCCTGGATGACTGAGACTCTCCATAGAGACAGATCTGCTGCTTTCTAGTTACAATTTTTAAGGTATTTCAGTGTCCGCAAGAGTGCCGAGTGTCTGTCGCTCGGGTGTCGGATGAGGGTGGAGGTTCCTTCTCCGAGCTTGTGGGTCGGTTTCCGAACGTTTCGTTACCCGGCTGGGTACCATCTTCAGCGGAGTTGAGGGGAGGGCTGTGTTTTTCTGCTTAGAAGGGTTTCAGGTGGGGGTGTGTCGAGTGAGGGTCTTGTGAAGGGTCAGGTGTGAGTCATCAGTGAGAGGTTTGTGGTGGGTCTTGCACTGGGGAGGTTACATCAGGTCAATGGACAGCCCTTTGTCTGAAATGGTATAGAATTTCCTGCCTAAGCAAGGGGTTGGACTAGTAGATCTCGGAGGTCCCTTCCAGTTCTGTTATTCTCCTCTTCCTCTTCCTCTTCCTCTTCCTCTTCCTCTTCCTCTTCCTCTTCCTCTCTGTTCTGTTCTATTCTGTATTCTGTTCTGTTCTATATTCTGTTCAAATTCTGAATTCTGTTCTATTCTGTTCTATTCTCTTCTATTCATTTAATTTCTATTCTATTCTGTTTTATTCTCTTCTATTCATTTAATTTCTATTCCTATTCTATTCTATTCTATTCTATTCTATTCCATTCCATTCCATTCCATTCCATTCCATTCCATTCCATTCTATTCTATTCTATTCTATTCTATTCTATTCTATTCTATTCTATTCTATTCTATTCTATTCCATTCCATTCCATTCCATTCCATTCCATTCTATTCTATTCTATTCTATTCTATTCTATTCTATTCTATTCTATTCCCCATTCCATATTCTATTCTATTCTATTCTATTCTATTCTATTCTATTCTATTCTATTCTATTCTATTCTATTCCATTCCATTCCATTCCATTCCATTCCATTCCATTCCATTCCATTCCATTCCATTCTATTCTATTCTATTCTATTCTATTCTATTCTATTCTATTCTATTCTATTCTATTCTATTCCCCATTCCATATTCTATTCTATTCTATTCTATTCTATTCTATTCTATTCTATTCTATTCTATTCTATTCTATTCTATTCTATTCTATTCTATTCTATTCTATTCTATTCTATTCCATTCCATTCCATTCCATTCCATTCCATTCCATTCCATTCTATTCTATTCTATTCTATTCTATTCTATTCTATTCTATTCTATTCTATTCTATTCCCCATTCCATATTCTATTCTATTCTATTCTATTCTATTCTATTCTATTCTATTCTATTCTATTCTATTCTATTCTATTCTATTCCCCATTCCATATTCTATTCTATTCTATCCTATTCTATTCCGTAATTCTATTCTATTCTATTCTATTCTATTCTATTCTATTCTATTCTATTCTATTCTATTCTATTCTATTCTATTCTATTCTATTCTATTCCACTCTATTCCATTCCATTCTATTCTATTCTATTCTATTCTATTCCATTCCATTCCATTCCATTCCATTCCATTCCATTCTATTCTATTCTATTCTATTCTATTCTGTTCTATTCTATTCTATTCTATTCTATTCTATTCTATTCCCCATTCCATATTCTATTCTATTCTATTCTATTCTATTCTATTCTATTCTATTCCATTCCATTCCATTCCATTCCATTCCATTCTATTCTATTCTATTCTATTCTATTCTATTCTATTCTATTCTATTCCCCATTCCATATTCTATTCTATTCTATTCTATTCTATTCTATTCTATTCTATTCTATTCTATTCTATTCTATTCTATTCTATTCTATTCCCCATTCCATATTCTATTCTATTCTATCCTATTCTATTCCGTAATTCTATTCTATTCTATTCTATTCTATTCTATTCTATTCTATTCTATTCTATTCTATTCTATTCTATTCCACTCTATTCCATTCCATTCTATTCTATTCTATTCTATTCTATTCTATTCTATTCCATTCCATTCCATTCCATTCCATTCCATTCCATTCCATTCTATTCTATTCTATTCTATTCTATTCTATTCTGTTCTATTCCCCATTCCATATTCTATTCCATTCCATTCCATTCCATTCCATTCCATTCCATTCCATTCCATTCCATTCCATTCCATTCTATTCTATTCTATTCTATTCTATTCTATTCTATTCTATTCTACTCTATTCTATTCTATTCCCCATTCCATATTCTATTCTATTCTATCCTATTCTATTCCATAATTCTATTATATTCTATATTCTATTCTATTCTATTCTATTCTATTCTATTCTATTCTATTCTATTCCATTCCATTCCATTCCATTCCATTCCATTCCATTCTATTCTATTCTATTCTATTCTATTCTATTCTATTCTATTCTATTCTATTCTATTCTATTCTATTCTACTCTACTCTATTCTATTCTATTCCCCATTCCATATTCTATTCTATTCTATCCTATTCTATTCCATAATTCTATTATATTCTATATTCTATTCTATTCTATTCTATTCTATTCTATTCTATTCTATTCTATTCTATTCTATTCTATTCTATTCTATTCTATTCCATTCCATTCCATTCCATTCCATTCCATTCCATATTTTCTATTCCACTCTATTCCATTCCATTCCACTCTATTCTATTCTATTCTATTCTATTCTATTCTATTCTATTCTATTCTATTCTATTCTATTCTATTCTATTCTATTCTATCCTATCCTATCCTATCCTATCCTATCCTATTCCATAATTCTATTCTATTCTATATTCTATTATCCTATCCTATCCTATCCTATCCTATTCCGTAATTCTATTCTATTCTATTCTATTCTATTCTATTCTATTCTATTCTATTCTATTCTATTCTATTCTATTCTATTCTATTCTATTCTATTCTATTCTATTCTACTCTACTCTACTCTACTCTACTCTACTCTACTCTACTCTACTCTACTCTACTCTACTCTACTCTACTCTATTTCAATGTATTTATTATTCCAGCTTGAACCTCACTCCCATCAGAGTAATTCTTACTGGTTAGCAACGATCCCCTATGGAGGAAAGGAAACAAAATGTAATATAATCAAAGGTAAACTATTATACCCCATCTAATATGACCCTTTCTGGAGGATGTATGATCCTCCGTTTTCCTCGAAACTATCCTAAAAAGCTACATTTTTACAGTTCTTCGATGAGTGGTATCTGGAGGGACCAGTTCTGCCATGGGAGGGGGACACCACCAAGGAGGCTGTGCTAAGGGATCCCGTTCCTACTCAGGACATTTTGTCCCCCTCATCTTGGCTGTTGGGCGTCAGGGGTAGTCTTGGAAATGATGATGATAATAATAATAATAATAATAATAATAATAAAGTTGGAAGGGACCTTGGAGGTCATCTAGTCCAACCCCCTGCTCAGGCAGGAAACCCTATTCCATTTTGGACAAATGGCTGTCCAGTTTCCTCTTAAAAACTTCCAGTGTTGGAGCATTCACTGCTTCTGGAGGCAGGTGGTTCCACTGGTTAATTGTTCTGTCAGGAAGTTTCTCCTTAGTTCCAGGTTGCTTCTCTCCTTGATTGGTTTCCACCCGTTGCTTCTTGTCCTGCCCTCAGGCGCTTTGGAGAATAGCTTGACTCCCTCTTCTTCGGGGCAACCCCTGGCAGATGCCTCCAGGCTGCTGAACAAAAAATCCTGGCAGAGGCTGGACCTGGCAGATGTTTGGTGCCAACTGAAGACCCGTGTTGGGCAGGAGAGAAAAATTCCTCTCCTTCAGACTTGTTCCAGCCGAGGGCCTCGGGGGCAGAGAAACAGCTGCTTCAGCCTGATTACTGTCAAACAGACTCAGACTTGCCAAAAACGAATCCCTCCTTTGAAGTAATAGGAAATACTTGTAGCTTTGGGGTTTCAGATTTTGGCTGCGGTTCGTTCTCCGAGCTTGTTTTAATATAATTCCTGAACGTTTCGTTACCAAATTGGGAAGATCAACAGCAGGTGAGGGTGTTACCTAGTCTGGTAACGAAGCGTTCAGGAGTTATATGAAAACAAGCTCGGAGAACGGACCGCAGCCCCAAAATGAATCATTTCTCTCTCTGGAGTCTCCCCTTTGAGGTGTTCTGGTAAA
Source organism: Bothrops alternatus (assembly GCA_034064705.1). Taxonomy (NCBI): domain Eukaryota; kingdom Metazoa; phylum Chordata; class Lepidosauria; order Squamata; family Viperidae; genus Bothrops; species Bothrops alternatus. The sequence goes on along the minus strand of JARGCV010000766.1, from coordinate 180,053 downwards.
ATAGCAAAGGAGGGGGTGGGCATATTCTGCAGACCTTGAAGGAGACCCAGAAGGAGTCCTAGTGGACGATCCCTTGATCATGAGCCAGTCGTGTGCACCCGCCGCCAAAAAAGCTAATACAATCCTGGTGTCAAAAGAACTTGGAGGCGTTGTTTACCTTAAAGAATCTTTTATTCAGGAAACAAAGTATCGTCACTACATAGTTGAAGCCAAAAACGAAATTCCCCTCCCCTGGATACAAAGTAACAAAGCACCATCCCCTCCTCCCATAAACAGCCATAAATCACATTCCCCAATTAGCTTGAAGCAGAGGGCTTTCTCCCAGCTCTCCAGCCGGCCAAAACACTCAGCTCTGGGCCCAATGTCCTTGGGTTCCCACGGCTGAGCTATTATTGTTATGACTAGCTGGACTCTCATCCCCATTCCCCCTCCCAGCAGCAACTAACTCTAAAAGCAACCGAGCAAAATGGCTGCATTTCCATCTGTTGTCAAAGCAAGAGCATCCGATGTTAGCAGCCTTGAGACCTGGGCTGTATAAACAGAGGCACAGAATCAAGATCACTTGATCAAGTACCATTTTATAAAACCTTCGTAAGGCCACGCCTGGAATCCTGCAGCCAATTTTGGACACCATGTCACAAAAAAAGATGTTGAGAGTTTGGAAAGAATTCAGAGAAGAGCAACTAAGGCGATCCAAGGAGACTGGAGACAAAAACATACGATGAACGGCTGCGGGACTTGGGTTTGGCTAGTCTAAGGAAAAGAAGAAATAGGGGGGACAGGATAGCAGTGTTCCAGTATCTGAGGGGCTGCCATAAAGAGGAGGGGGTCAAACTATTGTCCAAAGCACCAGAGGGCAGAACAAGAAACAATGGTTGGAAGCTGATCAAAGAGAGAAGCAACCTGGAATTAAGGAGAAACTTCCTGACAGGGAGGACAATGAACCAGTGGAACAGCTGGCCACCAGAAGTCATGGGCGTTCCATCACTGGAGGTTTTTAAGAAGAGACTGGACAGTCACTTGTCTGAGACAATATAGGTTCTCCTGCTCGAGCAGGGGGCTGGACTAGAAGACCTCCAAGGTCCCTTCCAGCTCTATTCTATTCTAACTTTCAGCCCGAAAGTTTTCAAGGCCCACATTTAATCCAAATCGGCCTTTCTCCACCTTGGTGACTTGAAGATGGTTGGACTACAACTCCCAGACTTCCATTCTGGAGTTGCTTAATTCACACAGGCACCCACTGAAATCTGCTTTTCTGGTTGACCCCCTCAAGCATCATGGAAGGAGAGGGTGGGGTGTCCACAGAGTTGCCCCTGAAAGCGGGCAAGGCTTTGAGTAGATGGACGTGGCTGCCATCGTGACTTACTCCTCGACGTACGACCACAATTGAGCTCAAAATTCCCTCTCACTAAGCAAGACAGTTCTTTGCCCCACTTTACGACCTGTCTTGCCACAGTTAGAATAGAATAGAAGGGACCCTGGGGGTCTTCTAGTCCAACCCCCTGTTGAGGGAATCGCTGCCATTGTCAAGTCAGTAACATGATCTTTGAGTGAGCCCCACCTTCCCCGTGGACTTTGTGGATTAGAAGGGTCACAAAAAGGCATCACGTGACCGAGGGACACTGCAACGGTGCTAAGTCCATGCCAGTTTCCAAGCCCCTGAATTTTGATCCCATGACTGCAACGGTCGAAAGTGTCATGCATGGGATAGAAAAGGTGGATAGAGAAAAATTCTTTTCTCTATCACACAATACCAGGACAAGGGGGCACTCCCTAAAGCTCGTAGCTAAGAAAGTGAGGACAAATAAAGGGAAAGATTTCTTCACCCAGAGGGTCGTTGATTTATGGAATTCACTTCCTGAAGGGGTCGTGACAGCTGTCAGCCTTGACAGATTCAAGGCAGGGTCAGACAGATTCATGGAGGCCAAGTGTATCGGTGGCTATTAAAACGGATGTCCATGTGCCGCCTCTATGTTGGTTGAGGCAGGCAGGATTCCCTTGAGTCCCATTTGTTGGGGGTCAAGGGAAAGGGAGGGTTTTGCCTTCTCTTTCTGCTCAAGACCCCCATGTACAATTGGTGGGCCACTGGGTGACACAGAATGCTGGACTCGATGGGCTTTGGCCTGATTCAGCATGGCTCTCCTTATGTTCTTATGTGAAAAACGGGTATGTCGCTCCCCCCCCAGTACCGTTGTAACGTTGAAAGATCACTAAACCGACTTTCGTTAGTCGAGGATTACTGGTATAAATTTTAAATGTAATTGTGAAGTAAATCCGTGGGCAAAAGCGACGGGTCTCTTTTCGAATCTTGGAAGCAAAATCTTTGGCTTAACCTGCTGGTTGCATTTCCATTTCCATTTCAGACCCAACGTCTGCGGATCCCGATACCATTCCTACTGCTGTCCGGGCTGGAAAACTCTCCCCGGGGGGAACCAGTGCATCGTCCGTGAGTATAAATGGGGAGGGGGGTTTCATCCCTTCTCTGGAAGACCCTCTCCTGATGCAGCGTAATTTTCCAAAGATTTTAAAAAAAAATACGGGTAAAAATATCCACCAGGTCAAAGTAGATGAGAACCACGTTTTGCTGTCTTAAAACTTAAGAGGTGATCCAGGGGTTCCTTGTCCACCATTGTGCTAGTTTGATTTTGTGGTTAAGGCACCCGGTTAGAAAATGGGAGACGGAGAGTTCTAGTCCCGCCTGAGGCAGGACAGCCAGGCGGGTGACTTTGGGCCGGTTGCTCTCTCAGTCCAACCCACCTCACAGGGTCGTTGTGGAGGGAAAAGGGGTGTGTGTGGGATAGGTGTGTCACCTGGAGTTAATTGCAAAAATAATAAAGGTGGGATTCAACTAGAGCAGAGCAGAGCAAAGCAAAGCAAAGAGGAAGGGAGGAAGAAGAAATGAAATGAGGAAAGAAGGAAAAGGAGAAAGGAGAAAAGAAAGGAAAGGAAAGGAAGAGAGAAGGGATGGATGGGACAGGATGGAAGATGGAGAAGAGGAAAGGAGAGGAGAGGAGAGGAAAGGAAAGGAAAAGAAAGGAAAGGAAGAGAGAAGGGATGGATGAGACAAGATGGAAGAAGGAGAAGAGGAAAGGAGAGGAGAGGAAAGGAAAGGAAAGGAAGAGAGAAGGGATGGATGGGACAAGATGGAAGATGGAAAAGAAGAAAGGAGAGGAGAGGAAAGGAAGAGAGAAGGGATGGATGGGACAAGATGGAAGATGGAGAAGAGGAAAGGAGAGGAAAAGAGAGGAGAGGAGAGGAAAGGAAAGGAAAGGAAGAGAGAAGGGATGGATGGGATGGGATGGAAGATGGAGAAGAGGAAAGGAGAGGAAAAGAGGAGAGGAGAGGAGAGGAGAGGAAAGGAAAGGAAAGGAAGAGAGAAGGGATGGATGGGACAGGATGGAAGATGGAGAAGAGAGGAGAGGAGAGGAGAGGAAAGAAAAGGAAAGGAAAGGAAAGGAAGAGAGAAGGGATGGATGAGACAAGATGGAAGAAGAAGAAGAGGAAAGGAGAGGAAAGGAAAGGAAAGGAAGAGAGAAGGGATGGATGGGATGGGATGGAAGATGGAAAAGAAGAAAGGAGAGGAGAGGAAAGGAAGAGAGAAGGGATGGATGGGACAAGATGGAAGATGGAAAAGAGGAAAGGAGAGGAAAAGAGGAGAGGAGAGGAGAGGAGAGGAAAGGAAAGGAAAGGAAAAGAAAGGAAAGGAAGAGAGAAGGGATGGATGGGACAGGATGGAAGATGGAAAAAAAGAAAGGAGAGGAGAGAAAAGGAGAGGAGAGGAGAGGAGAGGAGAGGACAGGACAGGACAGGACAGGACCCGGATGTTTGCAGAGCTGCTTTCCCGCTCTCCCCGGAAGGACCGTGCGGATGGGCCAGTGGCCGTTCCGGGGAGTTGTGGGGAAAGGAGCCTTTGGGGAACACCACACCTTCAATGAGAGACGACGTCGCCTCCTCCATCTTCAACCATCCCAGACTGACCTGCGTGCCAGCCGGGCTTCCTCTCGCACCCAAGGCCAGCCGTTGCTCCGAGGGGGAAGCTCCGGGCTGGGACCATCTCAACCCCCCCACACACACACATTTCCCGCCACCTGGGCACTCAAATTCTTCTCCTTTGCCGACAGCCATTTGCCGGAACTCCTGCGGCGACGGCTTCTGTTCACGGCCGAACATGTGCACCTGTTCCAGCGGGCAGCTCTCGCCCAACTGCGGGGCTCTAGGAGGTGAGAGAAAGGCCTGCTTGCTTTTGTGGTCTGCGTGTTTGTGCGTGCGTCCGTGCGTCCGTGCATGACAGGGCCTGTCAATCTTCCGTCCATCTTCGGGACATCTGCTGTCGCTTGCATCCTTCCTTAGCTCGTTCGAGGAAAGTCAAAATGCAAAACACCAAAATATTGAAAACACACGCCAAAAAAAAAAAGAGGGAAAAAGAACCCCACAACTCCTATTACTATTGGATTACACACCACTGATTTCTTTCCCCACCGTTGCTCCACTTCAAATTTGTAAATCACGATATTTCATTATTTTTTCCTAGCTGTTTCTCTTCCACTCGTGCATCACCGGGTATGACATTATAAAGGAAGCAGACTTTTTTCCCTTGTCTGCAATAGTATTATTACTATTATTATTATTATTATTATTATTATTATTACTATTACTATTACTATTTAAATTTGTTTGCCCCCTGTCTCACCACAAATCCCTAAATATTACCCATAATAATAGACTCTTTGGATGCTTCCCCCCCCAAAACATCTGGAGCACTGAACATCTCGGCATTGACTGATGATTCCCCATCGGGTCAATTGCCGAAGGCAGCTTGACTGAGATCAGCTGACATCCTGCCAGGGGACTCTTTAAGTACCATCCAGCATTCACATCTGTTTCTCCCAGGTCCTTGGGAAGGAGGCAGTTGGTGGGTAACAAAATGCCAAATCGAGCCTGAACATCTGGCGGAGTGGTGCAAAACCAGTCGTCATCCTAGCCATCTCCTAATATGGGTGCCTGTTTTCTTTCAGGATCTGCCTCTCTCAGAACAGATTATTTGGGGGGGATTCTGGTTTTTGTTTTTTTTTTAAAAGCAATTGCTAAATGACACACACACACACACACACACAGAGAGAGAGATTCAGCTGGATTTTCACTAACATTTCAAGCGTTGCTCCAACTTGCAGCTCATAAATGTCTTGGGGCAAGGGGGGGGGGAACGGGAAGGACTGGAAACAAGTCCTCCCCTGAATTGAATACATCAAGATCTGGGGGGTTTCCCACCCCCCCCTACTCCTGGCTGCAGGGAGGGGGGCCGTGGGGCTGGGGAGTGGGGCCGCCTCCCTGCCCCCTTCCCAAACCCAAGGAAGGCTGGTCTCTTCCACGGCTGCAGATGCCAGATGTTTGCAATCTCCCAGCAATGCCAGGAATTTGAGCCAGGGGAAGGGGCTGGGGGCGTGGGGGGTGGGTGGGCTGCATTCCAGAGGGTCCTCGGTTGGGAGGGAGGGAGGGAGGGGAACTGAAAGGAGCCGGGGACAGAAGAAGCCAGGAGGGCCAGGGCAGGCAGACCCCGGCAGGGCCGAAACCAGCTCCCTTTGGGGGCCGAGCTGGCCCAGAGCATCTTGGGAGCTGCAGGAGCAGTGTGAGAAAAGGGGTTGGGGGGCTGCCCCCTCCCCCTTTTGCTGTGAAAGTGAGACCCTCCTCAAATGGAGGTTCCATTCCTGGCCACCAGATCCCAACGGGAAGCAATTATGGGCAGGTGGGTTTAATAACATTCCAGGGGAGCTGGCTTCCTGGTTGTGGAAAGATACAGACACACAAACCACACAGATAGACACACAGACACACACACATACAGATAGACACACACAGATAGACACAGAGAGAGAGATAGGCGCACACTGATGGACACACAGACATGAATGTGTTTGTATGTTGTGTGAATGAAATTAATTTTTAAATTTTTAATTTAATTGTGTTTTTTAATTGTGTTGTTGTTGTGAGCCGCCCTGAGTCTTGTGAGAAGGGCGGCATATAAATTAAATTAAATGACAAATGAAATGACACACACATACAGATAGACACACACAGATAGAGACCCACACACAGAGACACACACATGCACACACCCCTAGACACACACATACATACTGAGATAGACACACACAGAGATAGACACTAGAGACACAGACACAAATAGACACACAGACACACACACAAAGATAGACATAGAGAGAGACACACACAAATAGAGACACACACACACATAGACACACACAAAGATAGACACAGAGAGAGACACACACAAATAGAGACACAGAGAGACACACAGACACATACACACAGATACACACACAGAGAGACAGAGAGACAGAGACACACACACAAAGATACACACACAGAGAGAGATAAGACACACAGAGATGAGACACACAAAGATAGAGACACACACAGACAGATAGACCGAGAGACACACACACAAAAAGAGACACACACAGAGATAGACAGAGAGAGAGACACACACACAGACACACAGAGATAGACACACAAAGACAGAGACACCAAACACAGATAGACACACACAGATACAGACAAACACACAGAGATAGACACACAGACATACGGAGATAGACACACAAAGACAGACACCACACACAGATAGACACACCCAGACACACAGGCACAGGCACCAGCAGATCTGGGCCCCTTGGATGCAAAACAGGCCTTCTCTTAAAGTAACTGCAGTCCTCGACTTACGACGTTTTGTTTTGCGGCCATTTGAAGCAAAACAGGCCCCCCAAAAGGTGACTTACGTCCCTTTCCTCACATTTACGACCATTGCGCTGTCCCCGTGGTTGCGTGTCCAAAATCCCCTGTAAGTCCTCAACTTACAGCCAGAACAGAGCCCGACATTTATGGCAAGAGCTTTGTTGTTAAGTGAGTTTTTGCCCCATTTTATGACTTTTATTGTCACAGTCATTAAGTGAATCGTGGGGGGGTTTAAGCTAGTGACAGGGGCGTTGTTAAGCGAATCTGGCTTCTTCCCCGTGGACTTTGCTTGCCGGGAGGTCGCAAAAGGGGATCATGTGACCCCCCCAGGGACACCGCGACCGTCATAAATACGAATCAGTTGCCGAGCGTCCATACTTTGATCATGTGACTTAGCAACAGTTGCTAAGGGTGAAAAATGCTCGTAAGTCCCTTTTTTCGGCGCCGTTGTACCTTTGAACGGTCACTAAATGAACGGTGGTGTCGAGGACAGTCGCAGCGACCTTGGGACAGCCCTGCGAGGTAGGCCGGGCACTGCCCGGACCCCGAGTCTCTCGTGGGCTTCCGTGGCCGAGAGGTGGCCTAAACAGGAGACCGCCTATTGAGTGCAACCTCACAGCTCGCCAACAGGAGGCCTTGCAGACCCCCCCCCAGCCAGAGATCCCCTGGGCTGGGCCGCTGCTGAGGGCCCCCCTTGGCCACTAACCGAGACCCCTGCCCATTGCAGCCCCCTCCCACCGCAGCCAGAGCTGAGGCTGCCAACCCACGGGGGGGGGGGCGGGAGGAAGAGGAAGAGGCTCCCGGCCAACTTGGGCCCAACTCAACATAGGCAGTCCTCAACTTACGACTTACAACAGTTCATTTAGTGACCATTCAAAGTTATGATAGTGGGGGGAAAAACGATTCGGGAGTGTTTTTCCCGCTTAACGACCGTCGCCCCGTGCCCAGGATCACGTCAGCCAAATTCAGGCGCTGGGCCACCACTGGCCTGTATTTATGACAGGTTGCGGGGTCCCGGGGGGGGCGGGGTTCACGTGATTCCTTCTGACGAGCAAACTCAACGGGGGAAGCCGGATTTGCTTAACGACCGTGTCGCTAACGTGGCACCCGCCGTGGCTCGCTTAGCAACTGACGGCGAGAAAAGTCATCAAATGGGGCAAAAAAAAAAATGTTCACAACACCCGTCTCACTCCACAGCAGACATTTTGGGCTCCGTTGTGGGGTCGTACGTTCGAGGACTCCCGGGAGAGATGAGGAGGCCCAGCTCTGCTTCGCGAGGGATGGGAGACCACTCGGAGGTCTCAGGGCTGAGAAAGTTAGAAGGCAAACGTCCCAGAGCTCCACAAGTCTAGATTTCAGGAGTGGGGGGTGGGGGTGGGGACTGGCTGGGACACATGGGCCCTGGAGCAGATGGGGAACCTGGTTCGAGGCCGGGTGGGGGTTCGGTCGTCCGGGAAACGATGACCGCATCTCCTACCCATCCGGTCCATCCATCCGCGGATGGGGGGGGCGTTTGGTGGGAGGACACTCTCAGGAGGACATTTGGGGGGGTTCCCCCATTTTTTTACAGCCACGGAGACCTCCCTTTCCCCCCCCCTGCAGCTGCCCCACCCACCCACCCATTCAGGCAGGGGAGGGGGCCAATGGGCTGGGGACCCATAAAAAAGGGAGGGGGGAACCGCAGTAACGCTCCTCCAGTCAATATTTGGGGACTGGAGCCTTAGCAACCTTCACATCTGGAAAGAGGAAAAAAAAAACAACAACCCAAAGATCCGGAGGGCAGATGGGACCCTTGTCCAACCCTGAGGGGGGGGCAGTCTGGAGTCTGAAAGAAGCCCCCCCTCTCTCTCTCTCTCTCACACACACACACACACACACACACAGACACAGACACAAACAGACAGGGAGGTTTGGAAAAGTCCTGCCTTCCCTCCATCCCTGTCTTCTTCCTACTCGCCTATCCATTTCTCTGTCTCCTTCCTTTCTTCCTCCCTCCCTCCCTTCTGTCCTCTTTCTTTCCTTCTTTCCTCTTTCTTTCCTTCTGTTCTCTTTCCCCTTCCTATCTCCCTCCTTCTTTTCTTCTTTCCTCCCTTTTTCCTCTGTTCCTCCTCCCTCCCCGTTCTTCTATTCCTTCCTTCTTTCTTTCTCTCCTTCCCTCTTGTCCTCCCCCTCCTCCCCTCCCTCCCTCCCCTCTTTCCTTCTCCCCTCCCTCCCTCCCTGCCCTCTCTCTCTCTCTTCTTCCATCTCCTCCCTCCCTCTTTCCTTCTCTCCTCCCTCCCCATCCTTCCATCCCTTCTCTCTTTCTCTCCTTCTCTCTTGTCCTCCCCCTCCTCCCCTCCCTCCCTCCCTCCCTCCCCTCTTTCCTTCTCCCCTCCCTCCCTGCCCTCTCTCTCTCTCTTCTTCCATCTCCTCCCTCCCTCTTTCCTTCTCCCCTCCCTCCCTCTCTCCCCATCCTTCCATCCCTTCTCTCTTTCTCTCCTTCCCTCTTGTCCTCCCCCTCCTCCCCTCCCTCCCTCCCCTCTTTCCTTCTCCCCTCCCTCCCTCCCTCCCTGCCCTCTCTCTCTCTTCTTCCATCTCCTCCCTCCCTCTTTCCTTCTCTCCTCCCTCCCCATCCTTCCATCCCTTCTCTCTTTCTCTCCTTCTCTCTTGTCCTCCCCCTCCTCCCCTCCCTCCCTCCCTCCCTCCCCTCTTTCCTTCTCCCCTCCCTCCCTGCCCTCTCTCTCTCTCTTCTTCCATCTCCTCCCTCCCTCTTTCCTTCTCCCCTCCCTCCCTCTCTCCCCATCCTTCCATCCCTTCTCTCTTTCTCTCCTTCCCTCTTGTCCTCCCCCTCCTCCCCTCCCTCCCTCCCCTCTTTCCTTCTCCCCTCCCTCCCTCCCTCCCTGCCCTCTCTCTCTCTTCTTCCATCTCCTCCCTCCCTCTTTCCTTCTCTCCTCCCTCCCTCTCTCCCCATCCTTACATCCCTTCTCTCTTTCTCTCCTTCCCTCTTGTCCTCCCGCTCCTCCCCTCCCTCCCTCCCCTGTTTCCTTCTCCCCTCCCTCCCTCCCCTGTTTCCTTCTCCCCTCCCTCCCTCCCTGCCCTCTCTCTCTCTCTTCTTCCATCTCCTCCCTCCCCGTTGTTTCCTCGGCCGCACTGACTCTCCTGCTTCCTTCCTCCCGCAGCCCCGTCGTCGTCCTGCGGCGCCAAGTGTCTGAACGGGGGCAGCTGCGACGAGGAGGCCTGTCTGTGCCAGAAGGGATACACCGGCGCCCACTGTGGCCAGCGTGAGTGGCAGAGCCTCCGCCCAACCGCAGGTGTCCCTGCCCGGAGGCGCCGCCCTGCTCCGGGGTGGGGGGGGAAGCCATTCCAAGGGGAGCCTCCTTGGCCTGGAGCTCATTTCCCGAGTTGCTGAATTCCCCGCCTCACCTGGTGGTGCCTTGACCCGTGCAGCCCTCCGCCCTGCCCGCTTTTTTTTTTTTTTTAAAAGGCCCTGGGTGCAAATTCTGCCATCCCCCGAGGGTCCAGATGACCCTCTTGGTGTCACACAAATGAGGCGCGTCGCTGCCACGAGGGGACCGACACGCGTAACGGCGTTGGCCTCGTAGGTGCAACGGGATCTCGACACCCGGGATGCCTCCTGTTCCTCCTCTCTGCCCCCCCCTTCCTTCCTTCCTTCTGGCTTTCCAGGTAACTTCCCATTCCAACCCACCGATTAGAGCTAGTCCCCGACTTACAACGGTTCGCTTAGTGACCGTTCAAAGTGACAATGCCCGCTGAAAAAAGCGACTTCTGGCCATTTTTCACACAAAACAAGCATTTTGATCAGGTGATCAAAATCCAGAGGTTTGGCAACGGACTCGTGTTTACGACGGTCGCAGTGTCCCAGAGTCACTGGGATCTCCTTTTGCGACCTTCTGCCAAGCCAAGTCAACGACCGTGTGCAGTGATTCGGTTAACAACTGTGGCAAGGAAGGTCGTAAAACGGGGTGAAATTCACTGAACAACGGTCTCACCTAGCAACAGGAAGTTTGGGCTCCATTGTGGTCGGAACTTGAGGACTACGTGTACAAGGGCAACATGAACTGGGATTCACAACGTCTTGCCCTGGGCAGCTTCAATATTCAGGCCCAAGTATCGGGTGGGTAATTAACGGATAACTATTAACTAATGATAATTAGCTTAAGACAGGGGTCTTCAAACTTGGCCCTTTTATGACTGGTGGACTTCAACTCCCAGAATTCCTCAGCCAGGCATGCTGGCTGAGGAATTCTGGGAGTTGAAGTCCACCAGTCATAAAAGGCACGCTGGCTGAGGAATTCTGGGAGTTGAAGTCCACCAGTCATAAAAGGCACGCTGGCTGAGGAATTCTGGGAGTTGAAGTCCACCAGTCATAAAAGGGCCATGGTTCCCCCATGCTGGCTGAGGAATTCTGGGAGTTGAAGTCTACAAGTCATGAGGGGGCCATGTTTCCCCCATGCTGGCTGAGGAATTCTGGGAGTTGAACTCCAGGAGTCATAAAAGGGCCATGGTTCCCCCATCCTGGCTGAGGAATTCTGGGAGTTGAAGTCCACCAGTCATAAAAGGCACGCTGGCTGAGGAATTCTGGGAGTTGAAGTCCATAAGTCATGAAGGGGCCATAGTTCCCCCATGCTGGCTGAGGAATTCTGGGAGTTGAAGTCCATAAGTCATGAGGGGGGCATGTTTCCCCCACGCTGGCTGAGGAATTCTGGGAGTTGAAGTCCACAAGTCATGAGGGGGGCATGTTTCCCCCATGCTGGCTGAGGAATTCTGGGAGTTGAAGTCCACCAGTCAAAAAAGGGCCATGGTTCCCCCATCCTGGCTGAGGAATTCTGGGAGTTCAAGTCTACCAGTCATAAAAGGCACGCTGGCTGAGGAATTCTGGGAGTTGAAGTCTACAAGTCATGAGGGGGCCATGTTTCCCCCATGCTGGCTGAGGAATTCTGGGAGTTGAAGTCCACAAGTCATAAAAGGGCCATGGTTCCCCCATGCTGGCTGAGGAATTCTGGGAGTTGAAATCCATAAGTCATGAGGGGGGCATGTTTCCCCCATGCTGGCTGAGGAATTCTGGGAGTTGAAGTCCACGAGTCATGAGGGGGCCATGGTTCCCCCACGCTGGCTGAGGAATTCTGGGAGTTGAAGTCCCCGAGTCATGAGGGGGCCATAGTTTCCCCCATGCTGGCTGAGGAATTCTGTGAGTTGAAGTCCATGAGTCATGAGGGGGCCATAGTTCCCCCATCCTGGCTGAGGAATTCTGGGAGTTGAAGTCCATAGTCATGAGGGGGCCATAGTTCCCCATGCTGACTGAGGAATTCTGGGAGTTGAAGTCCACGAGTCATAAAAGGCACGCTGGCTGAGGGGGCCATAGTTTCCCCCATGCTGGCTGAGGAATTCTGGGAGTTGAAGTACGCAAGTCATGGGGGGGCCATGTTTTCCCCATGCTGGCTGAGGAATTCTGGGAGTTGAAGTCCACCAGTCATAAAAGGGCCAAGTTTGAAGACCCCCCTGGCTTAAGGGGACATTAGCATCCCTCCTTCTTCAGTTCTTCAGGATAGAAAGATTCCATTTCATCTTTATGTCTTCTTCTTCCAAAGCTTTTTCAGTCATACGTACAGCTCATCCCCGACAATTTCTGTTAAGTGAGACCGTGGCTAAGTGAATCCCCGCAGTTGTTAAGCTAGTCACACAGTCGTTAAGCGAATCTGGCTTCCTCATGGACTTTGATTGACAGGAGGTCGCCAAAAGGGGATCACCTGACCCCGGGGTACTTGCGACCGTTGTAAATGTGAGTCAGTTGCCGAGCGTCTGCATTTGGGTGACGTGACCACAGAGAGGCTGCAACAGTGAAAAAATGGTCATAAGTCACGGTTTCCAACGCTGTTGTAACTTCAAATTGTCACTAAAAAAAACCTGCTGTAAGTTGAGGTCTACCTGCACACCTTCCCACCCCCATAACCATTTTATTTTCACCTTACTGGGAAGTTTGGATGTGACCATTTCCCAAAATCACTCTACCTCAATGTTTCTCAATTGTGGCCACTTTAAGACAGGGGGATCCTGGGAGTTGAAGTCCAGTTAAATTGGCCAAGTTTGAGGAAAAACCGAGTTTAACGCTGGTTCAGGTGTAAGCTGGGGAACCTTGTGAGTTGAAGCCCCCCTGTCTTAAATTTCCCAAGGTCGAGAAGCACTGCTCAGCCCAGGAAATTTGAAAGCTGAGCAGAGATTAAAACCCAAAGTTATTTCTGGATGTACTTGATCCATAATATACAGAATAACAGAATGACAGTTGGAAGGGACCCTGGAGGTCATCTACTCCGACCCCCTGCTCAGGCAGGAGACCCTAAATCCTTTCAGACAGATGTCTGTCCAGTCTCAACTTAAAAACTTCCAGTGTTGGAGCACCCACAGCTTCTGGTGGCAAGCTGTTCCACTGGTTGATGGTCCTCACTGTCAGGAAATTTCTCCTTAATGCCAGGTTGCTTCTCTCTTTGGTCAGCTTCCAACCATTGTTTCTCGTCCTGCTCTCTGGTGCTTTGGAGAATAGGTTGTGCCTACTAGGTTGATCCTTGCACGACTATATCATGTATTTAATAATAATAATAATAATAATAATAATAATAATAATAATAATAATAATAATAATAATAATAATAATAGTAAAGTTGGAAGGGACCTTGGAGGTCATCTAGTCCAACCTCCTGCTCAGGCAGGGAACCCTATACCATTTAGGACAAATGCTGTCCAGTCTCTTCTTAAAGACTTCCAGTGTTGGAGCATTCACCATTTCTGGAGGCAGGTGGTTCCACTGGTTAATTGTTCTGACTGTCAGGAAGTTTCTCCTTAGTTCCAGGTTGCTTCTCTCCTTGATGAGTTTCCATCCGTTGCTTCTTGTCCTGCCTTCAGGCGCTTTGGAGAATAGGTTGTCCCTACTAGGTTGATCCTTGCATGACTATATCATATATTTAATAATAATGATGATGATGATGATGATAATAATAAAAATAAAAATAATAATAACAACAATAATAATATAATAGCAGCAGCAGCAGCAACAATAACAATAACAATAAAGTTGGAAGGGATCTTGGAGGTCATCTAGTCCATCCCCCCGCTCAGGCAGGAAATCCTATCAGGTGAGCTCTTTTCCTCTGAGATCACCCCCCATTCTTTTTCACCCATACACACATTCAGAAGAGGCACCCCAAAGCCCATCTTCCTGCGACTCCCAGCCTTGTTCCAAGCTCACCTCCTGATTTATGCCTCTCTCTCTCTCTCTCTCTCTCTCTCTCTTTCTCACCCAGCTATCTGCGAAGGAGGGTGTCAAAACGGTGGCCGGTGCATCGGGCCCAACCGCTGTGCCTGCGTGTACGGATTCACAGGACCCCAATGCGAGAGAGGTAGGCGAGCCGGACCCGTTCGAAGGCAATCCTCCTCCTGTGTCACCCACTCACCCGCCCCAACTGGGGTTCCATCCTCTGAGCAAGATCTCCCGTATCCCCATAGCTCTCCCCTCTTCTAGGTCTGGGGCGCTGAGGGGGACCCCCTGCCCAAGGACATCTCGAGGTGGGTCTAGAAAGCGATTAAGGGAGACGTTCGGACGTCAACTCCCAGAATTCCCCAGGCAGCATGCTTGCTGAGGAATTCTGGGAGTTGAAGTCCACACGTCTTAAGGTTTCCGAGTTTGAGAAACTGAGTTAAATGCTGGTTCCGGTTTCAGTTGGGGAATTCTGGGAGTTGAAGTCCACATGTCTTTCCGGGTTTGAGAAACTGAGTTAAATGCTGGTTCCGGTTTCAGTTGGGGAATTCTGGGAGTTGAAGTCCACACGTCTTAAGGTTTCCAAGTTTGAGAAACTGAGTTAAATGCTGGTTCTGGTTTCATCTGGGGAATTATGGGAGTTGAAGTCCACATGTCTTTCAGGGTTTGAGAAACTGAGTTAAATGCTGGTTCTGGTTTCATCTGGGGAATTCTGGGAGTTGAAGTCCACATGTCTTTCAGCGTTTGAGAAACTGAGTTAAATGCTGGTTCCGGTTTCATCTGGAGAATTCTGGGAGTTGAAATCCACACGTCTTAAGGTTTCCGGGTTTGAGAAACTGAATTTTCTCAGCAAGGAAATTCAAGAATTTGTGGGTTCTATATATATATATATATATATATTGCTTATTAAAAGAAAGGCTTCCATGCATGGCAGTGACCTCTCTCTTGCTCTGTATATCCATAGATATTTTTTGCCAAGAAACATTGAAGGCTTGAGATTTCCCATTTCAGATTGCAAACCCAGACTTGAAAGGCGAATGGTTTGAGCTTTTGAATTCAGAGCGCTTAGCGTAGCTGGGCGTGAACAGCTGGCTGTTGTGAGTCATCTGCGATCTGGCTGAAGCAGGATAATAAAAAAAAAGCCTGTGCATGCCTACACATACCCACACCATTTACCTGCAGGATGGAAGCAAGGAGCTTTATATAAATAATCCCCCTTTCCAGACAGTCCTGAGTTTCAGACGTCCTTGGGAGAGAAGCCTTAGATGAAATGCCAACGAAAAACAAATAGGAGCCTAATCCATGTGTACTTTGGATTAAACATGTGTAGATTTGCTCTGCAGGACCCTTCCCCCTTTCTCCTCCTCCTCGAATCTCCTTGCTTGCTTTCCAAGAAGCCTTTAGCCCTGCATTAATAGAGGGACAGAATCAAGATGAATATTGCATCCAGTTCTGGTCATCACAATACACGAAAAGAGTTGAGACTCTGGAAAGAGGGCAGAGAAGAGCCATAAAGATGATCAGGGGACGGAAGGCTAAAACATATGAAAAACGGTTGTAGGATTTGGGTATGTCTAGTTCAGGGGTAGGCAAGGTTGCCTACCCCTGGTCTAGTTTAATGAAGAGAAGGACCAGGGGTGAGAGCAATCTTCCAATGGAGACCTTGGAAAAAGTGCAGAGAAGAGACCAGCATGGCTGCATAAAGAACTCTCTGACAAATTGAAAGATAAAAAGGACAAGTATCGGAAGTGGAAAGAGAGGCACATAACTAAGTCTCAGAATATCAGCAAATAGCCCGAGCCTTCAAAGATGAAGTGAGGAAAGCCAAGGCTCAAAATGAACTAAGGCTTGCGACCAAAGTCAAAGATAACAAAAAAACCTTCTTTCAACATGTAAAAAACAAGAAAAAAAAGTGAAGGAAATGATTGGTCCATTAGTGGGTGAAAGTGGCAAGAAGGTGACAAGCAACAGGGAGAAAGCAGAACTATTTAACTCGTTTTTTGCATCTGTCTTTACACAAAGGGAAAAAACAGACCAACCTATCGAAAATAGTGCCATAAAAAACAGAATAGAAACGCAAGTTAAGATAGGCAAGAAAATGGTAAGTGAGCACCTGTCCAGCCTAGACGAGTTCAAATCGCCCGGACCATCTGGATGACACCCCAAGGTTCTCAAGGAACTGGCAGATCTCAGAACCACTGAACTATATTTTTCAAAGATCCTGGAGCACTGGGGAATTACCGGAGGCCTGGAAAAGAGCTGATGTACTTCCCATCTACAAAAAAAAGGAAAAAAAATGGACCCAGGAAATTACAGATCTATCAGCCTGACCTCAATACCTGGGAAGATCCTGGAAAAGAAAATCAAACAACGAATCAACGAACACCTAGAGGCATACAAAGTCATTACTAAAAGTCAACATGGGTTTGTCAAAAATAGATCATGCCAGACAAATCTTATTGCATTCTTTGACCAAGTGACAAAATTAGTGGATCAGAGGAATGCTGTAGACATAATTTACTTGGACTTCAGTAAGGCATTTGATCAAGTAGATCACAACCTACTGTGGGGTAGACAGCATCCCCACCAGATGGATCCGTAGCTGGCTGACCGGCCGTACTCAGCGTGGGGTCCTCAATGGAACCGCATCTCCATGGAGGGAAGTGTGTAGTGGGTGCCCCAGGGCTCTGTTCTGGCCCCAGGGCTCTTCAACATCCTCATCAACGATCTGGACGAGGGGAGACTAGATTAATTGTTCTAACTGTCAGGAAGTTTCTCCTTAGTTCTAGGTTGCTTCTCTCCTTGATTAGTTTCCACCCGTTGCTTCTTGTCCTCCATTCAGGGGCTTTGGAGAATAGCTTGACTCCCTCTTCTTTGGGGCAGCCCCTGAGATATTGGAAGACTGCTATCCTGCCCCCCCTTGTCCTTCTCTTCGTTAAACTGGACAGACCCAATTCCAGCAACCATTTCTTACATGTTTTAGCCTCCAGTCCCCTGATAATCTTTGTTGCTCTTCTCTGCACTCTTTCTAGAGTCTCAGCATCTTTTTTACATCGTGGTGACCAAAACCGGATGCCGTATTCCAAGTGTGGCCTTACTAAGGCATTGTAGAGTGGTACCGGTATTAACACTTCACATGATCTTGATTCCGTCCCTCTGTTAATGCAGCCGAGGATTGAACAGATGTTTGACACTCTACCCTTTAACAGAGTTTCTAAGCAGGGGCAAAACGTCGCAGAAAGGTGCAGGAACTCAATTTGAAACACAATCCCACCTGAAAGCAAGAGGGAGAACAATCCATTGAAGCTACTGTTATCAGACGGTGTTCCTTGGAACTCCCCGAGACTGGCTTTTGTGCAGGCACGCCTCAAACTGCTGCTGAAATCAGGCAGCTTTATTTAACTCCCTGCAGATGGTTTGGGATATTTGGAAGGATGGGGTCTTCTTGGAAAACTTGTACATATAAAAATGACTCGTTTGGGTGGGAAGAAATTTCCAGTGTCTGAGATTAAACCTGGTTCACAGCTGGGCTGCCTCTGCCAAAACAAACCCAGCCCTGGCTGTGTGAAGAGAGAGAGGGATCACGTTTCAAAGCCTCCTCAGCTTCTCCCAGGCAGAAGCATAATTTCTGCCTGCTGGACTCTCAGCTCCCACAGAGAGAGAGAGAGAGAGAGAGAGAGAGAGAATGAGAGAGAGAGAATGTGTGTGTAAGAGAGAGAGAATGAGAGAATGAGAGAAAGAATGAGACAGAGAGAAAGAGAATGAGAGAGAGAGAGAGAGAATGAGAGAGAGAGAGAGAATGAGAGAGAGAGAGAGAATGAGAGAGAGAATGAGAAAGAGAATGAGAAAGAGAGAGGAATTGAAGGGGGTTCCTATTCCCGCCAGCTGGCAGGGGGAGGGCAGCCCCTGAAACCCAGGCAGGCCGTGCCACCTGTGGAAGGGGTGTGTGGTGCCAAGGCCTGGTGGGCTGCCTAGGGGACTCAATTTTTCCCCAAACTGGGCAGAGGGGCTTTGAAATCCGCAGCGTGAGGAAGAGGGAGGGAGGCTGAGCGAGGAGCAATGGGCCAGGTGCAGAAATCTGGATTTCTTTCTTTTTTCTCTGGTGGGGAGGGGGGGTGGGAGAGTCAGAAGAGTCAACATGGCCGCTGGAACCAGACAGGACCCACCGGTGGGGTTTGCAATGGTTTGCTGCCCTGGGCAGCTAATTATTAAGAGCGGGGAGCCTTTATCTGTGGGGATTATAGTAATAATAATAATAATAATAATAATAATAATAATAATAATAATAATAATAATAATAATAATAATAATGGCCTTGAGTGCAATCGCAAAACAACTGGAGCACCACTTGAACACCATTGGCACTGACAAATTCACCATTAGTCAATTGCAAAAGGCAGCCTTGCTAGGAACTGCTTCCATCCTGTGACGATACCGGTATCTGTAATACCATCAAACATCCACATCTGCCTATCCCAGGTCCTGGGTAAGGACTCAATAGGTAGACAAAAATGCCAAATCCAGTCTGAACATCTGGCTGACTGTGCGATGATCCATAATAATAATAATAATAATAATAATAATAATAATAATAATAATAATAATAATAATAATAGTAGTAGTAGTAGTAGTAGTAGTAGTAGTAGTAGTAGTAGTAAAGTTGGAAGGGACCTTGGAGGTCATCAAGTCCAACCCCCTGCTCAGGCAGGAAACCCGATACCATTTTGGACAAATGGCTGTCCAGTCTCTTCTTAAAAACTTCCAGTGTTGGAGCATTCACCGCTTCTGGAGGCAGGTAGTTCCACTGGTGAATTGTTCTAACTGTCAGGAAGTTTCTCCTTAGTTCTAGGTTGCTTCTCTCCTTGATGAGTTTCCACCCGTTGATTTTCTTCTTGGACTGATTTAAATCCCCAGCCTTCCTGGAGCGGGAGAGGCTGCCTGCATAATAGCCTAAATCATAATTATTGCAAACCTCCCAAGTGGGCGGGGGGGGGGGTGTCTTTGAGTCAGAAGGAAATCCTCTTCTGTTGCTGAAGGCTGATTCCCAGGAAAGTGTGCAAAAGCGTGGGCAATGCAAGTGTGCAAATGTTCCTCTGGAAAACGGGGGTGGGGTAATCACCTGGGGGGGGTGAGGAACAGGAAGGTCATTTGGGCATTGGGCTTTGGGAAGGGAAGGTCTAGAGATGGCCCCTCCCCAAAACTCAAGGCCTCTGCAATGGAAGCGGCTTCAAGGTGCTAGTCCACATGGTGTCTTGCCAAGATCCAATCATATCTAAGTGATGTGAAGAGTGGTGGCGGCGCCGTGGTTAGGATGCAGGATTGCAGGCTGACTCTGCCCACTGCCAGGAGTTTGATCCTGACCGGCTCCAGGTCGACTCAGCCTTCCGTCCTTCCGAGGTCGGTAAAAGGAGGACCCAGATTGTTGGGGGCAAATAGGCTGATTCTGTAAACCCCTTAGAGAGGGCTGTAAAAGCGCTGTGAAGCGGCATATAAATCTTAAGTGCTATGGCTATTCTCTCCCTCCTTCTTTTCCTCTCTCCTTCTTTCGCGCCCCTTTCTTTCTACCTTTCTTTTCCTTCCCTCTACTCTCTCCTTCCTTCCCTTCTTTTTCTCCATTTTTTCTTCTCTCCTGCCCCCCTCCATCTCTTATTTCCCTTCTCTTTTTCTCTCCCTCTTTTTTCCTCTCCTTCCTTTCTCCCTCTTTTTTCTTTCTTCTTTTCTTTTCTTTCTTTCTTTCTTTCTTTCTTTCTTTCTTTCTTTCTTTCTTTCTTTCTTTCTTTCTTTCTTTCTTTCTTTCTTTCTTTCTTTCTTTCTTTCTTTCTTTCTTTCTTTCTTTCTTTCCTTCTCCCTTCCTTCCCTCTCTCTTGTAAGAGCCCTGGTGGCACATCACAGGGTGACTCTGCCTACTGGCAGGAGTTCAATCCTGACGGGCTCAAGGTTGACTCAGCCTTCCACCCTTCCGAGGTCTGTAACAGGAGGACCCAGATCGTCAGGGGCAAATAGGCTGACTTTTATAAGAACCTAAGAACCTAAGGAGAGCCCTGCTGAATCAGGCCAAAGCCCATCGAGTCCAGCATTCTGTGTCACCCAGTGGCCCCCCAATTGTACATGGGGATCTTGAGCAGAAAGAGAAGGCAAGACCCTCCCTTTCCCTTGACCCCCAACAAATGGTACTCAAGGGAATCCTGCCTGCCTCAACCAACATAGAGGTGGCACATGGACATCCGTTTTAATAACCACCGATACACTTGGCCTCCATGAATCTATCTAGCCCTGCCTTGAAGCTGTCAAGGCTGACAGCTGTCACGACCCCTTCAGGAAGTAACTGTAAAGGACTACGAAGCGGTATATAAGTTCTAATGCTATACTGTCCACTAGGACTCCATGATGATGATGATGATGATGACGATGACGACGATGATGATGTTGGAAGGGACCTTGGAGGTCATCTAGTCCAACCCCCTGCTCAGGCAGAAAACCCTAAACCATTTCGGACAAAGGGCTGTCCAGTCTCTTCTTAAAAACCTCCAGTGTTGGAGCATTCACCGCTTCTGGAGGCAGGTGGTTCCACTGGTTAATTGTTCTCACTGTCAGGAAGTTTCTCCTTAGTTCCAGGTTGCTTCTCTCCTTGGTTAGTTTCCATCCGTTGCTTCTTGTCCTGCCTTCGGGCGCTTTGGAGAAGAGCTTGACTCCCTCTTCTTTGGGGCAGCCCCTCAGATACTTGAAGACGGCTATCCTGTCCCCCCTCGTCCTCTTCATTAAACTAGACATCCCCAATTCCAGCAACTGTTCCTTATATGCTTTAGCCTCCAGTTCCCTGATCATCTTTGTTGCTCTTCTCTGCACTCTTTCTAGAGTCTCTGCATCTTTTTTACATCGTGGTGACCAAAACTGGATGCAGGATTCCAAGTGTGGCCTTACCAAGGCCTTGTAAAGTGGTATTAACACTTCACGTGACCTTGATTCTCTCCCGCTGTTCATGCAGCCCAGCTACATCACACGGCTGGCTCCTGTTTAAGGGATCGTCCACTAGGACTCCGAGGTCCCTCTCACAGTTGCTACTATTGAGCAAGGCACCCCCTATGCTATACCTGCACATTTGGTTTTTCTTGCCTAAATGTAGAACCTGACTTTTTGCACCACTGAATTTCATTTTGTTAGATAGCTCCCAGTGTTCCAGTCTGTCCAGGTCCTTCTGTATCTTAAGCCTGTTAACTTCTGGAGTGTTGGCTATTCCTGCCAGCTTGGTGTCATCCGCAAATTTGATGAGTTCCCCATCTCTCACCTCGTCCAGATCATTGATGACGATGTTGAAGAGCCCTGGGCTGGAATACTGCATCCAGTTCGGTCACCATGATCAAAAAAAAAAAAAGATGTTGAGGCTCTAGAACAGGGCTCTTCAAACAGGCAGGCTGGCTGAGGAATTCTGGGAGTTGAAGTCCACAAGTCATAAAAGGGCCAAGAGTTCGAAGACCCCTGCTCTAGAAAGCGGGCAGAGAAGAGCAACAAAGATGATCCGGGGACTGGAGGCTGAAATCTATGAAGGAGGGTTGCAGGAACTGGGCAAGCTAAATTCTGGGCTCCGTTGAGTTTGTCAGTCAAGGGTTACTCGCCTGTCTGTCTTCAGAAGCTTTGCCCAAAAGGGGAAACCGCGCCGACGTCTTGACCTGCTATCTGCACAAGCTATTTTGGCCCGGGTGCTGTCAGATTGAAGGGTGTCCTTGTTTCCATCCACTTTAAAAACATCCAGGCCTTCTGAGAGTCGGATATTTGTGGGATGGGCCCTTCCAGATGCTCCGTGTAACATCTCATGAGCTTCCGGACTATGAATATGAGGAAGGGAAGAACGTCGGCGAATGCAATCTTCGGTTGCCTCCGCACAGGTTCAGGCAGCCCTTGACTTACAACCTTTCTCTTTAGTGACGACTTGAAGTTGCAACGGCCCTGTCACACCTGCCAGGGCTTAAACCTCTAAATAAAAAACCATCCTTGGCTCCATTTCTTGAGAAAGGTGTAGTTTACTAGGCCTTTCCAGGGCGTGGCATCAGCGCAAAGTACCAAATGCCCAAATCCCTAAGTTCTACTTTTCCCTCAGAATAATAGAGGGGACCTTGGAGGTCTTCTAGTCCAACCCTCTGCTCAGGGCAGAAACCCTACACCAGGGGTGTCCAACTGGCGGCCTGCGGGCCGGATGCGTCAGGCACAGGCCACACCCACCCCAGCTCCACAAAGGCGGAAAATGTCACGATACGTCATGATACGTCATGTGACACGGTCGAGTTTGACACCCGTGCCCTAGATCATTTCAGACAAATGGCTGTCCAGTCTCTTCTTAAAAAGCTCCAGGAATGGAGCACCCACAATTTCTGGAGGGAAGCCCTTCTGCTGGTTGATTGTCCTCACTGTCAGGAAAGTTCTAGAGGTCTAGCCCAGGGGTGGGCAACCTTGGCTCTTTTATGACTCGTGGACTTCAACTCCCAGAATTCCTGAGCCAGCCATAGGCTCAGCTTGGAAACCTCTCCATTTCTCCTCAGCATGGCTGGCTCAGGAATTCTGGGAGTTGAAGTCCACAAGTCATAAAAGAGCCAAGGTTGCCCACCCCTGATGGTCTGTCTGTCTGTCTGTCTGTCTGTCTATCTATCTATCTATCTATCTATCTATCTATCTATCTATCTATCTATCTATCTATCTATCTATCTATCTATCACACTGGTTCTCAACCTTGGGGTCGCGACCCCATTTTGCGGGGGTTGCTGGGCACCGCCGGCCGCCATTTTGTTTTTTTTGTTTTTATTTTTTTTAATTTTTTTTAATTTTTTTTAACATTTTTTTATTTTTTTTATTTTTTTGGGCGCGTGCGCGCCGCGCACGCTCAGATCCGCCCGTCACGCTGGAAAATTTTTTTAAAAAAAATTTAAAAAAAATTAAAACAAATTAAAAAAAATAAAATAAAATAAAAACAAAATGGCGGACCGCAACGGGCGGATCCGCGCATGCGCGGTGCGTGCGACGGGCCGATCCGCGCAGGCGCAGATTCGCCCGTCGCGGCCGCCATTTTGGTTTTTTTTTTGTTTTTTTTAAAAAAATTTAAAAAAAAAATAAAAAAAACAAAATGGCGGCCGGCGACGGGCGGATGCGCGCATGCGTGGCGCGTGTGACGGGCCGATCCACGCATGCGCAGATCCGCCCGTCGCAGCCGCCATTTTTTTTTTTTTAAATTTTAATTTTTTTTTTTGGGTCAGGGTCAGGGTCGTGGCGCGCATGGGCGTGGCAAGTGGGGTCTCAACCTCAGAAAGGTTGAGAACCACTGATCTATCATCTAGCCCAGGGGTAGGCAATCTTGGCTCCTTAATGACTCTTGGACTTCAACTCCCAGAATTCCTGAGCCAGCATGGAGAAAACTTTGGCCCCCTCATGACTGGTGGACTTCAACTCCCAGAATTCCTAAGCCAGCCATGGTTCAGCTTGGAAACCTCTCCCTTTCCCGTCAGCATGGCTGGCTCAGGAATTCTGGGAGTTGAAGTCCACGAATCATAAAGCGGCCTAGGCCTTCAACTCCCAGAATTCCTGAGCCAGCATGGGGGAACTGTGGCCCCTTCATGACTCGTGGACTTCAACTCCCAGAATTCCTGAGCCAGCATGGCTCAGCATGGAAATCTCTTCAATTCTCCTCAGCATGGCCGACTCAGGAATTCTGGGAGTTGAAGTCCACGAATCATAAAAGAAGCAAGGTTGCCTACCCTTGGTCTAGGGTCTCCATGTCTCTCATCGCCCACCCCATTGTAACCAATCAGGTTCAAGAGAGATGTTTTCCTAGCGTAGTTTGGACTGCAGCTTCCATCCTTCTTCCAGTTGGATGACCTTGAGGCAGCATCTCAAGGAGATACGGCCCTTACTTACATTTCCCCAAGCATTCCGCCCTTCCTTCCCCCTCAACACAGGTCATGGCATGAAGGCCAAGCAAGGATAAGGTGGCAGCTGATCGTCTCACGAGCATCCAGACCATGATTGCTAGGAAGTGAAGAATGTCGGCTAACGCAACCTTGTTTACACACTACTCTTTTAGTGACTGTTCGAAGTTACAACGGCACTGAAAAAATGACTTACGGCTGTTTTTCACGCTTAGGACCGTCACAGCATCCCTACAGTCACGTGATCCAAATTCGGTACCCTGGCAACTGGGATGTATTTACGAGGGTTGCAAGGTCCCTGGGTCACGGGATCCCCTTCTGTGACCTTTTGACAAACCAAAATCAATGGGGAAGCCAGGTTAACACATCAACCGGGTTACTAATAACCGCAGAGATTCACTTAACAACATTGGCAAGGCTGTAAAATGGGGCAAAGCTCCCTTAACTGTTTTGCGTCACAGCGGAAATGTTGAACTCCTTAATGGTCATAACACAGGGACTACCTGTAGTAGCCCTTAGCACTTACTTATACACCACTTTACTGCGCTTTTACAGCCCTCTCTAAGTGGTTTGTAGAGTCAGCCTATTTGCCCCCAACAATCTGGGTCCTCCTTTTACCGACCTCGGAAGGACGGAAGGACGAGTCAACCTTGAGCCGGTCAGGATCGAACTCCTGGCAGCGGGCAGTGAGTTAGCCTGCAATGTTGCATTCTAATCACAGCACAAGCCCAACTCTTATAAGAGGAAGGGAGGGAGGGAGGGAGGGAGGAAGGAAGGAAGGAAGGAAGGAAGGAAGGAAGGAAGGAAGGAAGGAAGGAAGGAAGGAAAAGGAGAAATAAAAAGGAGGGAGTAAGGAAGGAAAGAAGGGAGAGAAAAAGAAGGGAAATAAGAGATGGAGGGAGCAGGAGAGAGGAAAAAAGGAGAAAAAGAAGGGAAGGGAAGGAAGGAGAGGGAATCAGAATCAGGATAGAGCTGGAAGGGACCTTGGAGGTCTTCTAGTCCAGCCCCCTGCTCAAGCAGGAGAAGAAGAAGGGAAGGAAGGAGAGAATAGCAACAACACCTAGATTTATATACCGCTTCACAGCGCTTTCACAGCCCTCTCTAAGTGGTTTGCAGAGCCAGCCTCTTTCCCTCGACAATCAGGCTCCGCAATTTATCTATCTTGGAAAGATGGAAGGCTGAGTCAACCCAGAGCTGGTGAGGATCGAACTCCTGGCTGTGGGCAGAGTTGGCCTGCAGTACCGCATTCTAACCACTGCGCCATCACGGCACTGGCCAGTCAGTCCTGGGGATCTGGGTTCCAACGACCTTTGTCTGGATGGGCTGAAGATTCCTGTGCTGGGTAGCGGGTTGGACTAGATGACCTCCCACGGTCCCTTTCAACCTCAGGATTCTAGGTCTCTTATAAGATGAACCTGGGGGATGCTTGCATCCGTCGTAAACACGTGCCGGTTGCCGAGCGCCCAGGTTTCGATCCCATGACTGTGGGGGACGCTGCCACAGTCGTACGTGCGAGGACTAGATTTCAGTCACGTTTTTCTTCCTCCCCCCCCCCATGCCACTGTAGCTTCAAACACTCCACGGGTTGCAAGGCGAAACTCTCCTTGTACTCTAGCTAGGGCCCTTCCCTTAAAAACACAATCAAGACTCTAGTCCTGATGGAGGTCAGCCAAGGGTGGGCTTCCTTTGGGAAGAAAAAAGGACAAGGGGGTTGCCAGGTGCCTTAAAAACCATGCTTGGGACAGGAGCTAGCCAAATAATAATAATAACAACAACAACAACTTAACAATTGTCGATAAGAAAGACAAAAAAGTCTGGATAGTGGACGTGGCGGTGCCTGAAGACAACAGAATAGATGAGAAAGAACTGGAGAAGATAACAAAATACAAAGACCTACAAATAGAAATAGAAAGACTGTGGCAAAGGCAAGCAAGGGTAGCACCAATAGTCATAGGCGCCTTGGGTGCGATCCCAAAAGAGCTGGAGCACCACTTGAACACCATCATCGGCATTGACAAATTCTCCATTAGTCAATTGCAAAAGGCGGCCTTACTAGGAACCGCTTCCATCCTGTGACGAGATCTGTAATCTGATGTAATACCATCAAACATCCACATCTGCCTGTTGTATCTGGCCCTTCTCAGCTTAGTAAAATCCACAGGAATATTTCTTTAAGAGTTTTATTTAACACAGTTCAAGAGATTCACTTCAAAGCAAGATGCTGGCAGTTCGTTTGCTGAACGGCCGAGTCTGACTTATTTACATTCAGCTTAAACATGCTCTCCCCCCTTCCAATAACTCACTCTTTATCTCTCAGGTTGTCCAAGACCTCATAAATCTTCCGTAGATTCCAAAAACACCAGAAAACTGAGTTCAAACTAACTCCTCGAGGTATCAGGCTACTACTTGATATTAACGTTGCTCGTGACAAAGAATTAGTCCCTCCTTCACCTTCTAATATAGTTTTCGATACGTCACTTCCCCCATGGCTTCCTTTTTCCACGTAACTGAAACCTCCGCCTATCAAACCTTCGGAATCTCGGATCAAGCCATATATTTTCCTGTTCCAAGTCTGACTCCCTGCTTTGAGATTCTGACCCAGACTGCATGCAAATCTCCTCACTGTCCGTCTCGGCTGCCGGGAGGGGAAAACACCCAGAGGGGCCTGGCTGCTCCTCCTCATCCTCTGACATTTCCCAAGCTGGTCTAGAGACACCCACAACACTGCCTATCCCAGGTCCTGAGTAAGGACTCAATAGGTAGACAAAAGGCCAAATCCAGTCTGAACATCTGGCTGACTGTGATGATCCATAATAATAATAATAATAATAATAATAATAATAATAATAATAATAATAATAATAATAATGCACCACTTGAACACCATTGGCATTGACAAATTCGCCATCAGTCAATTGCAAAAGGCGGCCTTACTAGGAACCGCTTCCATCCTGCGACAATATCTGTAATATTGGGCTACCCTTGAAGAGTGTTCGGAGACTACAGTTACTGCAAAATGCAGCTGCGCGAGCAATTGTGGGCCTTCCACGTTGTGCCCACATTTCGCCAACTCTCCGCATGCTGCATTGGTTGCCTATCGGTCTCCGAGCGCAATTCAAAGTGCTGGTCATTACCTATAAAGCCCTTCATGGCATTGGACCAGGATACCTACGGGACCGCCTTCTGCCACATACTTCCCTTCGACTGGTGAGAGCGCACAGGGTCGGCCTCCTCCGGGTCCTGTCAGCGAAACAATGCCGTCTGGCGGGTCCTAGGAGGAGGGCTTTCTTTGTTGTGGCGCCCACCCTCTGGAACCAACTGCCCCTTGAAGTCCGCGTTTCCCCCACTCTCCCGGCCTTTCGGAAAAACCTAAAAACTCATCTTTGCCGGCAAGCCTGGGGATGATTGTGACTGTTGTGTGAATGATGAATGAGTGTTGGTTTTTATTTTTAAATGTTATTTTAAATTGGATTTGATATGAATATTGTTTGTATATGTTGTAAGCCGCTCTGAGTCTGCGGAGAGGAGCGGCATATAAGTGTATACAATTAAATTAAATTAAATTAAATTAAATTAAATTCCATCAAACATCCACCTCTGCCCATCCCAGGTCCTGGGTAAGGACTCGAGAGGTAGACAAAAAGGCCAAATCCAGTCTGAACATCTGGCTGACTGTGCGATGATCCATAATAGTAATAATAATAGTAATAATAATAATAATAATAATAATAATTATTATTATTATTATTATCCGTGCGGGGCGGCTTACAGCCTTCCTTGCGTCCACAGAAGGGTCCGAATCCCACGCCTGAGCCTTAATAAAATTTGATTGCAACCTCATTAAATCTTTGATCACCTGACCTCTTCGAATCAGCTCCAGATGTGCTCTGGCCCTCGGCCAGCTCCCCCCCCAGCCCCCCACCCCCTCACCAGCCTCTCCACTGTAGACAGCTTCGACTGCTCTCCGTCTCTTGCTGGGAACTTCAATCGGGAAATCTATTTTTGTCCATTTTGCTGCCTTCCCCCTGCTTCTCCCCCCCCACACCAAATCTATTTTGGGAGCAGGGCTCAGAAGAGAGGAGGGGGCGTCTGGCTGCTTCCCGAAGGTTTCCCTGGCGGGTCCTCTTCAGGCTCTGGGGGGGGGAGGAGACTTTCCCCCTGGCCGACTTGAGGATGGGTGGACTTCAACTCCCAGAATTCCCCAGCCGGCATTAACTCTGGATGGGGTTGGGCTACCCAAGACAGATTCGACGTGCAACTTGGGGGATCTTCCTGGACTCAGGAAGAATAGATTTCCAATATTTGGGGAGGGGGGGTCAAGCTATTCTCCAAACGTCTTGCAATATTTGAGGACGGGGTCAAGCTATTCTCCAAAAGCCCCCGAAGGCAGGAGAAGAAACAACCGATGGAAACGCATCAAGGAAAAAAGAACTAAGGAGGAATTTCCTAACAGTGAGAACCGTTAACCAGTGGAACGGCTGGCCACTGGAAGTTGTGGGTGCTCCAACACTGGAAGTTTTCAAGAAGAGACTGGATAGCCACTTGTCGGAAATAGCACTAGCAATAGCCCTTAGATTTATATACCGCTTCACACTGCTTTTACCAGCCCTGTCTAAGCGGTTTACAGTCAGCCTATGAGCCCCCAGCAATCTGGTTCCGCATTTTATGGACCTCGGAAGGCTGAGTCGACCGTGAGCCGGTCAGGATCGAACTCCTGGCAGTGGGCAGAATTAGCCTGCAATGCTGCATTCTAACCACTGCGCCATTGGGGCTCTTACAAGAGAAAGGAAGGAAGGAAGGAAGGAAGGAAGGAAGGAAGGAAGGAAGGAAGGAAGGAAGGAAGGAAGGAAGGAAGGAAGGAAGGAAGGGAATGAAAGAAAAGGAGAAAGAAAAAAGAGGGGAGGGAGGGAAGGAAGGAAGGAGAGGAAAGAAGAGGCAGAGAAAAAGAGAACTGAAATAAGAGATGGAGGGAGCAGGAGAGAAAGAAAAAAATTGAGAAAGAAGAGAAGGAAGGAGACAGTAGAGCAGCGGTTCTCAACCTGTGGGTCGCGACCCCATTTGGGGTCGAACGACTATTTCATGGGGGTTGCCAAACAACGCAGTCCGCCATTTTTTTCCCCTTTCCCCTCGGCCGGCGCAGGGGGCAGCACCGCGCATGTGTGGGGTAGCATCGCGCATGCGCGATGCGGGCCGTCGTGCCGCGCATGCACGATGCGGGCCATCGCGCCGTGCATGCGCGATGCGGGTCATCGCGCCACGCCGCACATGCGCGATGCGGGCCATCGCGTCACACATGCGCGGTGCATGTCAGGGTCGCGCCCTGAAAAAGGTTGAGAACCGCTGCACTAGAGGGAATGGCACTGAAAAAAGTGCCCCCCAAGCCACAGCCGAGCAAGACACCTGCCTGCCCACCTGGCGGCGCTCTTCCTCCTGTCAGAGGTTGTCGTTGTGGGCATTTCTGTTGAGGATTGGCAGTGGGGGTGGGGTGGGGGCTTTTTGGTTTTTATTCCCCCCCCCCGTCTGCTGAGTAGTTGCAGCAGGTTTGGGTCGCTTCACATGACTCTGGGACACTGACCGTCATAAATATGAATCAGTTGCCAGGCATCTGAATGTAAATCACAAGAGCCTGGAGAGGCTGCAACGTTCCAGCTGATCGGCGCTTCTTCTGGGCTCAGCAGAAGCGCCAGGATCAGCGCCAGGCTCCAGCTGATTGGTTATTCTTCATGGCTCAGCATAAGAACATAAGGAGAGCCTTGCTGAATCAGGCCAAAGCCCATCGAGTCCAGCCTTCTGTGTCACCCAGTGGCCCACCAATTGTACATGGGGATCTTGAGCAGAAAGAGAAGGCAAAACCCTCCCTTTCCCTTGACCCCCAAATAAATGGGACTCAAGGGAATCCTGCCTGCCTCAACCAACATAGAGGCGGCACCGTTTTAATAGCCACTGATACACTTGGCCTCCATGAATCTGTCTGACCCTGCCTGGAAGCTGTCAAGGCTGACAGCTGTCACGACCCCTTCTGGAGCCTGGCGCTGATCCTGGCGCTTCCGCTGAGCCCTGACAGTCCCGAAGAAGCGCAGATCAGCTGGAAAGCGGCCCTGATCCTGGGGCTTCCGCTGAGCCCCGACAGCCCTGCAGCTCCAGCCGTCTCTCGCTCAGGCTTATGCGGTGCTGCCCCCGGTTCACTTGTTCCCCTCCCCTCTTACCACTTTTCTGGGATGGTCGCGTACCCCCTCCTAGGGGCCAATGGACCACAGGTGGTGCCCGTAGCACTGGCTGAAAAGCCCTGGACTAGATGACCTCCGAGGTCCCTTCCAGCTCCTATTCTATTCTATTCTATTCTATTCTATTCTATTCTATTCTATTCTATTCTATTCTATTCTATTCTATTCCTTATTCTATTCTATTCTATTCTATTCTATTCTATTCTATTCTATTCATTTAATTTCTATTTTATTCTTATTCCTTATTCTATTCTATTCATTTAATTTCTATTCTATTATATTCATTTAATTTCTATTCTATTCTACTCTACTCTACTCTATTCTTACTTCTGCCTGCCTGCCTTCCTGCCTGCCTGCCTGCCATTTGCCAAAGAGCTGCAGGGAAGGGTCCTCTTGAAGGGGTCTCCAACTCTTCACCTTCACCTCCCCTCCCAACGAAATTGGGTCAGCCTGGTGACCCAGTGAGGTTTCCTGCCTTTGAAACCAACAGAGCAATTAAAAGAAGGAGACCGTCTGAGACCAAAGCAGAGAACCCACCCACCCCTCAGCATCTGCAAAGAAGATGTGTGTATGTGTGTGTGTGGGGGGGGGTCTTGAAGGACAAGAGAGGCATTGTCAGGGTGGGGAAAACATCTTTTCTTAATTTCCTGCCCTCCAGAGAAGCCTGCCTTTCCCACGTTGTGGCCGTCATCTTGGGTTTTAGCAGCCCGTCCAAGGCTCCAGGTGGGGGTGGGGGGGGGTGGGCAGCTTGCAGGAATTGGGGGTGGTGGAGGAGGTCCTTCTCTCTCTTTTTTTTAGCAAGGGGTTCCCACTCTGTGTCATCCCTGTGTCAGGGATGGGTGGGAACGTGAAGGAATAGAATAGAATAGAATAGAATAGAATAGAATAGAATAGAATACAATACAATAGAATACAATAGAATAGAATAGAATAGAATAGAATAGAATAGAATAGAATAGAAATTAAATGAATAGAATAGAATAGAATAGAATAGAAATTAAATGAATAGAATAGAATAGAATTTAAATGAATAGAATAGAAATAGAAATAGAATAACAGAGTTGCAAGGGACCTCAGAGGTCTTCTAGTCCAGCCCCCTGCTCAGGAAGCCAACTCAATACCACTTCAGACAAACGGTTGTCCAATCCCTTCTTAGAAGCCTCCAGTGTTGGAGCATTCACACCTTCTGGTGGCAGGGCGTTCCGCTGCTTCAAGGGGCCCAGAGAAGACCATCCTTCTTAGGGCCCCCAAAGCCCCACTGACCCACAACAAGCCACACATTTGCCCAGGAACAGAAAACTGCTCAGGCTTGGTAAAATACCTTCTGTGGGGAGCAACGTTGGCTCCCCAAACTCTGGCAGCCCACAGAGGGCAGACCTAGGTGAATGGAAGCCCCCTTTGGACCCTCCTCCGGGCACCCTCGGGGGTCTGCCTGCTCGTCCGAGGGTCCCCCATGTCTGGCTTGGCACTGACCGCCTCCCTTCTTTCCTCCCTAGATTACCGGACGGGGCCCTGCTTCAGCCAGGTGAACAAGCAGATGTGCCAAGGGCAGCTGAGCGGCATCGTCTGCACCAAGACCATGTGCTGCGCTACCATCGGCCGCGCCTGGGGCCACCCCTGTGAGATGTGTCCGGCCCAGCCCCACCCCTGCCGCCGCGGATTCATCCCCAACATCCGTACCGGAGCTTGCCAAGGTCAGTGCTGGTTTCTCTGCGTGAGCCAGCCGGGTTTTCTATCCAGTGCCTGGTTCAAAAGGTTGAGATGGCAGCCAGAAGGGTGCATATCAATCAACCAATCAGAATAGAGCTGGAAGGGACCTTGGAGGTCTTCTAGTCCACCCCCCTGCTCAAGCAGGGGGCCCTATACGAGGGCAGGACGAGAAGCAACGGGTGGAAACTAATCAGACAGACAAGTAATAATAATAATAAAGCTGGAAGGGACCTTGGAGGTCGTCTAGTCCAACCCCCTGCTCAGGCAGGAAACCCCAAACCATTTCAGACAAAGGGCTGTCCAGTCTCTTCTTAAAAACCTCCAGTGTTAGAGCATTCACAAGTTCTGGAGGCAGGTTGTTCCACTAGTTAATTGTTCCAACTGTCAGGAAGTTTCTCCTTAGTTCCAAGTTGCTTCTCTCCTTGACCGGTTTCCACCCGTTGCTTCTTGTCCTCCCTTTAGGGGCTTTGGAGAATAGCTTGACTCCCTCTTCTTTGGGGCAGCCCCTGAGATATTGGAATACTGCTGTCATGTCCCCCCTCGTCCTTCTCTTCCTTAAACTAGACCTCCCCAATTCCAGCAGCCGTTCCTTGTATGCTTTAGCCTCCAGTCCCCTGATCATCTTGGTTGCTCTTCTCTGCACTCTTTCTAGAGTCTCAGCATCTTTTTTTACATTGTGGTGACCAAAACTGGATGCCGTATTCCAGGATGCCCTATTCCAAGTGTGGCCTTGTAAAGTGGTATCAACCCTTCACCTGATCCTGATTCTCTCCCTCTGTTCGTGCAGCCCAGCACTGAGTTGGCCTTTTTTTGGCAGCTGCAGCCCACGGCCGGCTCCTGTTTCAGGGATGGTCCACTGGGACTCTCGAGGTCCCTCTCACAGTGGCTACTCCAGATTCCCTTAACAGCCGTGTTACTGACTTAAGAACCACGGCAATTCGCTTAACGACGGGGCCAAGAGAGGTCGTAAAATGGGCCAAAGCTCACATAACAGCTGTTCTTGCTGAGCAACGGAAGTTTGGGGCTGGGTCGGGGGTCATAAAAAGAGGATGTGTAGGGGGAAGGGTAGTCCCCATGATGCTTTTTTCAGCAGTCAAATGGACTTCCTTGTTTTTTTGGAAGGCTTTTTGCTTCTCCTCCCAGAAGCTTCTTCAGCTCTGACTGGATGGAGGGGGAAATGGAAGGATTTAAACTCCTTGCAGAGAGCTGGTCATTTGCCTCCTTTTGGAGAGCCGTGAAGGCCACCTGGAGGTTTGTCTGCGTCCTCGGGGTCACCTGAGTGGTACAAAGGAACTGCTGAAAGGACGGTGTTGTAGACTGGAGGTAGATGGTGTCCTCAGAAGTTCCAAGAAGGCTTCGCACTCAGGGGACCCTGAGGTAAACCTCCAAGTGGCCTCAACGACCCTCCAAAACAGACATATCAAACACGAGGCCCGGCGGCCGGAGGCAGCCTGTGAAGTGGTTTCATGTGGCCCGTGAAGCCATCTGGGAAACAGGGAGGGAACGGCCCCCGCTGCCTTGGCCCTGGCCCAGGCCAGCCGGGAGCCCATGTACAATTTTGTGCTGGCCATCTTTAATGAATCACATTCGGTCTTAGCTCCACAAGGCCGTCCGGAAACAGCCAGGAGCCAGCCCCTGGGTGCATGTCGACCCCGTCCCCTGGATGCATGCTGGGGAGGGGTCCCCCTTTGTGGGGAATGAAGAAATGCACCATCGCCTGGAAGTGGCCAGCAAATGGCCCTCGCCCACTTCACCTGTCCGGGGGGGGGAGGATTTCGGCACGTAAGTGCAGCTGGGTGCCCCCTTGGGGAAGCGGGGCTGGGCTTGGTGCTGCGGGTACTCGAGTGCCAGGCTGGGCATTTGACCTCTGCTGCCCAGGGCTCCGGGCAGCCCGCACCACCATCCAGCCCCCCCACCCCCCGCATGGCCTGAGAGGAACAGTGAGGCTCCTCCAGTGGACCCTGCCTTGGCGCTTGCCCCGGTCCCCCCCCCTTCTGCCAGAGACCCCCAGATCTGTCCCACTCCTGCCCAGGCCCCCACAGGCACCCTTGACGCGAACGATGTACAGCTGGCCACACCCACCCAGCAGGCCACACCCACTCCATCCACGCCCACCCAGTAGGCCACACCCACCCTTACCACTCCCCCCCAGGGCAACCGCAATGCTGATGCGGCCCTCAATGAAATGGAGTTCGACCCCCCCTGCACTAAAAGGAGGCAAATGACCAGCTCTCTGCAAGGAGTATAAATCCTTCCCTTCCTCACCATCCAGTCAGAGCCGAAGAAGCTTCTTGGAGGAGAAGCGAAACGTCTTCAAAGAAAAAACCAAGGAAGTCCAGGGGCCTCCTGAAAAAAAAAAAAGGAGCTTTGGGACCTCCGTGACCCAGAGGACGGAGAACTTCCGTAGGCAGGTGGATGGGTGGAAGAGCTTCTGGATGGCACTCCTGCCCTGCGAGGCCCCTGCCCCCTCTTCTCCCGGGCAGGTAGGCTCACTCAGGGCTGGGGGTCCTGCTCTTTCCCTGCAGATGTGGACGAGTGCCAAGCCATCCCCGGGCTGTGCCAAGGGGGCAACTGCCTCAACACGGTGGGCTCCTACGAGTGCAAGTGCCCGGCCGGTCACAAGCAGAGCGAGACCAGCCACAAGTGCGAAGGTGAGGAGGGCCAGGGTGGGTTCGTGGGGGGGGGGGAAGGGGGCCTCTTCTCCAGGCTGTCCAGAGGGACAGAAAGGTGCCCTGTGGTTGCAAAGAGGCCATCGCTCCGAAGATGATTGGAGAGGGTGAGAAACTCTGCACGTGCTCGGGGCAACTGAGCATAAATAGATTAGATACAGAAATAAATATAGAGATGTAGATATATAGATGTATGCATATAAATATATAAATAGATTATATATAGTTATAGAGATAAATGTAGATATATATATAGAGAGAGAGATAAAAATAAATATATAGATTAGATATAGAAATAGAGATAAATGTAGAGATATAGATATATAGATGTATGTATAAATATAAATATAGAAATAGAGTATATCTAGTTATAGAGATATAGAGTTATAGATATAGATATGCAGATATAAATATAAATATATAGATTAGATATAGAAATAGAGAAATGTAGAGATAGAGATATAGATATATAGATATAAATATAAATATTTGTTTTCTGAATATATATATAGATATAGATATAATATCAATATTGATAGAGATATAGATATAATATATAGATATAAATATGAAGATATAGATATGCATATAGATATGGATATAGAGATATAGATATAATCTATAGATGTATAGATATAAATATAAATATATAGATTGGATATAGAAATACAGAAATGTAGAGATAGATATATAGATATAAATATATAGATATAGATATAATATCAATATTGATAGAGATATATAGATATAATATATAGCTATAAATATGAAGATGTAGATATAGATATAATATATAGCTATAAATATGAAGAGGTAGATATAGATATAAATGTATATATATATTTGTTTTGCTGAAACACATTCAGTCTTAGCTCCACAAGGCTAAGGCTAGATAGATAGATAGATAGATAGATAGATAGATAGATAGATAGATAGATAGATAGATAGATAGATAGATAGATAGATATAAATATAAATATATAGATTAGATATAGATATAGATATAGATATAAATGTATAGATAGATATAGATATATAGATATAGATGTATAGATATAAACATATAGATTAGAAATATAGATATAAATGTAGAGATAGAAATATAGATATAAATATAAATATATAGATATAGATATATTTAAATATCTATATATTTATATCTATATATTTATCTCTACATTTATATCTATATTTATATCTATATTTCTAATCTATATATTTATATCTATACCTCTATATCTATATAGAGATAGAAACAGATATAACCTATAGATGTATAGATATATATAGATTAGATATAGGTATAGATATAAATGTAGAGATATAGATATATAGAAGTAGAAGCAGGTAGATAGATGGATCTGCTGATGCTTTATTTAAGCTACATTTGTGCATCAGGGATTGTCTGACCTGTGTAGATGCCTCTTTCCTCCCGGCCGGTTCTTAGACTGGGCTCCAGAAGGGGGTCTGTCCCCCCAGGGCCGGGTCTTTCCTGGGGAGGGATGGCTTGTCTTATTATCAGCCCAAACTGTGGCCAGGCGCAGCCGATTAACCACCATCTCCTCCTCCTCCCCAGATGCGGACGAGTGCAGCAGCACACCCAGCGTTTGCAACGGCGGAGAGTGTACGAACACGGTGGGCAGCTACGTCTGCGCCTGCCCACGAGGCTTCATGACCAGCCCGGACGGGTCCCGTTGTGTGGGTAAGCGAGACGCTAAGACGGCCCGGGTGGGCCTCGCTGTTCCAAGGGGCAAGGAGTCCCAAGGGTAAGAGGGATGGTGGCACAGTGGTTAGAGTGCAGTACTGCAGGCTGACTGCCGGCTGCCAGCAGTTTGGCAGTTCGATCCTCTCACCGGCTCGAGGTGGACTCGGCCTTCCGTCCTTCCGAGGTCGGTAAAAGGAGGACCCAGATGGTTGGGGGGCAAATACGCTGACTCTGCAAACCGCTTAGAGAGGGCGGTGAAAGCGCTGTGGAGCGGGATATAAATCTATTCTCTCCTTCCTTCCTTCCCTTCTTCTTCTCCTGCTTGAGCAGGGGGCTGGACTAGAAGACCTCCAAGGTCCCTTCCAGCTCTATCCTGATTCTGATTCCCTCTCCTTCCTTCACACCTTTTTCTTTCTGCCTTTCTTTTCTTTCCTTCCCTCTACTCTCTCCTTCCTTCCCTTCTTTTTCTCCTTTTTTTTCTTTCTCTCCTGCTCCCTCCTCCATCTCTTATTTCCCTTCTCTTTTTCTCTCCCTCTTCTTTCCTTACTTACTCCCTCCTTTTTATTTCTCCTTTTCCTTCCTTCCTTCCTTCCTTCTTTCTTTCCTTCCTTCCTTCCTTCCTTCCTTCCTTCCTTCCTTCCTTCCTTCCTCCCTCCCTCCCTCCCTTCCTTCCTTCCTCTTATAAGAGTTGGGATGGTGCTGTGATTAGAATGCAACATTGCAGGCTAACTCACTGCCCGCTGCCAGGAGTTCGATCCTGACCACCTCAAGGTCGGACTCAGCCTTCCGTCCTTCCAAGGTCGGTAAAAGGAGGATCTCCTGCCTTGTGCAGGGGGGGTTGGTCTAGAAGACCTCTGAGGCCCCTTCCAGTCTAGGGTTCTAGGTTCTCTGTTCTACTTCAAAAAAGAAGCTCTGAGCTTGGAGAACCAGCTTATCCCTTATATGTGGGGGGTTCCCTGGCCACTCAAGTGAAGCGCTTGGGGTTAACTATTTCCGGATTTCACCGTTAGCCATACAGCGGTTTCCTTTGTGGAATCATCAGGTGATAATGATAATGAAAAGAAGGACTAAGGGTGCCATGGTAGTAGCCTTCCAATCTCTCAGGGGCTGCCCCAAAGAAGAGGGAGTCAAACTGTTCTCCAAAGCACCAGAAAGGCAGGACAAGAGGCAACGGGTGGAAAATTAATCAAGTGGAGAAGCAACCTGGAACTAAGGAGGAATTTCCTGACAGTGAGAAAAATTAACCAGTGGAACAGCTTGCCACCAGAAGTGGTGGGTGCTCCAACACTGGAGGTTTATAAGAAGAGAATTGACAGCCATTTGTCTGAAATGGTATTCTGAGCAGGGGGTTGGACTAGACGACCTCCAAGGTCCCTTTCCAACTCTATGACTCTGTTCCGTTCCATTCCAGTAACGCAGAAGGAGCCAGATTTTTGTGGGGTGCAAATAAAGCTTCTGTTCTCCTCTTTGTTTGATGGGGTAGGGGGAGACAAAAATCTGGAATGCAGCTTTGGCTAAATGCCTCCTCACTCTCCCGCCCTCTTGTCCTCACCAGAAAATTCCTTTTCTAATAACTTCCTCGTCTGCTTTGTAATTTTATTAGCTGGGCTTCCAGGAATGCAGCTGCTCCTAAGGAATATAAGCCACCCTAAAGCTTTCCCTTCCCTCTCTGGATCCCGAACTGGAAACCCCCCCCCACCACCACCCTTCCTCCCCACCAGCCAGAGGTGAACAATGCCCCCCCCCCCGGCTGAGATGGGACAAAGGTCTTTTTTTTGAGAGAGAGAGTTGGACAAAAGCAAAACATCTGCCAAAGTTCAAGTCCTTGCAGGCTGCTTAAAACAATAAATTTATTTATTTAGTGTACGGCGCAACATACATGGACTTACAACATGTATTAACATTCCGCCTAGATTAAAAACACAGCAAAATATGAATGTTGAAAAAAGATTTATGTTCAAATACCCACGTCTAGGCCAGGGGTAGGCAATCTTGGCTCTTTTATGACTCGCGGACTTCAACTGGCTCAGGAATTCTGGGAGTTGAAGTCCACGAGTCATAAAAGAGCCGAGGTTGCCTATCCCTGGTCTAGGCCAGTGGTGGCGAACCTAGGGCACGGGTGCCAGAGGCGGCACTCAGAGCCCTCTCTGTGGGCACGCGCACCGTCGCCCCAGTCCTGGGCCTTTTCGCTTTAGGCCTCCGCCGCCATGCATAAAAAAAAAAAAAGGTTCAACCAATGAGTCAATTTCAACTTCTGGCGGAAAAAAAAAAGATTTTGCAAAGTTGGAATTGATCGATTGAACTTTTTAGTCCCACCCAGTCTGCTGTTACCACCGCCCACCCAATAGGCCACACCCATCCAATGGGCCACACCGACCCAGCACCCGACAATGCATATGTGGGTTTGAATAGAATAGAATAGAATATGGAATGGAGAATAGAATAGAATAGAATAGAATAGAATAGAATAGAATAGAATAGAATAGAATAGAATAGAATAGAATATAGAATGAAGAATAGAATAGAATATAGAATGAAGAATAGAATAGAATAGAATAGAATAGAATAGAATAGAATAGAATATAGAATGAAGAATAGAATAGAATAGAATAGAATAGAATAGAATAGAATAGAATAGAATAGAATATAGAATGAAGAATAGAATAGAATAGAAAAAAGGAATAGAATAGAATAGAATAGAATAGAATAGAATAGAATAGAATAGAATAGAATAGAATAGAATAGAAAAAAGGAATAGAATAGAATAGAATAGAATAGAATAGAATAGAATAGAATAGAATAGAATAGAATAGAATAGAATAGAATAGAATAACAAAGTTGGAAGGGACTGTGGAGGTCATCCAGTCCAAACCCCTGCTCAGGCAGGAAACCCTCTACCATTTCATACAAATGGCTATCCGGTCTCTTTTTAAAACCCTCCAATGGGGGAGCATTCGCCGCTTCTGGAGGCAGGTAGTTCCACTGGTTAATTGTTCTCACTGTCAGGAAGTTTCTCCTCAGTTCCAGGTTGCTTCTCTCCTTGATCAATTTCCATCCATCGCTTCTTTTTCCTGCCTTCAGGGCTTTGGAGAATAGCTTGACTCCCTCTTCTTTGGGGCAGCCCCTGAGAGATTGGAATAAGACACATATAGTCCTTGACTTATAAACATTCATTTACTAACCGTTCGAAGTTACAACAGCACTGAACAAAGTGACTTATGACCGTCGCAGCATCCCCGCGGTCACGTGACCAAAATTCGGACGCTTGGCAACTGTCTCATATTTACGACGGTTGCAGCGTCCCCCCCCAGGGTCACGTGATCCCCTTTTGCGACCTTCTGGGGAGCCAGATTCCCTTAACAACCACGTCACTAACTTCACCACTGCAGTTGGTTCACTTAACCACTGTGGCAAAAAAAGGGGGCAAAACCCACTTAACAACTGCCTGCCTTAGCAACAGGAATTTTGGACGCGTTGTCACCATGAACCGAGGACTATCTGCGCTAAGATGTCACCTAGATTTAAAGCACAGTAAAATATGAATGCTGAAAGGATCGATATTCAGATACCGATGTATAGGGCAGGGGTCTTCAAACTTGGTCCTTTTATCACTTGTGGACTTCAACTCCCAGAATTCCTCAGCCAGCGTGCCTTTTATGACTGGTGGACTTCAACTCCCAGAATCCCTCAGTCAGCATGGGGGAACCCATGGCCCTTTTATCACTTGTGGACTTCAACTCCCAGAATCCCTCAGTCAGCATGGGGGAACCCATGGCCCTTTTATGACTTGTGGACTTCAACTCCCAGAATTCCTCAGCCAGCATGGGGGAACCCATGGCCCTTTTATCACTTATGGACTTCAACTCCCAGAATTCCTCAGCCAGCATGGGGGAACCCATGGCCCTTTTATGACTTGTGGACTTCAACTCCCAGAATTCCTCAACTAGAATGGGGAACTCTGACCCTTTTATGACTTGTGGACTTCAACTCCCAGAATCCCTCAGTCAGCATGGGGGAACCCATGGCCCTTTTATCACTTGTGGACTTCAACTCCCAGAATTCCTCAGCCAGCATGGGGGAACCCATGGCCCTTTTATGACTTGTGGACTTCAACTCCCAGAATCCCTCAGCCAGAATGGGGAACTCTGACCCTTTTATCACTTGTGGACTTCAACTCCCAGAATCCCTCAGCCAGCTTGGCTGGCTCAGGAATTCTGGGAGTTGAAGTCCACAAGTCATAAAAGGTCCACGTTTGAAGACCCCCCCCTGATCTAGGGCATCTAACCGTTCAAATGCAGCATTTTTTTTAATCTGGAAAAAGATCCGTTCCAGGGCTGGCAAAGGCCCTCAGCCGGTCACAACGTGACCTACAATTTGATGTGAGACTCTGCAGTCAGACTGAGGGGTGCAGGGGGCTGTACCCCATTTATACAATGAATTCCCGCAGATGCCACGCAGGGTGGCAGCTAAAGAACCTTGTCAGAAGTAAAAGGAAAGAGGATGAAGTTGGTTGGTTTGATCCTGATTAAGACAGGACCCGTTTTTAGATGACGCTCTGATAACTCTTTAGAGAGAAAGAGAGAAAGAAAGAGAGTCACAGAGACAGAAGGAGAGAGAGAGAGAGAGAGAGAGAGAGAGAGAGAGAGAGAGAGAGAGAGAGAGAGAGAGTGAGAGTGAGAGTGAGGGAGAGATAGGAAGAGACAGAGAGAGAGAGAAAAAGAAATAGAAAAAGAAAGAGATGGAGGGAGAGATAGGAAGAGAGAGAGAAAGAAAAAGACAAAGAGAGAGAAAGAAAGAGACAAAGGGGGGCAGAAAGAGAGGAAGAGAAAGAGAGAGACAGAAAGAAAGAAAAAGAAAGAAAGAGAAAGAGAAAAAAAGAGAAATAGAAAAAGAAAGCGAGAGGAAGAAAGAAAAAGAAAGAGACAGAAAGAAAAAGAGAGAAAGAGAAAGACAGAGAGAAAAAGAAATAGAAAAAGAAAGAGATGGAGGGAGAGAGAGGAAGAGAGAGAAAGAGAAAGAAAGAAAGAGACAGACAGACAGAAAGAGGGGGGGCAGAAAGAGAGGAAGAGAAAGAGAGATAGAGAAAAACAGAGAGAGAGAAAGAGACAGAAAGAGAGAAACAAAAAGAGAAAGAAAAAGAGAGATGGAGAAAGAGAAAAAGAAAGGGAGAGACAGAAAGAAAAAGAGATAGAGAGACAAAAAGAGAAAAAGAAAGAGGAAGAAAGAGAAAAAGAAAGAGAGAGAGAGAGAGGCAGAGAGAGAGAGAGAGAGAGAGAGAGAGAGAGAGAGAGAGAGAGAGAGAGAGAGAGAGAGAGAGAGAGAGAGAGAGAGAGAGAGAGATTTCTACTTTGAATTGAAGAATTGGCACAGCTAATAGAAAAACCCTCAAGACCTGTTGCTGTTCAGCCCTGTTGGGAGCAAACATTTACCAGTCTTGTTTGCAAAGGGAAGTGGTCTGGGTTCAAATCTTGGTGGGGAGGCTGGGAAGGGTCAAAGGTCAAGAATGGGAAAAGATGCCACCCAGCAGGAGTTATGTCTGCAGTCAGTCCAGCTTCTCCATTGTGATGTGTTCCATTCGCCCGTTCACTTTGTCTCTCCGCAAAGGCAGCCCCTCCTCTGGCCTTAGAAGCTGGCTGGTTGTGCTCGAATAGGACACCACTAGGAAATCTCCAAAGCTGTAGAAGCCCCCCCCCCCAGAAGAAGATAAGAGCAAACGGGGGGGAGGGAGGGAAATCCCTATTCAGACTGACTGTTCCCTTGGAGAACTGAAGAGAGGAGATGTTGAGGAGAACACGAAGCAGGGTCTGTCCTGATTCCTCCAGGGAAAGGAGACCACCAAGAAGGTTGCAGAGTTGACCAAGAAGTAAAATGGAGGTGGTTGGTGGATTACAGG
This sequence comes from Bothrops alternatus, assembly GCA_034064705.1. NCBI lineage: Eukaryota > Metazoa > Chordata > Lepidosauria > Squamata > Viperidae > Bothrops > Bothrops alternatus. The sequence continues at coordinate 137,939 of JARGCV010000766.1, read as the reverse complement.
CTACAGACATGGAAGAAAATGTGCAATGAAGCACTGAAACGATAAACAAGGATCTTGAATTTAAAATTCAATTAAAATAAAAAATAATTCATCACTTGCTTTCCTCTTCTCTCTTTCTCTCTCTCTCTCTCTCTCTTTTCTCTCTCTATCCCTCTTTCTTGTTCCCTCCTTTCTCTTTCTCTCTATCCCTCTCTCTGTGTTACTGTTTTCCTTTCTTTATCCCCTATTCCCCCTCTCTGTTTTTCTTTCTCTTTCTTTTTCTCATTCTCTTTCTCACTTTCTTTCTTTCTCATTCTCTCTATCTTTCTCTATTTATCCCTGTCTCTGTTTCTCTTTCCCCCTTTCTCTCTCTCTCTCTCTCAATCCCCCCATTTTTCTTTCCCTCTTTCCTTCTCTATTCTGGTCTCTCTCTCTCTCTCTGTTTTCCCCCCTTCTTTCTCTCTTTCTTTCTCTCATTCTCTCTCTCTCTCTCTCTCTCTCTCTCTCTCTCTCTCTCTCTCTCTCTCTCTCCCCTTCTCTGTCTCACTTTGTCTGAGCAAAGGAGACGGACAGGAAGAATTATGGTCTCTCTGTTTCTCTTTCCCACTTTCTCTTTCTCTCTCTCTCTCTCTCTCTCTCTCTCTCTCTCTCTCTCTCTCTCTCTCTCTCCCCCCTTCTCTGTCTCACTTTGTCTGAGCAAAGGAGACGGACAGGAAGAATTATGGATGGGGTGGGGGCAAATTGTATAAGCATCTGAACCCTGAAGACAACAGTTGAGCAAATGCCGGGCAGTTTCAATTAGGCCAGCCAGGTTTTAAAAATAGCCGAATCCTCCCCAAGGAGGCCTTGGCGTGGCCAGCCGGACTACGTCATGCCACCACCGGCCGTTTCCCTGGAGCGAACATGTGCTGTAAATGTGCTGTCGCTCGCTGCGATGGACAATATTTTTTCTGGCCAAACTTGAAGAACTTTCTCGTGGAGTTTACGTTGCCTGGACTGAAAGGGTCTTTTGTTCCCGAGCACCTGGGAGGGACTTCTCCGCACCCCTTAACTTTGCCGGATTAAAGATATCTTTGTGGTCCCGATTAGGAGCTGGAGCCCCCGCTAGGAATAGTTCGAAATGCTCAATTTTTCCAAAAGGAACAGAGCCTTTCCTGATGGGCCCGCCATATTATTTTTTCGCCCATGGCCTGCAGGAAATCACATAAAGGAACTATTTAACCGTGGGGAGTGAGCGGCTGGGTGATTCTTCCCACCTCCGCCTGTTCCTTAAGCCCCGCTGACACTTCGGGGGTCTTCCCCACGGACCCGTTTGGAAAACAAAAGCAAGGCTGGATTTTATTTTACTGTTTTGAAAGAGTCCGCGATGCTGCTCATCCCAGCTTCCCAACCGGATGCTTTTTTCCCTCAGTGCTTAATGGGAAATAAAGTCTCGATGTCTCCGCGTTACAAGGGGATAACACAACCGTTCATTTAGTGACCGAAGTTACAACAGCGCTAAAAAAAAAAGCGACTTATGACTGTTTTTCACACTTACGACCGTCACGTGATCAAATTTTTGGAGGCTTGGCAGCTGGCATGTACTGGCATGACGGTTGCAGTGTCCCGGGGGTCACGTGATCCCCCTTTTGCGGCCTTCTCTCAACAACCGTGTGACTAACTTCATTGCAGTGCTTTCACTTAACAACTGTGGCAAGAAAACGGGACAAAACTCACAAACAAGTGTCTGGCTTAGCACTGGAAATTTTGCCCTCGGTTGTGGTCTTACTCATTCAATGCAAGAAAAAAAAAACATGTGGGAATTTTGGCCCGTCCAAGATCTCTACGTCACAACCTGATGCCAAAGCCCAAAGCCCCCCCCTTGAGGCTCCCCTCCCCCATCGTAGCAGGAGGGGGGGACCCTGCGATCCTATGCATGCAATTTTGCCTTCAGACTGCTTGCGCAAATCCCCTAGCTGCAGGCTGTCTGGGTTTACGCTGGACTCCATTTCCCATCTTCCCCAGCCAGCATGGTGAATGCAAGGGGTTTATTTGATTGATTGATTGATTGATTGACAATGACACTGAAAAAAGTGACTTGGGACCGTTGCAGCATCCCTGTGGTCATATGATGATGATGATGATGATAATAATAATAATAATAGTAGTAGTAAAGTTGGAAGGGACCTTGGAGGTCATCTAGTCCAACCCCCTGCTCAGGCAGGAAACCCCATACCATTTCGGACAAATGGCTGCCCAGTCTCTTCTTAAAAACCTCCAGTGTTGGAGCATTCCCCGCTTCTGAAGGCAGGTGGTTCCACCAATTCATTGTTCTCACTGTCAGGAAGTTTCTCCTTAGTTCTAGGTTGCTTCTCTCCTTGGTGAGTTTCCATCCGTTGCTTCTTCTCCCGCCTTCAGGCGTTTTGGACAATAGCTTGACTCCCTCTTCTTTGGGGCAGCCCTTGAGATACTGGATTGCTGCTATCATGTCCCCCCTCGTCCTTCTCTTCGTTAAACTAGACATACCCAATTCCAGCAACCGTTGCTTGTATGTTTTAGCCTCCAGTCCCCTAATCATCTTTGTTGCTCTTCTCTGCACTCTTTCTAGAGTCTCAACAGACAAGTGAGTATCCAGTCTTTTCTTAAAAAGCTCCAGTGTTGCAGCACCCACAACTTCTGGAGGCAGGCTGTTCCACTGGTTAATTGTTCTCACTGTCAGGAAGTTTCTCCTTAGTTCCAGGTTGCTTCTCTCCTTGATTAGTTTCCATCCGTTGCTTCTTGTCCTGCTTTCTTCAGGCGCTTTGGAGAATAGCTTGACTCCCTCTTCTTTGGGGCAGCCCCTCAAATATCGGATCGCTGCTATCCTGTCCCCCCTCGTCCTTCTCTTCATTAAACTGGACATCCCCAATTCCAGCAACCGTTCCTCGTATGTTTGAGCGTCCAGTCCCCTGATCCTCTTTGTGGCTCTTCTCTGCACTCTTTCTAGAGTCTCAGCATCTTTTTTACATCGTGGTGACCAAAACTGGATGCCGTATTCCAAGTGTGGCCTTACCAAGGCCTTGTAAAGTGGTATCAACCCTTCACGTGATCTTGATTCTATCCCTCTGTCAATGCAGCCGAGCACTGTGTTGGCCTTTTTGGCAGCTGCAGCACACGGCTGGCTCCTATTTAGGTGATGGTAATCGAAATTCAGATCCTTGGCAACTAACTCGCATTTACGATGGTTGCAATGTCCCAGGATCATGTGATCCCCTTTTGCAACCTTCAGACAAGCAAAGTCCACGGGAAAAGCCACACTTACTTAACAACTGTGTTTAACAACTGCAGAGACCCACTGAAGAACCGTGGCAGGAAAGGTTGTAAAATGGGGCAAAACGCACTTAATAAATGTCCTACTTATTGACATAAATCCCGGGCTCCCTTGTGGTTATACGTCGAGGACTACCTGTACCCCATCCGGCCATTTCCTGCCTTACCTCTGTCTTTCTTCTGCCCACAGACCAACGCATTGGCACCTGCTTCTCCGCGCTGATTGGTGGACGTTGCGCAGGGGAGCTTCCTGGCCAGTATACCAAGATGCAATGCTGTTGTGACTCCGGGCGCTGCTGGGCCATTGGACAAACTCCGGAGATGTGCCCCGTACGGGGGTCAGGTGAGTGATTTGTCTAAGACCCCACAGCTCCCTGGGGGGACTCGGGGCAACATCAAGCTCCAGAGGAGACCCAAAGAAGGATAAGGGATGAGTGGCACAGTAGTACGACTGCAAATCTGTTGCACTTCCTCCACTGAGATTAAATGCTTGGAGCTTCTCTTTAATTATTCTCATTAATGTTGCCGTGTCTTTTGCAGCTCCTCTTTAGTTATTCTCATCAATATTGCCATGTCTTTTCGAGCTTCTCTTTAGTTATTCTCATCAATGTTGCCGTGTCTTTTGGAGCTTCTCTTTAATTATTCTCATCAATGTTGCCGTGTCTTCTGCAGCTACTCTTTATTCTCATCAATGTTACTGTGTCTTTTGCAGCTCCTCTTTAGTTATTCTTATCAATGTTGCCATGTCTTTTGGCACTCCTCTTTAATTATTCTCATCAATGTTGTCGTGTCTTTTGGAGCTTCTCTTTAATTATTCTCATCAATGTTGCCGTGTCTTCTGCAGCTCCTCTTTAGTTATTCTTATCAATGTTGCCATGTCTTTTGCAGCTATTCTTTATTCTCATCAATGTTACCATGTCTTTTGCAGCTCCTCTTTAGTTATTCTTATCAATGTTGCCGTGTCTTTTGCAGCTCCTCTTTAGTTATTCTTATCAATGTTGCTGTGTCTTTTGGCACTCCTCTTTAATTATTTTCATCAATGTTGCCGTGTCTTTTGGAGCTTCTCTTTAATTATTCTCATTAATGTTGCCGTGTCTTTTGCAGCTTCTCTTTAATTGTTCTCATCAATATTGCCGTGTCTTTCGGAGCTTCTCTTTAATTATTCTCATTAATGCAGCTGCTTCAGGGTTTCCAAGATACGGTACTTGATTCACATTAATGCTTTGCAGATTCTTTCAAGAGCTTTACACAAACCTGTTATGTTGTTGACTTACAACCATTCATTTAGGGAATATTCAAAGTTAAAACAGCACAAGAAAAAGTGACTTTTGATTGGTCCTTGCACTTACAACACTGCAGTAACCCACACTCACACAATTACGCTTGGCAACCAGCATGTATTTACAATCCTTGCAGCTTCCTGGAGACACATTATTTGCCAATTGCAGCCTTCCTAACTCTCTTCCAACAAGCAAAGCCAAATGGGGGGGAGCCAGACTTCTTTAACAACCCTGCGATTCACTTAACATATAGAGGTATTTTAAAAAAAGAATATAAAGTGGGACACAACTCACTTAACAACTGTGTTACTTAGTGACAGACATTCTGGATCCCATTGCAGTCATAGATTGAGGACTACTTGTAGTTTTTCAGCAGGTGCTGGCTGCTGTGCTTCTCCTCCTCTCCCTTCTCTTCTTCTGTTTCTCCTCCTTCTCCCTCTTTCTTTCTCTCCTTCTCCCCCTCCCTCTCCTCCTCCTCCTCCTCCCCATTTCCTTCTCCTCCTCCTCCACCTTTTCTTCTCCTCCTTTCCTTTCTTCTCCTCCCCTTTTTTCTCCTCTTCTGCTCCTCCTTCTCCTTCTCCCTCATTCTCTCTTCTTCTCCTTCTCCCTCTCCTCCTCCTCCCCCTTTCCTTCTTCTCCTCCCCCTTCTCTTTCTCCTTTTACTTTCTTCCTCCTCCTCCCCCTTTTTTTCTCCTCTTCTGCTTCTCCTCCTTCTCCCTCTTTCTTTCTCTTCTTCTTCTTCTCCCTCTCCTCCTCCTCCTCCCCCTTTCCTTCTCCTCCTCCCCTTCTCCTTCTCCTTTTCCTTTCTTCCTCTTTCTTCCCCTTTCCTTCTCTCCTTCTCCTTCTCTCTCTCCTCCTCCCCTTCTCCTCCCCCCTTCTTTTGTCCTCTTTCCTTTCCTTTCTTCCTCCTCCTCCCCCTTTCCTTCTTCTCCTTTTCCTTTCTTCCTCCTTCTTCCCCTTTCCTTCTCTCCTTCTCCTTCTCTCTCTCCTCCTCCCCTTCTCCTCCCCCTTCTTTTGTCCTCTTCTGCTTCTCCTCCTTCTCCTTCTCCCTCTTTCTTTCTCTTCTTCTCCTTCTCCCTCTCCTCCCCCTTTCCTTCTTCTCCTCCCCCTTCTCTTTCTCCTTTTACTTTCTTCCTCCTCCCCCCCCTTTTTTTCTCCTCTTCTGCTTCTCCTCCTTCTCCCTCTTTCTTTCTCTTCTTCTTCTTCTCCCTCTCCTCCTCCTCCTCCCCCTTTCCTTCTTCTCCTCCCCTTCTCCTTCTCCTTTTCCTTTCTTCCTCCTTCTTCCCCTTTCCTTCTCTCCTTCTCCTTCTCTCTCTCCTCCTCCCCTTCTCCTCCCCCCTTCTTTTGTCCTCTTTCCTTTCCTTTCTTCCTCCTCCTCCCCCTTTCCTTCTTCTCCTTCTCCTTTCTTCCTCCTTCTTCCCCTTTCCTTCTCTCCTTCTCCTTCTCTCTCTCCTCCTCCCCTTCTCCTCCCCCTTCTTTTGTCCTCTTTCCTTTCCTTTCTTCCTCCTCCTCCCCCTTTCCTTCTTCTCCTCCCCCTTTTTTCTCCTCTTCTGCTTCTCCTCCTTCTCCTTCTCCCTCTTTCTTTCTCTTCTTCTCCTTCTCCCTCTCCTCCCCCTTTCCTTCTTCTCCTCCCCCTTCTCTTTCTCCTTTTCCTTTCTTCTTCCTCCTCCCCCTTTTTTTCTCCCCTTCTGCTTCTCCTCCTTCTCCTTCTCCTTTCTTCCTCCTCCTCCCCTTTCCTTCTCCTCCCCCCTTCTTTTGTTCTCTTTCCTTTCCTTTCTTCCTCCTCCTTTCCTTCTTCTCCTCCTCCTCCTTCCCTTCTTTTCTTCTCCTTCTTCTTTTCCTTTCTTCCTCCTCCTCCCCTCCTCCCTCTTTCCCGTTCTCCTTCTCCTTTCTTTTCCTTTCCTCCTCCTCCTCCTCCTCCTCCTCCTCCTCCTCCTCCTCACCCCCCCCCAATGAGAGACCTCATGTCTCCCATGCCTGCCATCTTCACTTCCAAATGGACACCATGTCCCAGCAAAGCGACAAAGCCAGGCCGGGACCAGCGTACACACACACACACACACACACACAAAGAAAGCGAAGGCCCAGCCACATGAGTGCTTCGGAGAGAGAAAAGCCCACTGAGTTGTAACATACATTTACAAGGATCACATGGTGGAAACGTTAAATAAATTGCCACCCATCTGGCCGGTGAGTTTTATAGCCACCCCTTAACTTAATCCCAATCCATAATGAGGAACTTTATCTGCTTTTATTTCTCGCAGATGAATACCGCTGGCTGTGCATCGAAGGTCTTCCGGTCATTCCGGGCTTCCCTGGCAACTTTCCCGGCCTTCCCAGCTTCGGTCCCAATGGAGTTGGGCCGGGGATAAGCGGTCCCGGAAGTTTCGGGCCCAACGGAGCCAACGGACAAGGGGGCATCCCTGGATTGCCAGGGACGGGTCCCGGGAGTTCCAGCATTGGTGAGAGAGGGCGCCTTGCCAAGACGTTGGTTAAAAATCAGAGTTTCCGTACCCGCCAAAGAAATTTCCTGACAGTGCCTCTGGAAGCCGTGAATGCTCCAACACTGGAAGTTTTTAAGAAGAGACTGGACAGACACTTGTCTGAAATGGGATAGGGTTTCCTGCCTGAGCAGGGGGCTAGACTAGATGATCTCCAAGGTCCCTTCCAACTCTGCTATTCTGTTCTGTTCTGTTCTGTTCTCTTCTCTTCTACTCTACTCTACTCTACTCTACTCTACTCTATTCCTATTCTACTCTACTCTACTCTACTCTACTCTACTCTACTCTACTCTACTCTACTCTACTCTACTCTACTCTGCTCTGCTCTACTCTACTCTACTCTACTCTTCCGTTCCCTTCCACTCCACTCCACTCCACTCCACCCTACCCTACCCTACTCTACTCTACTCTACTCTACTCTACTCTACTCTACTCTACTCTACTCTACTCTACTCCATTCCTCTCTTCTCTTCTCTTCTCTTCTCTTCTCTTCTCTTCTCTTCTCTTCTCTTCTCTTCTCTTCTCTTCTCTTCTCTTCTCTTCTCTTCCCTTGCCTTCCCTTCCACTCCACTCCACTCCACTCCATTCTATTCTATTCTATTCTACATAGTATGTTTAGGTGTGTGTCATGTATGTGTTTCACTTTGAGAGCAACCAACTAAATTTCATTTTTGATGTGTGCCATTATGCCCACAGTAAAAAAATGACAATAAAGGTTATCTTTTCTTATCTATCTGTCTTCTATTCTATTCTATTCTATTCTATTCTATTCTATTCTATTCTATTCTATTCTGTTCTGTTCTGTTCTACTCTACTTTACTCTACTCTACTCTACTCTATTCTATTCTACTCTACTGTACTGTACTCTACTCAGTTCTGTTCTATTCTGTTCCGTTCCATTCTATTCTATTCTATTCTATTCTATTCTATTCTATTCTATTCTATTCTATTCTATTCTATTCTATTCTATTCTATTCTATTCTATTCTATTCTATTCTTCATTCTATTCTATTGTATTCTACTCTATTCTGGGAGTTGAAGTCCACACCTCAGAAACCGGTCCAGGTGGAGAAACACTGACATAGAACCCTGACGTATCTGCAGGGGCTGAGATCCTGCCTTGCCTTTTGAGGTGCCCCCACGGAGGGCTTCGGAGACGACACAGCAGCACATAACGTGGTGGAAAGAGGACATTCATCCGAGGAACAATCCCCAGTTTGATGTCACTTTCGTTGGGTATTGAGCTGAGATTTTCGAACTGCCCCACCGCGGACATCTCCCGAGTCTGTTGGAATGAGGGGGTGGGGGGCGGGCTGTACTAAAGTTAAGTAAATAAATAGTTTTGGAAGCCAAATGTCTATGGAATTCTCCGTCCCCCAGGTCACGGTGGTCCCAGAGCTGCCTTTTTCAGGAGTTAACTGGACTGTCTTGTTTTTCCTTTGAAAGACGTTTCCCTTCTCCTCCCAGAAGCTTCTTCGGCTCTGACTGGATGGTGGGGAAGGGAAGGATTTATACTCCTTGCAGACAGCTGGTCATTTGAATCCTTTGAGAGAGCCGTTGAGGCCGCTTGGAGGCTTGTCTATGTCCTCAGGGTCACCTGAGTGTTGCAAGTGGGTGTGGAGCCTCCTTGGAAGTGTTGAAGGGACTGTGTGGTAGACTTAACAGTTCCAAGGAGGCTCCACACCCATTTGCACCACTCAGGTGACCCTGAGGACATAGACAAGCCTCCAAGTGGCCTCAGCGACTCTCTAAAAGAATGCAAATGACCAGCTGTCTGCAAGGAGTATAAATCCTTCCCTTCCCCTCCATCCAGTCAGAGCCGAAGAAGCTTCTGGGATGAGAAGCGAAACGTCTTCAAAGAAAAACAAAGTCCAGTTGCCGCGTGAAAAAGCATCTTGGGAGCAAATCCACGGAGCATGTGAGGTCCATCAGCAGAATTTGGGGCAGGGGCATTTCCCGGAGGAGGCTGGATCTTGCTCTAAAAGTCCTTTCTGTAAAACGAGGGTTCTAGTCCTCATGGTTCAGCCACCACGAAAGTGGCTGCATTGTACCCAGGAAGATCTTGAATTTTGGTCAGCGGGCTCCGTGTGCCAACAACAAGGGCATTTCTGGCCCTGGCAAGACCCCTCCCCAAGAGTTGGGGGGGAGGCTTCCCCTCCGCATGACCCCCTGTTGCCATGTCCCTTCTAGGCACCGCGACGCTGAACCAGACGATCGACATTTGCAAGCATTTCACCAACCTGTGCTTGAATGGGCGCTGCATCCCAACCCCGTCCAGCTACCGCTGCGAGTGCAACATGGGCTACAAGCAAGACGTGCGGGGCGAGTGTATCGGTGAGCAAACCACAGTCTGTGCAAAGCCAGGCCGATGCTGGTTCCTCAGGGTGAGGTTTGGTTCACAGCCAACGTGGATGCTGCAGATCCTCCAAAAGTGAAGACGGTGGCTTTGGCCGCCAGATCAAACTCCCGCCCTGTGAGGCACAAAAAAAAAGCAGTGGAGCTTCCACTGGTGACAAGGCCACCATTTTGACTTTTTGGGACAGTCTTTCCTGCTGCCAGCCATTCAGACATGCATGCAGAAACTAAGCCAGGGACAAGGTTTGCTCGGGAAAAAATTCTCTGTTGCGAAGATCGAAGCTGTTGCTGATGTGTGGACTTCAACTCCCAGAATTCCCCAGCCAGCACGGTTGGCTAGGGAATTCTGGGAGTTGGAAGCCCACGCATCTTAAAGCTGTCAAGGTTGGGAAACCTTGGGTTAGATCAGAGGTGGAGAATTACGACCCCTTTATGATTTGTGGACTTCAACTCCCAGAATTCCTGAGCCAGCCATGCTAGGTAAAGAATTCTGGGAGTTGAAGTCCACAGGTCATAAAAGGGTCACAGTTTCCCCATGCCGGCTGAGGAATTCTGGGAGTTGAAGTCCACAGGTCATAAAAGGGTCACAGTTTCCCCATGCCGGCTGAGGAATTCTGGGAGTTGAAGTCCACAGGTCATAAAAGGGCCACAGTTTCTCACCCCTGCATTAGATGAACACAATTGTTGCCTGTTCTTCTCTTTGATTTAGGGTTAGCCTGTGCAAAGTCAGAGACATGAGTGTATGATCCTGAGATGACTTGTAACAAACATGTGCGAGAGAAATTAATAAAATAACACCAATTCTCAAGGTAAAATGGAGGTTGCGGGTACCTCATTTCGGCACGTATGAAAGAAAAACCAGCTCTGACAAACCCCCATAGTAAAAGTATAGACGAACATTGCCCAATTAGATGTAAATATATTGTTATGAGAAAAGGTCTGAGTCTAGTCAGACACCTGGCGAATCGTCCTTGATTCTTCTGGTCTGCCTTCTTTTCTCTTTGAGCCTGCATTCCATTTCCCCATCCTCCCCCCAAGTTTGTTGGCAAGCTGAGAAGCAATCATTGTTGCACCAGCAAAGCCAGCTTCAAGCTTGACACTTATGATTAAAAGATGACGGTCTCTGTCTTTAAAACCCAGCCCTGCTACATTGGAGCCGAAGCAAGTGGGAGAATGGAAAAATTGCCGCTCTGCAGGCAAACGATAGGATTTGCTAAGAGATGAGAAGTGAATTGCAGGTTTAGCCACCCAGTTAATTTCCTGGGCCCCAAATTTATAAATGGTCCGAGAAAATTAGGGGAGCAACGTCATTCGCTCTCTGCTATTTGTCTTTATGATCACTGCTGTCCTATTAGCTGTAGGTCTCCTGCCTGGGATATGACTCAGCCCAGATTTAAATAAAACCTTTCAGGTCTGCTGATTTAAAAACATCGGGGAGGCCTGTCTGGCAAAACTGTGCTTTTAAATTAGGGACAGGATGTCTCCAGCCAACAATTCTCCATGCTTCTCCAATTCTCCCCGAATCTATTTATCCAGTGACAGGCCTGGGAATAAGGTTTGGGCCATTAATTACAATAATGCCCAATTTGGATGAAGATAAATGATTGGGACAATAAACAGTTGCTGGAATTGGGTATGTCTAGTTTAACGAAGAGAAGGACGAGGGGGGACAGGATAGCAGCCTTCCAGTATCTCAGGGGCTGCCCCAAAGAAGAGGGAGTCAAGCTATTCTCCAAAGCCCCTGAATGCCGGACAAGAAGCAACGGATGGGAACAAATCAAGGAGAGAAGCAACCTGGAATTAAGGAGAAACTTCCTGACAGTGAGAACAATTAACCAGTGGAACCACCTGCCTCCAGAAGCGGTGAATGCTCCAACACTGGAAGTTTTTAAGAAGAGACTGGACAGCCATTTGTCCGAAATGGTATAGGGTTTCCTGCCTGAGCAGGGGGTTGGACTAGATGACCTCCAAGGTCCCTTCCAACTTTGCTATTATTATTATTATTATTATTATTATTATTATTATTATTATTATTATTATTATTATTATTATTTCAATGTTCTGGGAAAGATGGCATCAGAGAGGCCAGGAGACTATGACATCTGATGCTGGGGGAAAAATGGATTTGCGGTTCTTCCAAAAAGGGCATCTTCCTTCAGTTTTAACAGGGATGGTCCATGGAGGTTCTCCCTCACCCAGGTCACAGTTGTCCCAAGGTTCTTTTTTTTAAGATGCATCTCGACTTGCTTTGTTTTTCCTTTGAAGACGTTTCGCTTCTCATCCCAGAAGCTTCTTCAGTTCTGACTGGATGGTGGGGAAGGGAAGGATTTATACTTTCTATATGTATATATATTGTCTGTCTCTCTCTCTGTGTGTGTGTGTATTTCTACACACGTATATACATACATATAGTCTATTTCCAACTGACTCATATATATCTATATATATTCTCTCACACACTCTTCATCTCTCTCTCCCACTCTCTGTCCCTCTCCCTCCTTCTCTCTCCTCCCTCTCCCCTCTATTTCCCTCTCTCTCTTTCTTCCTCTCTCTTTCCCTCTCCCTCCCACTCTCTCCTTCCCCTCCCTCTCTCTCCAATTCTCTCCCTCTTTTTCTTCCTCTCCCTCCTTCCCTCTCTTTCTCTCCCTCTCCCTCCCCCTCTGTCCCTCTCTCTTTCCTCCTCTCCCTCTCTTTCTCCCTTTCTTCCCCCTCTCACTCTTTCTCCCTCTCTTTCTCTCTCTTCCCCCCTCTCACTCTTTATCTCTTTCTCTCCCTCTCTTTCTCTCCCTCTCTCTCCCTCCCTCCCTCTTTCTCTCCCTCTCTCTCCCCCCCCTCTCTCTCTCCCTCTCTCTCTCCCTCTCCTTCTCTCTATCTCCCTCCATCCCTCCCTCTCCCTCTCTCTTTCCCCCTCCCTCCCCCTCTCTTTCTTCCTCTCTCCCTCTCTTTATCCCTCTCTTTCCCCCCCTCTCTCTCCTCTAGACATGGACGAGTGTTCGAGCAGCCCCTGCCTCCACGGTGATTGTGTGAACACCCCTGGCTCCTATCACTGCAAGTGCCATGAAGGCTTCCAGAGCACGCCCACCAAGCAAGCCTGCATTGGTAAGTCAGAGTGGGGTGACAGACACAGAGTCAAGATGGCAGTTGAGAAGGTGTGTATAAGAAAGAGGTGAGCCTCTCATTGCATCGTGGTAACCGTCTCCTTAGCATTGTTTGGACTCTCTCCTCCACATCTGGAACAGAGGTAGGAGCTGCTGGGAATGTTCCAGGCATGGGTCGTGGGATTGAGCTGGGGGGTGCAGGACTCCCCCCCCATTTGAGGATTCTGAGTGGTGGGATAAGCTTTCCTGCCCCCGAGTCTCCTGGGCTCACCTGCAGCTCTTCTAGGCCACGTTTTCTCAACCTCGCCTACTGTCTGTTCTCCAGAATAGGGCGGCATAGAAATTAAATAAATAATAATAAATAATAATAATAATAACTCCCAGAATTCCACAGCCAGCCCTGCTGGCTGGGGAATTCTGGGGGTTGAAGTCCACAACAACTTCAAGTAGCCAAGGTTGAGGTACACATTCCTGGGCAGTGGACTCACCCTGTGGACCCTCTTCTAGATATTGACGAATGCATCATGAACGGTGTGATGTGTCGGAACGGGCGCTGTGTGAACACCGATGGCAGTTTCCAGTGCATCTGCAATGCCGGCTTTGAAATCACACCGGACGGCAAAAACTGCGCAGGTAAGGAAGGGCTGGAAGAATAGAATAGAATAGAATGGAATGGAATGGAATGGAAAATAGAATGGAATAGAATAGAATGGAATGGAATGGAATAGAATAGAATAGAATAGAATAGAATAGAATAGAATGGAAAATTTATTTATTTCTTAAATTTCTATACCGCCCCTCTCCCGTAGGACTCGGGGCGGTTTACAGCCCAATTAAAAGAGATAATAACAATAAATATTTAAAAATAAATTAAATTAGTACATGGCTGTTACTAAAACCTATTAAAATCCCAATTCTAAAACCCGAACAGCCAAGTTTAAAAAATTTACACAGAAATTTACATAGAACCCGAGGAGCTCTAGGCCAGGCCGGCTTGATTGAAGAGATGAGTCTTCAGTTCTCTTCTGAAGGTGCGGAGATCATGACACGTCCGGAGTTCCGGGGGGAGCTCGTTCCACATCGTCGGTGCCCCCACAGAGAAGGCTCTCCCCCTGGGCGCCACCAGCCGACACTGCTTAGCCGATGGCACCCTGAGGAGGCCCTCCCTGTGGGAGCGAACTGGTCGGTGGGAGGTATTTACTGGCAGAAGGCGGTCTTGTAAATAACTGGGTCCTGTGCCATGGAGCGCTTTAAAGGTGGTAACCAATACCTTGAAGCGCACCCGGAAAGCCACCGGCAACCAGTGCAGCTCGCGCAGGATGGGGGCCATTCGTACCCGCCAGGGTGCCCCCACTACCACCCGCGCGGCCGCATTCTGCGCCAGTTGAAGCCTCTGCGTACACTTCAAGGGGAGCCCCATGTAGAGAGCATTACAATAGTCCAGTCTGGAAGTGACGAAGGCATGGGTGACCGTGCGTAGCGCGTCCCTATCTAGGAAGGGGCGCAACTGGTGTACCAGACGAATCTGGTAAAACATCCTCCCGGCCACGGCCGTCAGATGGTCCTCAAGGGACAGCCGTGAATAGAATGGAAAATAGAAGAGAAGAGAATAGAAATAGAATAGAAATAGAATAGAAATAGAAATTAAATGAATAGAATAGAATAGAATAGAATAGAATAGAATAGAATAGAATAGAATAGAATAGAATAGAATAGAATGCAGAATAGAATAGAGTAGAATAGAATAGAAATAGAAATAGAAATTAAATGAATAGAAGAGAAGAGAAGAGAAGAGGATAGAAGAGGATAGAAGAGAATAGAAATAGAAATAGAAATTAAATGAATAGAATAGAATATTATAGAATAGAATAGAATAGAATAGAATAGAATGCAGAATAGAATAGAGTAGAATAGAAATAAAAATAGAAATTAAATCAATAGAGTAGAATAGAATAGAATAGAATAGAATAGAATAGAATAGAATAGAATAGAATAGAATAGAATAGAATAATGTAGAGTAAAATAGAATAACTTTATTGTTGCTTTAAATGTACACTAATCGGTATACATTAAAATGAAATTTCATTGCATACAGTTCTCAAAGGGTCACCACCTCCAATATACACTACATAAATATGACCAAATTTGTCTTGCATATACTCCCGTACCCACATATATTCTATGACACAGGGAAACAACACAGCCCAGCTCGCACGTACACATGTTACATGGTGAGAAAAACGAACCTTGTGAGTTGAATCCCCCCCCCCGTCACGTTCAGACAATCCAGAAAAGAAGCATCACATTTATTTCGGCTCCACATAGCAAACCGCCACAACCCCTCCTCCCCTCCCCCCCAATAAAGTCCTGCCTCTTTTCTATACGTGAGTGACATCATCATGTCATGGCCACGCCCACTTCTGTGTCATGGCCACACCCATCGTGGCTTCGGGCTCCTCCCCCCAGTGGCTAAATGGATTTTTATCCTGTCCGGGGTAACTCTGACCAGTGGATTCCTCTAATTCAGAGTTTCTGAACTTTTGTCTATTTAAAAAAAAAAAAAATAATAATAATAGTAAAATAAAGTTGGAAGGGACCTTAGAGGTCATCTAGTCCAACCCCCAAATGTTTGAAGTTCAACTCCCAGAATTCCCCAGCCAGTCTCGCTGGCTGGAGAATTCTGGGAGTTGAAGTCCAGGCCTGAGAAGCACTGCTCTAATTGGCCATAAGCTGTATTAAGCTGCAGGGGGTGGTCCACAAAGTCAAGATGGTGGTCACCGCTGTGCATTGCAGATTAAAAAACAACAACAACCCTGCGTGTCGTTCTGACTTTTGAGCAGATTGCCCCACGCACAACTTTGCACACCCGCTGAAGAGCCTCCTGCAGACCTGAAGAGGTGGCACACCGCTCTCCGACATATAGTCCGCATAACGACGAGGACGGCCGTCGCTGATCAGTGCCTCCCCTCCCCCCAGGGCTCATTTGCGTATTAATGGGCCTGCTGGTCCCTCCGCTGCAACTGCCTCCAGTTCCGATTTTTGTTGTGTGTTGCATCCCATATCAGCCTCCCCCACACTAACGTCCCATCCCAAGACACATAAACACACACCCGCTCTCCCCATCCATCCATCCATCCATCCATCCATCCTGCAACCGACGTGCTTGCAGGGGCCACTCCGAGAACAGGGGTCCGCAGGCAGGGCAGGGGTGACCGCTGGGCTAGGAAATCCAGACATCATGCCAAAAAATGTCACTGGCGCTCTTTGTGCTAAAGCAGTGGTTCTCAACCTTTTTAATGCCGCGACCCCCAACTGGTCGTAAGTCGAGGACCCCCAACCGGTCGTAAGTCAAGGACTTTCCCTGCCCGGGAGTGCCGCGCATGCATGGTGCTGCCCCCTGCGCCGGCCGAGGCGTAGCTGGCAAGGGGCAGCGACGGCACAGGGCGACCACGGGCTGGGCCACCAGCTGGCCCAGCCCAAGGGAGGTAAGGCACCTGCCGGGCCCCACGTGTGTCAGCAACCCTCCCTGCGCCCGCCGGCCTCCCACCCCTGGCCCTCTTTTACTTACACTTTTAGTAGTTGCTCAGCAGGGAGGGGTGGAAACTTCCAGACAGCTCACCTTCGCTGCAGACAACTTGCAGCCCCGTTTGCAGACTGGGACTTTTGGCGGGCTCAGCAGGGCGGAGACAGCCTGGACAATTCCTATTGGCTTTTGAAAGCCAATAGAATGAGACTCTACTCAAGAGAGTCTAGTCTATTGGCTTTCAAAAGCCAATAGAATAAGAGGGAGTAGCTCAGCTAAGGAAAAGGGGGGGGGGAATGGCGGACTGCGTTGTTTGGCGACCCCCGTGAAATGGGGTCGCGACCCACAGGTGGAGAACCGCTGGGCCAAAGGGTTGTGGCAGTGAAGCTTTGCGTCTCTTTCTTGCCCCTCCTGCGTTCCTCTGGCTGACCCAGGCCTGGAGCTGCTTCTGACCGCACAGCCGGACCCTCGTCCTGCAGGGCGCCTCGGCCTCGGGGTCTCTGCTCCCCTAGGCCCGTCCTGAGCTGCTGCTGGCGGCACGGCCCTGCAGGGATGGAACCAGGGAGGGAGACAGTGGGGAAGAAGGGAGAGAGGGAGAGGAAGGGAGGAGATGGAGAAAGAGGAAGGAAGAGAAGAGAGAGAGAGAAAGGAGAAAGAAAGGAAATGGAGAAAGCGGAAGGGAGGGAGGAAGGAAGGAAGGAAGGAAAGAACTGGAGAAGGAAGAGAGGGAAATGAAGGGGAAAATGAAAAAAGAAAGAAGGGGAAGGAAGGAAATGGAGAGAGAAAGGGAAGGAGGAAAAGGAGAAAGGAAGGAAGGAGATGGAGAAAGAGGAAGGAGGGAAGGAAAGGAGAAAGGAAGAAAGAAAGGAAGAAAAGGAGGGAGGGAGGAAGGAACTGGAGAAGAAGGAAGAGAGGGAGAGAAGAGGGAAATGGAAAAAGAAAGGAAGGGAGGAAGAAAGGAAATGGAGAGAGGGAGGGAGGGAATGGAGAGAGGAAAGAAGTAGGAGAAAGAGAGGGACAGAAAGGAGAAAGAGAGGAAGGAAATGGAGAAAGAGAGGAAGGAAGGAAGGAAGGAAGGAAGGAAGGAAGGATCCCTGTTTTTCCGTATTGATCTGAAATGATTCCACCTCATTCTTTTGGGGCGCATCTCTTCTTTACAAAGCAGCAGGAACAGAAACCGAGAAGAATAAATCCAGTGAAATAAAATAACTGGATTTCAAGTGGCCTCCAATCCGCCCGGCTCAAAGGCCGCCAGGGGCAAAGCGGGCAGCCTGATGACCTCTGCTCGGGGGGGGGGGGGGCGGGGGGGGGTTTCCAAGAAGGCCACGGGGAATCTGCCCGGCGTCCTGTGGGAATCGGGGAGGGGGGCCCTGATGCTCAGGGGGCGCTTGTCACCTCCCCGTCCCCGTCTTCCGAGCCTCCCCCCTCCCCCTGGCTTCCCCGACTCTTGTGCGGGGGGGGGGACGGGGGTGTCCATAGGGCAGTCCCCCCCCTTGACGGCTTTTTTCTCCCCCTCTGCCCCACAGATCACGACGAGTGCGCCACGACCAACATGTGCCTGAACGGAATGTGCCTGAACGAAGATGGCAGCTTCAAGTGCATCTGCAAGCTGGGCTTTCTGCTGGCCCCCAACGGGCGCTACTGCGTGGGTGGGTACCCCCCTGCAGGGGGGGGCAGAGGGGGGGGCGCTTCCGGCCCGGAATGGAGCTGGCCCATTCGGTTGGAATTCATCACATCCTCTGGCTCTTTCTTTCTTTCTTTCTTTCTTTCTTTCTTTCCTCCCTCCCTTTTCCTCCCTCCCTCCCTTTTTCCTTCCTTCCTTCCTTCCTTCCTTCCTTTCTTTCTTTCTTTTCTCTAGTTTTTTCTTTTATTCTTCTCTCTCTTTCTCTTCTTTCCTATCCCCTTCCCTCCCTCCCTCCCTTCTTTCTTTCTTTCCTTCCTTTCTCCTTCTTTCTTTCTTTCTTTCTTTCTTCCCTTCTTTCTTTCTTTCCTCCCTCACTCCCTTTTCCTTACTTCCTCCGTTTTTCCTTCCTTCCTTCCTTTCTTTCTTTTCTCTACTTTCTTTTTTCTTTTGTTCTTCTCTCTCTTTCTCTTCTTTCCTATCCCCTTTCCTCCCTCCCTCCTTTTTTTCTTTCTTTCTTTCTTTCTTTCTTTCTTTCTTTCTTTCTTTTCTTCTTTCCTTCCTTCCTTTCTCCTTCTTTCTTTCTTTCTTTCTTCCCTTCTTTCCTCCCTCCCACTTCCTTACTTCCTCCGTTTTTTCTTTCTTTCTTTCTTTCTTTCTTTCTTTCTTTCTTTTCTTCTTTCTTTCTTTTCTTCTTTCCTTTGTCCTTTCTTTCTTTCTTTCCTTCTTTCTTTCCTCCCTCCCTCCCTTTTCCTTACTTCCTCCCTTTTTCCTTCCTTCCTTCCTTTCTTTTCTCTAGTTTTTTTCTTTCTTCTCTCTCTCTTCTTTCCTATCCCCTTCCCTCCCTCCCTCCTTTCTTTCTTTCTTTCCTTCCTTCCTTCCTTCCTTCCTTCCTTCCTTTCTCCTTCTTTCTTTCTTTCCTTCTTTCTTTCTTTCCTCCCTCCCTCCCTTTTCCTTACTTCCTCCCTTTTTCCTTCCTTCCTTCCTTTCTTTTCTCTAGTTTTTTTCTTTTATTCTTCTCTCTCTTTCTCTTCTTTCCTATCCCCTTCCCTCCCTCCTTTCTTTCTTTCTTTCTTTCCTTCTTTCTCTTTCTTCCCTTCTTTCTTTCTTTCTTTTTTCTTCCTTTCTTTCTTTCCTCCCTCCCTCCCTTTTTCTTTCTTCCGTATTCTTTCTTTCTTTTCTCTACTTTCTTTTCTTCTTTTGTTCTTCTCTCTTTCTCCTTTTTCTTATCCCCTTCCCTCCCTCCCTCCCTCCATTCTTTCTTTTCTTTCTTTCTTTCTTCTCTCTCTTTCTCTTCTTTCCTTTCTCTTTCCTTCCCTTCCCCTCTCTCTCTCTCTCTCTCTTTCTTTTTCTTTCTTTTCACAAATGGGCTTTAACTTACAGAGGGCATAATAACGGGGAAATAAGCAACCCCCCTGGAATTATGGCAAATGAACCTGCCCTGCATGAGGCGAGGCGGATGTGTTGCTGCAGAACCCAGGAGCAGAAATGGGGTACAGGTGACAGGAAAGCAGATATTTCCTAATCTTTACTATTTTATATTATTTGTAGAGATTTGCACACGCCCTTGTTTCCCCACCTTGGCAACTTTAAGCAATGCTGGCTGGGATTTGTTGCTCATGTCTTGAAGTGGCCAAGACTGAGAAGCCCTGGCATACACTTCAAAAGAATCCCGGTTATCGATAAAAGAAACAACAAAATCAAAGTGCAACTATTGCCAAAAACTAATTAGCGAAACGAGGTCCTTCGGCCTCCAGCCCCTAAATGCTCAGCAGAAAAGTAAGTTCTTCAACCACCTCTTGATGAAGGCCGAGAATTGAGGACATCCTGTATCCTAGTCCAGAGCTGCCCAACCTTTTGAGCACCAGCGAACAGTTCCGCGGAGAAAGGTTTTTCCGTGGGCTGGAGGTCTGTGTGATTTTGTGTGTTGCCTGCATCCCACGGATGGGGCTTTGCTTGTTTGTGCAGACCAGTTGCTGGCATGCCGCGGACGGTACCGGTCCATCGACCGGGGGTTGGGGACCCCTGTCCTAGGGGACAAAGGATTGGGCCTCACTTAAGATGAGATGGAAACCTTCAGCAGATCCTCCCCTCGGAGGTTGCTTGAGTTGGGCTGAATGGTCCATGGGTCACTAGGGCTAAATTTGCTCCCCACAATTGGTGAATGGGTTGATGCATTTAAAAAAAACACAACTTTTATTAATTTTCCATTTTTACAAAGTTTCAGGTATTAAGGAAGCGACATGGTGGTTGGATAATACACAGTCCAGTAAAAAGCTTTTCCATACAGATGTCAGTTTACATCATCAAAAATTTCCCTTAGTTATTATACCAGATTCAAAATTAATACATTGCTAGTTGTAACTCAATCATTTGAAACATTTATCAACAACTTTTGACTTCTATGCCTCCAGATCCTGTTTTTAACTTTTATCTGATTTCAATTACAGTATTCCAGTTGGCTTAATGTCCATAATATTTGGGTTTCAGATAACCCACAGTTCCCTTACTTCATTACAGAATAGTTATCATGTCTAAATTACACTTATTATTTATTCAAATACATTCTTAATTTCACAATCATATTCTACTTCTCATTCTAATATCATAATATCAAATGTCAACCTTTATAATATCTAATATCAATCTTTATCCTCTGAATCCATCTTCTATATTATAATTCAAAACTATTATTCTCGTAACTAATTTATTTCCCTTCTAGGTATAACTCCTGAATATTAAACCAATTAATGTCTTTTGAAATCTCCTTACCTCATTAAGTGAGATTTAAGTCTCTTTCATTAAGGGTCACATAAAGAAAACCATTTTTTAAGTCTTAACTCTGGCCTTCCATAACAGAGCTTTTAAATCCTCGGGTGGATCTCCTTTCATTCCTGCATATGTCATTTGAATCAAAGGAGACCATCCAGTCGTCAACCGATCAAGGAAGCTAGTTCCTTCATAGTCATTAGAGTGATGCATTTTGTACCCGTGGGAAGCTCATTTTCAAGGGACCATCACGCAGAGCGTCTCAAAGGTGCTTTTTCAAAAAGCAAACTGGGCTTTGTTTCTTCTTGAAGGTATTTCCCTTCTCATCCAAGAGGCTTCTTCAGTTCAGCAAAATGTTGTCAAGGTAAAACAAAGTCCAGCTGCTTTTTGAAAAAGCACCTTTGGGACAACCATGATCTGGTTGACTGAGAATCTCCATAGTCCCCTAGAGCAGCGGTTCTCAACCTTTTCCGGGGCTCGACCCCGGCCCGCATCGCGCATGCGTGGCGCGACGGGCGCATCGCGCATGCGCGGCGCGATGGCCCGCATCGCAAAGGGGGGAAAAATGGCGGACCCCAAAAAAATGGCTGACCCAAAAAAAAATGGCGGACTGCGGTGTTTGGCGACCCCCGTGAAACGGTCGTTCCACCCCAAATGGGGTCGTGACCCACAGGTTGAGAACCGCTGCCCTAGAGTGTATCTCAAGGGTCTTAACATGAGGTGATAGGGCATGAGCCATTGAGGTCAGACCTACCAGTCAAAGTGGGTGATAGCCCCTCTGGCTACAGCTTCCATTTCTTGGACACCCAAGTCCAAAAATAATCCACTAACGGTGGGTTTGTTGCTCTAAGGGGAACATGCTCCCATCCAGAAACAAAGGGACAACCAGAATGAATCAATCCATTTGATGATACTTCTACCTTATAGTGATTTAACTTCTTTTGACCCATCTAGACTATAGTAGCCTCCAGATTCCAAGTCAGGTCTTCAACAGGTTTCCCAGTCTGGTTTAGAGTAGCTACCTACAACCAGGGTCATCAATGTTCTGATGATATCTCCCTCCAAGCTGATGGATTATCTCCAGCAGCCACTTCAGGTAGACCTTAAATAGCGATGGAGGAGAGAATTCGCTTCTGTGTGTGGAACTCCTATTTTGAAGCAACTCTAGTCACGATCCCTCCTTCCCACTCACACCAATATTCCAACATGGGTGAACATGATTTATTTATTTATTTTTATTTATATCGTTAATTTGTGGCAGCGGAACCAAAAATCCTCGTCTCGGTGGTAAAACAATTTCAGTTAATTATAACCGGGCAAATTTGCTGTGACTATCTGAACGATTTACAGGCAGTCCTCAACGTACGGCCATTGAGCCCAAAATTTCTGTCGCTAAGCGAGACAGTTGTTAAGTGAGCTTTGCCACGGTCGTTCAGTGAATCCCTGAAGTTGTTAAATTAGTCACGTGGTTGTTCAGTGAATCTGGCTTCCTCGTGGACTTTGCTTGTCAGAAAGTCACAACAGGGGGAAATCATGTGATCCCCCTGGGATGCTGCGACCATCATAAATATGAGACAGTTGCCAAGTGTTTGGATTCTGATCACACGATCAGGGAGATGCTGCAATGGCTGTACGTGTGAAAAATGATCATAAGTCACTTTTCTCATTCGAACAGTCGCTAAATGAACTGCTTTGAATCTAGGACAGAGGTAGGCAACCTTGGCTCTTTTATGACTCGTAGACTTGAACTCCCAGAATTCCTGAGCCAGCCATGCTGAGGGGAAAGGGGGAGGTTTCCAAGCTGAGCCAGGCTGGCTCAGGAATTCTGGGAGTTGAAGTCCACCAGTCATGAAGGGGCCATAGTTCCCCCATGCTGGCTGAGGAATTCTGGGAGTTGAAGTCCACAAGTCATGAGGGGGCCATAGTTCCCCCATGCTGGCTCAGGAATTCTGGGAGTTGAAGTCCCCAAGTCATGAAGGGGCCAAAGTTCCCCCATGCTGGCTCAGGAATTCTGGGAATTGAAGTCCACGAGTCACGAAGGGGCCATAATTCCCCCATGCTGGCTGAGGAATTCTGGGAGTTGAAGTCCACGAGTCATGAGGAGGCCATAGTTCCCCCATGCTGGCTCAGGAATTCTGGGAGTTGAAGTCCCCAAGTCATGAAGGGGCCAAAGTTCCCCCATGGTGGCTCAGGAATTCTGGGAGTTGAAGTCCACGAATCATGAAGGTGCCATAGTTCCCCCATGGTGGCTCAGGAATTCTGGGAGTTGAAGTCCACGAATCATGAAGGGGCCATAATTCCCCCATGCTGGCTCAGGAATTCTGGGAGTTGAAGTCCACGAGTCATAAAAGAGCCCAGGTTGCCTACCCCTAGTCTAGGACTATCTGTACTGGCCACAAAAGAATTATACTGTTGCTATGTGACTTCCGAAACAGCAGTCTAAAACCTGTATTTCAGGCGTCACGCTTGGGAGGTCAGCTCCACGCTGCGGCTTCCTTTGCCCTCCAACTAAGGAAGGGAACAACACTTGCTAACTGCCACTGTCTTTCCTACTGCAGACGTTGACGAGTGTGAGACTCCGGGAATTTGTATGAACGGCTGGTGTATCAACACCGAGGGCTCGTTTCGGTGCGAGTGCCTGGGAGGGCTGGCCATCGGCGTGGACGGGCGGGTCTGCGTGGATACCCACGTCCGCAGCACCTGCTACGGTGGCATCAAGAAGGGCACTTGCGCCCGTCCCTTCCCGGGAGCCGTCACCAAATCGGAGTGTTGCTGTGCCAATCCAGACCATGGATTCGGAGAGCCATGCCAACCTTGCCCTGCCAAAAACTCCGGTGAGTCCACTTCAGACAAGGGATCATTGGGGGCGCCAGGTTTTGTTTCCCCTGAAGACGTCCGAGCTAAAGGCTCCTGCCTCCTCTGGATTTTCAAGCGGTTAAAACTTCTCTGTGCACAGCAGAGTAAGGGTACTCTGAGGAGCCCACAGAACATGCTAAATATTTTGGTGAAGGTTATCTTTAACGCACAGTTGAGGTGTATAGAAGAAAGAGGTGAGTCTTTCATTGCATCATGGCAACCATCTTCTTGACATAGTTTGAACCCTCCCCTCCATATTTGGGGCAGAGATAGGAGCTGCTGGGAATATTCCAGGCATGGGTTGTGGGATTAAGCTGCTAACGTCAGAAGTTGTTGTTAGTTGCGAAGTCGTGTCCGACCCATCCTGACCGCATGGACAACGTTCCACCAGGCTTTCCTGTCCTCTGCTATCTTCTGGAGTCCATTTAAGCTCCCGCCTCCTGCTTCAGGGACTCCCTCCAGCCCCCTCCTTCTCTGTCGTCCCCTTCTTCTTCTCTTGCCCTCCATCTTGCCCAGCATCAGGCTCTTCTCCAGGGAGTCCTTCCTTCTCATTAGGGGGCCAAAGTCCTTGAGTTTCAACTTCAGGCTCTGGCCTTCTCAAGAGCAGTCGGGGCTGATCTCCTCTAGGACTGACCGGTTGGATCACCTTGCAGTCCAACGGACTCGCAGGAGTCTTCTCCAGCATCATAGTTCAAAGGCCTCCATTCTTTGGCACTCAACCTTTCTTTTTTTTCTCTCTCTCAGAAAAAGTCTTTAATGCTGGAAGAGGCGGACGAGGGGTACGGAGACAAAGATGACAAGTGCAGGTTGGGGAGGGGGCGCAGAAAAAAAATAGGTTACATTTTCTCCAAGATCTAGTCCAACTGGTGTGATTGAGGAGTCAAAATGGGCAAAAATATAAACAGTGAACACAAAACTGATAATCCCAGCTGTAGGAGTTCATTAAGCCTCTGCACCTTTCCCAAATCTTGAATACCTTTTTTGAGGTGAGCAACTGGAGTCGCTGGCAGTTTTCCAATCGGTTCTTAACAAAGACTTTACACAGCTGAGCGTCTCTCCCGGCTCAGTTGCTGGGAGGGAAGCGCTGCCTCCTCCTCCTCCTCCCCCCCAGCTCAGTCGGGTCCCCCCCTCTACCCACCCGAGAGAGACCAAGGAGGCAGCGGCGGCCGCACCGGGGCGAGCACGGAGAGGCCTTTATTCACCCAGGGGCGACGTTACACGGCCATGCCGTCGGCGGGGCGCCGCTCCTCCCGGTAGCCCTTCAGCAGCTGGTTGACCAGCGTCTTCTCGCCGTCCTGGCGGGGCAGCAGCAGCGGCGGGAGTGGGTTGCCCTTGTACTCGATCACCGCCCTCTCGGCCCGGTCCAGGTTGTCGTTCTTGGGGATCCGCACCATCCGCGTGTAGCCTCCCTGGTGGGGCGCGAAGCGGGGCACCAGCACCTGGAAGAGCTTGGGCAGCAGGTCCTTCTCCGTCAGCCAGAAGTCGGCCAGGCGCATGGCCTGCGGGTCCGTGTCACCGCACTTGGCGTGCTCGATCAGCTGCTTGGCGTAGAAGCGCATCTCGTCGGCGCGGGCGCGCGTGGTCTCGATCCTCTCGTGGCGCACCAGGCCCGTGACGAGGTTCCGCAGCATGTCGAGGCGCGAGCGCGGCCCGAGCCCCAAACGGCGCCGCAACCGCCCGTGCGAGATGCCGAGCACCGCCGTCAGCCTCATTGCCGGGTCCCCAGAAGCTGCCACGAGCAGGGCGGAAGGCGGCACTCAACCTTTCTTATTGTCCAACTTTCACAGCCACACATTGCCACTGGGAAAACCATGGCCTTGACTACACGCACTTTTGTTGGCAGGGTGATGTCTCTGCTTTTTAACATCAGAAGTGGTGGAAGTCAACTCTGGGTGGAGAACAGGACATATTTAGTCCCTTAATTCTTTGGAGAGAGGAAGAGATGTTAGGTCAGTGGTGGCGAACCTATGGCACGTGTGCCAGAGGCGGCACTCGGAGCCCTCTCTGTGGGCACACGCACCGTCGTCCCAGCCCCGCCTCCTCCCATGGTCCCCACCTCACCAGCAGCCCCCCTGAAGGAGAGTTGCCCCCGGGCGCGGCCCACGTGAAGCAGCGCAGCCAAGGACATGGTAGCTGGGCAGCGGGGACAAGACTCTGCCCTTGCGCCCCGTTGCACGCAGATGATGCTGCAGGGCACGGATGGAGGACGTGGCCACCATGGCGCTGCTGGGCTGCCTGGGTGATCTGTGGCGGGCCATGGAGGTGGTGGGTGGCCCAGCGGGCAGGGCAGAGCAGAGACGGGGGTGGGGGGCGGTTTTGGGGCACTCGGTCACTAAAAGGTTCGCCATCACTGTGTTAGGTGGAGGAACTGATTCCTTAGCACTTTCTGTGTTGCCCACAAGCACCGTGGATCGGGCTGGTCATTCCTACATATCATTGCGTCCTGCTCTCCTGGTGTCCCGTTTGGGATCTGGGGAGAGCAGTGTGTAAGAAAAGCTTTTTTTTTCCTGAATAGAAGAAATTTGGCTGGGGAAAAAGAGAATGACCGATTTCATTGAGTTTTTTTAAAAAAGAATCCGCTTTCTTTAGATCAGCGGTTCTCAACCTGTGGGTCGCGACCCCATTTGGGGTCGAACGACCATTTCATGGGGGTCGCCGACGCAGGGGGCAGCACCGCACATACGCGGGGTAGCACCACGCATGTGTGATGCGGGCCGTAATGTGCCACGCATGCGCAATGCATCATGCGCCCCGCATGTGCAATGCGGGCCATCGCACCATGCATGCGCATGCGCGATGCGGGCCGTCACTCATGTGCATGCGCAATGCGGGCTGTCACACCACGCATGTGCGATGCGCCATGCATGCGCAATGCAGGCTGTCGCGCCACGCATGCGCGGTGCAGGTCAGGGTCGCGGCCTGAAAAAGGTTGAGAACCGCTGCTTTAGATGGCCTGGGCAAGGTTACTTTTTTTTTGTACTTTGAGGCCTTCCTTGGAATGACCAAGTGATCCTTCTGCCCGGTGGAAGTCCTTCCAGGAACAGGTGCGTAGGGGAGCAAGCCTCAGGGAGAGCTTGTCCCTCTGGAGAGGCCATCTCTAGCCCCTGGGGAAGGAGGGAGAGGACACATCAAGAGGTCTCGCAACTGCAGAAGTGACCTGAGATGGCTCTCCACTGACCTTAAACAGACTGGCAAATGTCAGTCTGCCTAGTTTGGTTTCTCAGTGGCTTTGCCAGGAGTCAGGCAGTGGCCGGGCGCCAAAGAATTGCTTCTTTGAGGATTCGGGATAATGAGCACGCCAGTAAGTCAGGAGGTTTTTCAGCTTCATTAGTACTTTTAGCAGGCCGTTTTAAGCAGAAGCAGAAGCGGATCAAGGAGAGTATCTGTAGCTCAGGGTTAAAACGTTGAGCTTGGCAGTTTTCTTGCAGAGGCTTCATGACCCAACTATTTTTTTGTGCTAGAAGGGAATGGGGTGGGGGTGGAGGAGGAGGAGGAGGAAGAGGAGGAGGAGGAGGAAGAGGAGGAGGGGGAGGGCTGTGGAGTCCTTGATGCTCTCTTTTCTTGCAGACATTTCATGACCCAACTACCGTAAGTTACAATATCAGTGCTAGAAGGTGTGGAGTTTATGAGGAGGAGGAGGAGGAGGAAGGAGGAAGGGACTGTGGGGTCCTTGGTGATCTCTGAGCTTGACTCTTTTCTTGCAGACATTTCATGACCCAACTAAGTAACATCTTCAGTAGGAGGGAGGGTGGGGTTTGCTTTCTGTTTATAGATCAGTGAGTTGCCTTGTGCAGTCACCCTTCTTGATTAGGTTGTTCTTTACGTGTTTGTCTGAGTTCAGAGAGACCGCCGAGTTCAGAGAGCACCAAGGACCCCACCGTCCTTCTCCTACTCTCCACAACCCCCCTCCCTTCTGGCACTGATGATGTATGTGGTTGGGTAATAAAAGGTCTGCAAGAAAACCACCAGACTCAGAAAGCACTGAGTATCCCACTTCCTTCTCCTCCTCCTCCTCCTCCTCCTCCTCCTCCTCCTCCGCAAACCCCACTCCCTACTGGCACTGATAATGTTACCAAGTTGGGTCATGAAACATCTGCAAGAAAACCACCCAGCTCAGAGAGCAACAAGGACCCCACATTCATCTGCTCCTGCTCCTCCTCCTCCTCCTCCTCCTCCTCCTCCTTCTTGCAAATTGCACTCCCTAGTAGGACTGATGATGTTATCTAGTTTGGTAATGAAACATCTGCAAGAAAACCACCAAGCTCAGA
The DNA here is from genome assembly GCA_034064705.1 of Bothrops alternatus. NCBI lineage: Eukaryota > Metazoa > Chordata > Lepidosauria > Squamata > Viperidae > Bothrops > Bothrops alternatus. The sequence goes on along the minus strand of JARGCV010000766.1, from coordinate 110,401 downwards.
GAGCAACAAGGACCCCACAGTCATCTCCTCCTCCTCCTCCTCCTCTCCACACACCCCCTTCTAGTCCTGACGGTGTTACATAGTTGGGTAACGAAAAGTCTGCAAGAAAACAACCAAGTTCAGCGAGCACCAAGGACTCCACAGTTCCACCCTGAACTACAAAGTGTTATGGTTCCGGCTAATGAAACACTTCAAAGAACTTCCAGGCACTGCTTTTCCTAAAAGCCATTTATTATGTTACAAAATGTCTGTACGAAGGTATGCTAAGATCTAAAATTCCCACCCACCGAGCAGTATTTTGCTAGCATTTCCACTCCCTACTTTGCTGTCATAATATATGTTCACCAATTAGCGTGAAGGGCAAAGGTTCCCTAACTCTGTGTTTCCCGGGCTTTTCCCACCTCCCTCCTCTGCTCTGCATTAACTCTAAAAATACCAGACAGTTCTGCATATTTTGTCAAAGCAAGAATATACAGTATTTGCAGCATTGGCACAAAGGTTTTATTGGAACTGTAAACTTCTAGAATTGTCTCAGTGTAAAAATACGCCCTCGAAATTCAGCAATCTTCTGCAGTGCCACTACATAACTTTCCCCACTGTGAAAAAATGTACGGGATCAATTTGTATGGAACGCACACACATTGTAATTTGCACCTAATTATTTTTCACTAGTTAGGAAAATATTTGAGAAAGCTTCTCATTTTTTTTTAAAAAAAAAAACCACGCTTCTGTGGAGGGCACGTTGCGCGTTAATGTTTGCAAGCAATGAGGATATTTCACCTGCGATATGAACACGTTCAGTTTGTGCTAGATTGTCTCTTGATGTCGCTTTCCCAAATGGCAAATGTTTGTTTGTTTGTTTTCTCTCCCCTCCAGCTGAATTCCAAGCGTTGTGTAGCAGCGGGATAGGCATCACAGCGGATGGACGAGGCAAGTTCTCAGCACTTACTATGGGTTTTCAGGCAGATTCTGGCGGAATATTAGAGAGGGGGGAAAACCTTCTATTAATAAGCACAATTTAAGGCAGGGGTAGGCAACCTTGGCTCTTTTATGACTCGTGGACTTCAACTCCCAGAATTCCTGAGCCAGCAACGCTTCTTCTAGCGGAGAGCTTTCATTAGATGTGTCCAAATGGAAGCTGAATGACCAGTTGCCAGAGAGATACTTTAATATAGATTCCTGCCCTGGGCAGGGGGGTTGGACTAGATGACCTCAGGGGGAGCCTCTCTTCCAGCGGAAGGCTTCTAATCTTCCTACTATTTTAACCCTAGGGGGTATTTCACCTTCATTCATTTCTCCAAAGATCTGATCCCGCGTTTTTTCCACCTCTGTATATTTTGACATTGAGTAGGATTGTAACGTTCTGTCAGGAAAGTCGGAAGGCGCAGCTTAGTCCTCAGATGACGATCACGACGGAGCCCCCCCCCCCAAAATGTCCTGTGGCTAAGCGAGACATTTGCTAAGCGGGTTTGCCCTCTCCCCCCCTCCCGATCTTGCAACCTTCCTTGCCTCGGTTGTTAAGTGAATCTCCACAGTTCTTCAATGCCTAACAAGGTCGTTAAGTGGATCCCCATGGACTTTGCTGGTCAGGAGGACACGAGAGGGCCCTTGTACCTTTTTTTAAAAAAAAACAACAAGTTTTATTAATTTTTAATTTTTTACATCCAAGTGCTTAAGAAACAACGTGGTGATGGGGTAATCAATTATCCAGTAACAAAGTCATACATATAATAATAATAATTAATAATAATAATAATAATAATAGTAAAGTTGGAAGGAACCTTGGAGGTCATCAAGTCCAACCCCCTGCTCAGGCAGGTAACCCTATGTACCTCAGGTTAACTCCTTAAAGATTCCCTCTCTATTTCCCTTAATTAATATGCCATATTCAAATTAACAGATTTCTAAATAGAGCTCAGTCAATCAATACATGTATCAATACCGTTTTACTTATACAAATCCAAGTCCTGTTTTTAAGCTTTACTTGATTCCAATTACCATATTCCAGTTTAGCCTTAAATAAGCGTACTGTTTACACTTCGGGTAACCCTAATTTCCCTCACTTCATAACATAATAATTATGATATCGAAAATAAACCTCTTGTTCCAAAAGTTACATTCTTACTTTTCCCAAGTACAGTATATTCTATTTCTTGTCCTAATAGCTCCTCATTTACGGATACCATGTCACAATCCATTTCCATATTCTCATTCCATTACAAAGTGATTACCATATCTAAAATAGACATATTATTCCAAAAATTACATTCTTTCTCTATTTCACATGTATATTCTATTTCATGTCCTTATAACACCTCATTTACTGATACGGTAACTTCCATTATCTAAAAACCTTTTCCATATTACAATTCCAAACTATAATCTAACGATTAGTTTTCATCTCTATACATTTTGGTTATGTCTGGCCTTACGGCTGTAATAAACAGATTAGATTAGTTTTCATCTCCGTTGTAAATCTAAATCCTAAATATTAAATCAATCAATGTCTCTAAAAAAAAAACCTTTTTAACCCATCAAGTGGAATTTTAAATCCCATTTTTAAATCTGACTCTGGCTTTCTTTTTATACCAAGCGGGTTTCCATAACAGAGCTTCTATACCAGCGGTTCTCAACCTGTGGGTCGCGACCCCATTTGGGGTCGAACGACCATTTCACGGGGGTCGCCAAACAACGCAGTCCGCCATTTTTCCCCCCCTTTTCCCCTCAGCCGGCGCAGGGGGCAGCACCGCGCATGCGCGATGTGGGCCGTCACACCACGCATGCGCGATGCGGGCCTTCGCGCATGCGCGGCGCAGGTCGGGGTCGCGGCCTGAAAAAGGTTGAGAACCGCTGCTCTATACCATCAGATGGGTCTCCCTTCATTCTGTTGTACCTTTGAACGGTCACTGAATGAACCATTGTAAGATGAGGATTAGCTGTATTTGGTTATTAGGCCTCTCTCCCTCATTAGCATTTCCGTGGCGGCTGGGGGATTCTGGGAGTTGAAGTCCAGACATCTTCGAGCTTTCAAGGCTGACAAAAAAAAAAAAAGAACAAAATGGGGGGGAACGTTGAGGAGAGGGGCTGAGGTTGTGATTCTCCGGCACAGATATTAACGAGTGCGCCTTGAATCCTGACATCTGCCCCAACGGCATGTGTGAAAACCTCCGAGGGAGCTATCGTTGCATTTGCAATCTGGGCTACGAATCGGACCCCACTGGGAAGAACTGCGTGGGTGAGTAAGAACGGAGCAGAGCTAAAACAGGTGGGTGCTGTCTGAGACCAGCACACTGAGGCTGGCCTTTGAGCCAAGGGCGGGTGGCGAGACTGTAAGACTGGGCTGAAAACTGTGGACTCTGGAAAGAGTGCGGAGAAGAGCCCGAGTAGGGGGTTGGACTAGATGACGTCCAACTGTATTATTCTACTCTGCTCTGCTCTACTCCACTCCACTCCACTCCATCCTTCTATTCTATTCTATTCTATTCTATTCTATTCTATTCTATTCTATTCTATTCTATTCTATTCTATTCTATTCTATTCTATTCCATTCTTCCATTCCATTCCATTTATTCCATATTCTATCCTATCCTATCCTATTCCATTCTATTCCATTCCATTTATTCCATATTCTATTCTATTCTATCCTATCCTATCCTATCCTATTCTATCCTATCCTATCCTATCCTATCCTATCCTATCCTATTCTTTTCCATTCTATTCCATTCCATTCCATTTATTCCATATTCTATTCTATTCCATTCCATTCCATTCCATTCCATTCTTCCATTCCATTCCATTCTATTTATTCCATATTCTATTCTATCCTATCCCATCCTATCCTATTCTTTTCTTTTCCATTCTATTCTATTCTATTCCATTCCATTCCATTTATTCCATATTCTATTCTATTCTATTCTATTCTATTCTATTCTATTCTATTCTATTCTATTCTATTCTATTCCATTTATTCCATATTCTATTCTATTCTATTCTATTCTATTCTTCCATTCCATTTATTCCATATTCTATTCTATTTTCTATTCTATTTTCTATTCTATTTTCTATTCTATTTTCTATTCTATTTTCTATTCTATTCTATTCTATTCTATTCTATTCTATTCTATTCTATTCTATTCTATTCTATTCTGCATTCTACTCTACTCTACTCTACTCTACTCTACTCTACTCTACTCTACTCTACTCTACTCTACTCTACTCTACCCTACCCTACCCTACCCTACCCTACCCTACCCTACTCTACTCTACTCTACTCTACTCTACTCTACTCTACTCTACTCTATTCAAGAAGAACAGTGGCTGGAATTGGGAATGTCTTTTTTAATGAAGAGAAGGACGAGGGGGGACAGGATAGCAGCCTTCCAATATCTCAGGGGCTGCCCCAAAGGAGAGGGAGTCAAGCTATTCTCCAAAGCGCCTGAAGGCAGGACAAGAAGCAACGGATGGAAACTAATCAAGGAGAGAAGCAACTTGGAATTAAGGAGAAACTTCCTGACAGATAGAACAATGAATTGGTGGAACCACCTGCCTTCAGAAGCTGTGGATGCTCCAGTACTGGAGGTTTTGAAGCAAGGATCTGTTTGAAATGATAACAGGGCTTCCTGGCCAAGCAGAGGGTTGGACTCGATGACCTCCAAGGTCCTTTCCAACTTTGTTATTTTGTGCAATAGTGCCGAATACCTGTAGCTTGAGCTTGTGGGTTGTTTTCCAAACGTTTCGTTACCAGGCTAGGCAACCTCTTCAGCAAAGCTTAGGGGACGTCTGTGCCAGTGCTCTTCTGCTCATCAGGGCTTCAGATGTGGGTGTGTCAAGTGAGGGTCTGGTGGTGGGTCAGGTGTGATGAAAATGAGCTCTGTCCTTTTGAGGGAGTGATGATGATGAGAACAACACACACACACACACACAAAACACTGGCAAGGCAACCTATTGTATATAAACTGGGAGCAAACCCTGCACTCACTAGCATGGATGCTGTAACCTAGTTGCATAATGAAACGTCTGCAAACAAAGAACCCAGCCCAGAGAGCAGCGAGGACTTCAGCCTCGCAAAACTTGGCCTTGAAGGTGAGTGATGATTGTTAACAGAATGGACATCGTGGGAAACTACGGTTTTCCATCTAATTCCCAATGGGAAGGATAGGAAGGCTGGAAGAGAGGAAAGTCAGAATTAAACCCCATTGTGTGTGTTTAGTCTACTCTACCCTATTAAGCTCCCTTGATTTTTTTTTTAAAAAGTGGCTAGTCCTTGTGGCTCAAAAGAGGATGGAGGAAAAAGGTCGCTCTCCCCCGTGCCTGCCAGCACATTGGTCAGCTGCTGTGTCTTACTTCTCTCTCCAGATGTTGACGAGTGCGCCATCAATCGCCTGTTGTGTGACAATGGCTTGTGCCGCAACACGCCTGGGAGCTATAGCTGCAGCTGCCCCAAGGGGTTTGTCTTCCGGACTGAGACAGACACGTGTGAAGGTAACTGTCTCTGTTTTCTCTGGGTCTGGAAGTGGGTACGCTGCAGATACCAAACATCAAGGTAGAAGCCTTGAAACCATGGCAGCGAAGGTGCATGGTTGACTCTAGTAGATTCCAAACAGCTTGTGGCCACAAAGCAAGAAATTGGGACAGATTCTCGCAAACTCTCCAGCTTTTAATTTCTTCTTGACGGACCTGATCATTGGGTGCTATCTAACAAAATGAAATTCAATAGTGAAAAAAGTAAGGTTTTACACTTAGGCAAGAAAAACCAAATGCACAGGTATAGTATAGGGGGTACCTGGCTTAATAGCAGTAATTACAAAGGGATCTCGGAGTTCTAGTGGACAATCACTTAAATAGGAGCCAGCCCTGTGCTGCAGCTACCAAAAAAGGCCAACACAGTGCTGGGCTGCATTAACAGACAGAGAGAATCAAGATCACGTGAAGTGTTGATACCACTTTATAATGCCTTGGTGAAGCCACACCTGGGATACTGCATCCAGTTTTGGTCGCCATGATATATAAAAAAGATGCTGAGACTCTAGAAAGAGAGCAGAGAAGAGCAACAAAGATGACTAGGGAACTGGAGGCTAAAACATATAAGGAATGGTTGCTGGAATTGGGCATGTCTAGTTTAATGAAGAGAAGGACCAGAGGCAGTGGTGGGATTCAAATATGTGAACAACCGGTTCTCTGTGTGGATGCTGCTTCCGGAAGTCCATTCTGGGCCTGAGCAACAAAAAATTAGCTGGTGCAAAGCGGCTGAATCCCAACACTGACCAGGGGGGACATGATAGCAGTCTTCCGGTATCTCAGGGGTTGCCCCAAAGGAGAGGGAGTCAAGCTATTCTCCAAAGCACCTGAAGGCAGGACAAGAAGCAATAGATGGAAACTGACCGAAGAAAGAAGCAACCTAGAAATAAAGATTCCTGACAGAGCAATTAACCAGTGGAACAACCTGCCTCCAGAAGCGGTGAATGCTCCAACACTGGTGGTTTTTAAGAAGAGACTGGACAGCCATTTGTCTGAAATAGTATAGGGTTTCCTGCCTGAGCAGGGGGTTGGACTGGATGATCCCCAAGGTCCCTTCCAACTTTATTACTACTACTACTACTACTATTGATGATGATTAAAGTCCTGGAGACTAAAACATATGAAGAAGAGTTGCTGGAATTGGGTATATGTAGTTTAATGAAGAGAAGGACTAGGGGGGACAGGATAGCAGTCTTCCAATATCTCAGGGGCTGCCCCAAAGAAGAGGGAGTCAAGCTGTTCTCCAAAGCGCCTGAAGGCAGGACAAGAAGCAACGGGTGGGAACTGATCAAAGAGAGAAGCAACCTGGAATTAAGCAGACATTTCCTGACAGTGAGAATAATTAACCAGTGGAACAGAAGTTGCCTGAAGCAGCTGGAGGTTTTTAAGAAGAGGTTGGTCTTCAGACATTTGTCTGACATGGGATAAGGTCTCCTGCTCGAAAAGGCGGTTGAGCTAGATGATCTCTAAGGTCCCTTCCAACTCTCTTATTCTATTAATTTTCCCAAAATCAAGGATGAAAAAGTCAAGAAGTTGGCTGCTACGGCCTCATGAAAGCTCCAGATGTCTTTCATATGTGTTGCCATGAGGGGCTTTGCTCAGACAGCTGTGGCGACCATCTTGACTTTTTCCAACACACACAACTACACACCTTGCAACCTGCAGCACAAATACCCTGTCACCTTCCCTGCCTGTATCTTGCACCCTTTTCCGTCTGTCTCCTAGATATTAACGAGTGTGCCTCCAGCCCCTGCGTCAACGGGATCTGCCGGAACAACGCCGGCTCCTTTGCCTGCGAGTGCTCGCCTGGAAGCAAACTGGATCCCAGCGGCACCATTTGTGTTGGTAAGGAGCTACCCTAACCAGTAATGGTCATAAGGCTGAGCTTTAGAGCCAGGGTCTGGGGTCCTGGACTCTGGATGTGTGTGCAAAGGAGGGCGTAAGGTCTTGCCTCAGCTATCTACTCAGGAAAGCGTGACTCTTGAAACGAATGTTATTTCAAAAGAACTTTTACTGAAAGAAAGTGATTGCAAGGAAGTCAGGCAGAATCTGAAGTTCCCGCGCAAGCTGTTAAGCTAAATTCCCCAATATGCAAACCCCACCCTGATGCCCCAGTCCGTCAGGCACCAATCTGCTGGTGGAAAGGTGTTATGAGAACTCCGAGGCCAGTCCAGATCGGCCCACCTCCCACCTCCCAAATTCCCATACAGATACATCAAAACGAAGCAGCAAATTCTCTACTCCCCATACTACATCCCCCCTTCCTTTGGAATGGCAGCTTTCCGATAGGGACCTGACAGGGTGCCAGGGAACGGTCACCCCATTTAATGGAATATGTGGATGACGTATTGAGGAAGGAAGGGAAGAGAAGCTGGCTAGGCAACCATCAGAGAAGAGAGACAGGAGGCCTCAGTGACCCAATGGTCGGGCGAAGAAACTTAAGAAGGACCCATCCTAACGGATCAGGTGGTTAAAAGTGACGGCGGGAAATTTGTCCTTTCAGACTTGCAAGATTCTGTTATTGTAGCTGTTAAGATGTTTAATTTAGTAGCTGGAACAGTAAAAGTGTGCAATGGGCCAGAAGACACAATTGTAGTTGATTGGTAGGATTCATGCATTAGGTAATCTACACTGTGATTGGTTGTTATAAGTATAAAGGGGGAGTTCCCCTTTTTTCCCGCCTTTTTCTTCTGTGTGCTCTGTATACTTTTTGATTTACCTCATGTTGTTACTATGTTCCTGACTATCTTGTCTGCTCATGCATGAGGCAACCTGTCATGATTCCGACAGATGAAACTCTTCAAAAGAACTTTGAGGCATTGTTTACCTTAAAGAATCTTTATTTGGAATAGCGTAATATCAGTACTACATAATCGAAGCCAAAAGCTGAATTCCCCTCCCCTGAGCACATAGTATCAAAGCACAATTCCATCCTTCAATTAACAGTCATAAATCACATTCCCCAATTAGCTTGAAGGCAGCTGCCAATTCCTTATCAGCTCGGGTTACAACAACCTTGTTTCTCACGCTAGGTTTAGTGTTGTTATGTCTAGCTGGACTCTCGTTCACATTCCCCCCTCCCAGCATCATCTAACTCTAAAAGCAAAAGGTAAAAGATGGCTACATTTCCATCTGTTGTCAATGCAAAAACATCCGATGTTAGCAACGTTGACAATCTACGCTGTGACTGATTGCTGTGGGTGTAAAGGGGGAATTTCCCTTTTCCCCCCATTTTTTTCTTCTCTGTGTTCTTTATACTTTTTGATTTACCTCATGGTGTTCCTGATTATCTTGTCTGCTTTTGCATGAGGCAATCAACGCTATAATTGGTTGCTGGGTATAAAGGGGGAGTTTCCCTTTTTTCCCGCCTTTTTCTTCTGTGTGCTCTGCATGCTGTTTAGATTTACCTCATGATGTTCCTGTGTACCTGACTATCTTGTCTGCTCCTGCATGAGGCCGTCTACGCTGTGATAGGTTGCTGTGGGTATAAAGGGGGAGCTTCCCTTTTTGCCTGCCTTTTTCTTCTGTGTGTTGTGAATGCTGTTCTGTGATTTACCTCATGATTCACCTCATAATGATGTAGTGATGTGCCTGATTATCTTATTTACTGTAAATATAGCTGTAAAATATACTTATTTATATAAACTTGCAAGTTTGTATCAGCATCTCTGACTTCAATTGGGACACCTGCTGCGCAATCCCCTTACAATATCTTTACTGTAAAATAGAATTATCTCATTTGGTTGTGCAAGACGATGGGCTGGATGAACTGTTTCTCACCAGCAAGTGGGAACCAAGATGTACTTTTCTAACACCTGGCCATGTGCAATGATGCCTCTTTGCTGCAGACCCCACCCCCTCCAACCTATCTCTCTGCTTTCATGCCCCAGACAGCATGAAGGGCACCTGTTGGCTCAACATCCAAGAAGGACGCTGTGAAGTCAACATCAACGGGGCTACCTTGAAGTCCGAATGCTGTGCCACATTGGGGGCTGCCTGGGGCAGCCCCTGTGAACGCTGTGAGATCGGTAAAGTGAGATCGGTAAAGGGACTCTGATCCACGGGGTGCCTTCCTTTGGGTCTCCCAACAAGCCACCATGCCACAAGGCTTTACCCTTTTTCTCTCTTCGGTTCCAGATGCCGCCTGCCCACGAGGTTACGCCAGGAGGAAGGGTCTCTCTTGTGAAGGTAGCTTCCATCTCTGGTTGGTGAGCCCTGCCTTTTTTCTCGAGGGGCTGGGTATGGAGCTCCCCAACCTCTGAAAAAGAGGAATTGGTTGTCTCTGAGAGATTCGGGAGGAAGGATGTGGAGATGCTCAGAGACAACCTGCTGTGGAACCTGGCAGAAAGCTCCTTCACCACCGGTGAATGGTCAAAGAACATCCCAGCCAGGTTCTTCTCAAGTTGGACTGCTCAAGCGTTGACAGGACCTCAGCTCAGTTCTGCTCAGATGGGAGATTTCCCAGCAGTCTGTATGGTGCCCTTCCAGAAGAATGCTAGGGAGGTCTTCTAGGGCTGCCCCGGCCATGGCCGCCAGCAGGAGCTTCTGTCCTCCAACCATTGTTTCTCTCTGCCCCACCAGATGTGAACGAGTGTGACGTCTTCCCGGGGGTCTGCCCCAATGGCCACTGCGTGAACACGGCAGGGTCTTTCCGATGTGAATGTCCAGAGGGCTTGACCTTGGATGGTTCTGGCCGGACCTGCGTGGGTGAGGACCGGGTGATATGACTCATCTAGCCGCCTTCTTCTCTTGGGGAGCGCTGAAACTGAAGGAAGAAAGGAAATGAAGGAAGGGGAGGAGGGAGGATAGAAAGAGAAGGAAGGAAAGAAGGAAGGAGAGAGGGAAAGAAGAGAAGGAAGGAAGGAAGGAAGGAAGGAGATAAGAAGGGAGAGGAAGGAAGGAAGGAAGGAAAAAAGTGATGAGGCAAGGAAAAAGGAGAGGGGAGGGGAGGAGAGACAGGAAGGAAAGAAAGAAAGAAAGAAAGAAAGAAAGAAAGAAAGAAAGAAAGAAAGAAAGAAAGAAAGAAAAAGAAAGAGAGATAGAGAGAGAGATGAGGCAAGGGAAGAGGAGAGAGGGGAGGAGAGGAGACAGAGAGAAAGGAAGGAAGAAAAAGAAAGAAAGAGGAAGGAAGGAAGGAAACCAATGAGAGGAGGCAAGGGAAAAGGAGATGGGGAGGAGAGAAGAGAGACAGAGGAAGGAAGGAAGGAAGGAAAAGAAAAAGAAAGAAGGTGAGAGAGAGAGAAGGAAGGAAGGAAGGAAGGAAGGAAGGAAGGAAGGAAGGAAGGAAGGAAGGAAGGAAAAAGCAATGAGTGAGGAGGCAAGGGAAAAGGAGAGAGGAGGAGAGGAGACAGAAAGGAAGGAAGGAAGGAAGAAAAAGAAAGAGGAAGGAAAGGAAGGAAGGAAGGAAGGAAGGGAGAACCCCTGCTCTCTGCTTTTTCACTAAATCCTCACCCCAGCTTTCTGACTTCTCCATTCCTTCTCGCTTCTCCCCCACCCAGACGTGCGGCTGGAGCAGTGTTACATGAAGTGGGCCGAGGACGAGTGCACCGTGGCGCTGCCAGGGAAATACCGCATTGACCTTTGCTGCTGTTCCGTTGGTGCGGCCTGGGGCAAGGACTGTGAGGAATGCCCCAAGCCCGGCTCGGCCGAATTCAAAGCCATCTGTCCGCGGGGACCTGGTTTTGCCAACAGGGGAGACATCTTATCCGGCCGGCCCTTTTACAAAGGTGTGAAGAGGGTTTGTGGATGGGCGATTGCGAAAATCCATCAGCGAGGAAGTCAAGGAGGGCTGAGAATCACCGGAAGGCTTAGCACAGGGGTCAGCCTTAAGCGGGGAGTAAGGCAAAGAGTGGGGATCCCCCTTAAACCACTGCTTGAGGGGGCAATAGAGGTTTGTGCATCGCAGAAGCAGATTTCCATGCTGACAGTGCTGTGCCGTTGGCCAAGAACCTGAATAATTTGCAGCGAATGTTTGATCGAATGTATCATGCAACAAAGATCAAATGTAATGAGTTTCTCGAAGATTGGGGATGCTTTCTTAAACCACCAATGCACAAGGTTATAAGGCAGTGACGGCGAACTTTTTAGAGACCGAGTGCCCAAACTGCAACCCACTTATGCATCGTCGGGTGCCAGGTGGGTGTGGCCCATTGGGTGGGTGTGGCCCATTGGGTGGGTGTGGCTGCGGTGGTAACGGCACACCAGGTGGGACTAAAAAGTTGAATCAATCAATTCCAACTTTGCAAAATCTTTTTTTTTCCCGCAAGAAGTTAAAATTGACTGAACCTTTTTTTTTTTTTGCACACGACGGCGGAGGCCTAAAGCGAAAAGGTTTTTATAAAACCCAGCTGAAGGCCCAGGACTGGGGCGACGGCGCGCGTGCCCACAGAGAGGGCTCTGAGCGCCGCCTCTGGCACCCGTGCCCCAGGTTCGCCACCACTGTTATAAGGGATATTTGGAGTGGGGGAGGGGGAAATGGGAGAATACAAGTGTGTTGATCGAGGGAACAGATTCATTTTGTATGCTGGCAATGCTGTGCTGCTGGCCGAGAACCTGAATAATTTGCAGCGAATGTTTGATTGAATGTATCACGCCACGAAGATCAAGTGCAGTGAGCTTCTCAAAGCCTGGGAAATAGGATGTCTGCTCTCTGGCGTGGAGTTTCTCCTCTGCAACAACGAAGCATCTTTATTCTGGACAGAACTTCTCATTTTTCCATGGTCTGTTACAGTATGGAGCGTGCACTTCCAACAGGTGTAGTTTGAGTGTCTGTGGAGGTTCTCCGTCACCCGACGTTCTTTGTTTTTCTTTGAAGACGTTTTGCTTCCCATCCAAGAAGCTTCTTCAGTTCTGACTGAATGGCGGAGAATGGAAGGATTTATATTCCTTGCAATCATCTGGACATTAGTACTCTCTCTGAGAGTCATTGAGGCCACTTGGAGATTTATCTGTGCCCTCAAAAGTGTAGAACTTTTTTTGGGAAATCCTGAAAGGACAGTGTTGTAAACAGGAGATCGGTGGTGTCATATTCCTCCCCCTCTGTTGAGACAGGGCTGGTCAGTCTTATTGTAGGTGTTCCTTCCTTCCTTCCTTCCTTCCTTCCTTCCTTCCTTCCTTCCTTCCTTCCTTCCTTCCTTCCTTCCTTCCTTCCACCCCTCTTTCAAACCAGCCATCCTCCCTGTCCCAACTGTGGACTTTTCTGTCTTCAAAACAGTGGCCTCCAGAATGAATCTCAGAAAGAGCGTCAAGGAATACATATCCATTCCCCACCATTCAGTCAGAACTGAAGAAGCTTCTTGGATGAGAAGCGAAACGTCTTCCCGGGAAAACGAAGACAGTTCAGTTGCCTCTTGAAAAAAAAAAAAGCCACTTTGGGTGTCCTTTGAGTTGGCTTTTTAGGCAGGAGGACAAAGATGGCAGATAAATTGCAGTCCACCCACAAATCTTCCTACACACTCTCCTTGCAGCATGATGTGGCTTGGAGTCTTCTCCACATATCCCCTCCCCCGTGGAATTCTCCATTTGTTTCCCCCGAGTTGCTTGCTCAATGAGTCCATTCTCTGAATTTCCTTATTACTATTATTATTATTATTATTATTATTATTATTATTATTATTATTATTATTATTTATTCGATTTCTATGCCGCCCTATTCCGGAGAACTCAGGGCGGCTCACAACACAGTAGAAATCAACATATAAAAATACATGTAAATATAAAACCTCTTAATTTTTTAAAAAAACCAATCATTCAGCATACACACAGACATACACTTATATCCCAAAGGTCCTTTTTTTTAAAGGAGACAACCGGACTGCCTGGTTTTTCTTTGAAGACGTTTCCCTTCTCATCCCAGAAGTTTCTTCCGCTCTAACCGGATGGTGGAGAAATGGAAGGATTTATACTCCTTGCAGAGAGCTGGTCATTTGCCTTCCTTTAGAGAGGCGTTGAAGCTACTTGGAGATTTATCTGTGTCATCATGGGACTTTCTTATTATTCTTTGAAGATGTTTCCCTTCTCATCCCAGGAGATTCTTCCGCTCTGACTGGATGGTGGAGAAATGGAAGGATTTATACTCCTTGCAGAGAGCTGGTCATTTGCGTCCTTTCAGGCAGTCGTTGAGGCCACTTGGAGAAGGGGAGGGGGAGAGAATATGACACCCTCTATCTCCAGTCCACAGAACAGTCCTTTTAGCAGTTCCTAGAAGGCTCCACCCCCATTTGCACCACTCAAGTGACCCTGAGGACACAGACAAATCTACAAGTGGCCTCAACGACCCACTGAAAGAAGGCAAATGACCAGCGGTCTGCCAGGAGTATAAATCCTTCCTTTCCCCACCATCCAGTCAGAGCTGAAGAAGCTTCTGGGATGAGAAGCGAAACGTCTTCAAAGCAAAACAAGGAAGTCCATTTGCTGCCTGGAAAAGCACCTTTGGGACCACCGTGACCGGGATGATGGAGAATCTCCATGGACCGTTGGCTTCCTTATATGATTCTTGAAACTGCCTCTGTTTGGTCGATAGCATATAGGCTACCCCATAGTTGCCAACCCTCGGCCAATGGCCAATTCCTCCAAAGAATCTGAAAGGAGGCCGTTTTTCCCTGCCTGGTAAAGTTCATAAATGGCCCTGGAAAGAAATGGGCTTTTCTGTAGCTCAGGAACGAGAGAACGGGGCTTCCGGCAGGGCGAACGGGCTGCCCTGAGGCTGCTCAAGGCATTGGGGGGGGGGCTTTTGGCATTGGGGGAGGCAATAAGCTGTGCTCTTTCTGCCTTCCCCAGATGTGAACGAATGCAAGATGTTCTCTGGTCTGTGCACCCACGGCACCTGTCGCAACACCATCGGGAGCTTCCGGTGTCTCTGCGGCAGCGGCTTCGCCCTGGACGCCGAGGAGAGGAACTGCACAGGTGAGCCCAGGGGCCCAAAGCCTCCGCTCGCTCCTCTAAGGTCAGTCGGTTGATTCGCCCCCGGAATTCCTGCTTCTGGCTTTGCCAGTGAAATTCCTTCCTTCCTTCCTTCCTTCTCTCTTTCTCCTTTCCTTCCTCCCTCCCTCCCATCCTTCTTTCCATTCTTCATTCCACCCTTCCTTCCTATCTCCTTCCTTCTTCTTTCCACCCTCCCTCCCTTTCTCCTTCTTTCCTTCTTTCTTTCCTTCCTTCCTTCCTCCGTCCCTTCTTCTTTTCTTCATTTCTTTCCTTATTTCCTTCCTCCCTCCCATCCTTCTTTCCTTCCTTCCTTCTTTCCACCCTTCCTTCCTATCTCCCTCTTTCTTCTTTCCACCCTCCCTCCCTTTCTTCTTCCCTCCCTTCTACCCTTCCTTCCTTCCTCTCTTTTCTTATTTCCTTTCTCCGTCCCTCCCATCTTTCCTTCCTTCTTTCCACCCTTCTTTCCTCTGTCTCTCCCTCCCTTCTTCCTTTGTTCTTCCCTCCCTCCCTTCCTTTTTTCCACCCTTCTTTTCCTCCCTTCTACGCTTCCTTCTTTCCACCCTTCCTTCCTTCCTTTCTTGCTCTCTTTCCTTCATTCCTTCCTCCATCCCATTTTTCTTTCCTTCCTTCTTTCCACCCTTCTTTCCTCTGTCTCTCCCTCCCTCCCTCTATTCCTTTTCTCCCTCCTTCCTTCTTCCCTCCCTCCCTCCTTTCTTTCCATCCTTCCTTCCTTTCCTCCCTCCTCTTTTCTGTCCGTCTGTCCCTGGCCAATGCCAAACCATTCCAGGTGAAAAAGATCCTTTATTTCAACTAAGTATATTCAGATGCTCAACCTTTTCCATTTCCAGACTGCCGGTTTTCCTTTCCAACCATCCTACTTTGTAAAAAAAGCTGGATCTGAATAATTTGATTTTTTAAAATAATAATAATAATAATAATAATAATAATAATAATAATAATAATAATAATAATGCATTTCCTCACTCAGAGTTTGTCTCCAAATGCATTTTATTTCCAAGTATACGTTGCCCAAGTGGGCTTTCCCTCATAAAACGCACATTTTATAGCGACTTTAGCCATTTTTTCTCCTTTCCTGAACAAAAAGCTGTTTTGGTCCATTCAGAAAAGTGCCCAAAAGTGCCAACTCCGAAATCCACCCACTAGGAGAAATGCAGAGCAATAGAACCCAATTTGTAAAGACTGTAAATCAATAATAATAATAATAATAATAATAGAGTTGGAAGGGACCTTTGAGGTCCTCTAGTCCAACCCCCTGCTGAGGCAGGAAATTCTATATCATTTCTTGGTTTGTTGATCATTTGTTCACAGGGGACGAGCAAATCTCTTTAAATTTCTCAACCCTGGCAGATTTAACATGCGTGGACTTCAACTCCCAGAATTCCCCAGCCAGCAAAGCTGGCTGGGGAATTCTGGGAATTGAACTCCGCCCATCTTGAAGTTGTCAAGGTTGAGAAACATAGCTGTAGACCATAACTCCTGGAATTCCCTGGCAGGCATCCATTGGTCTGAAATGATAGTAAAATCTGGGGGATGGACTACAAGACCTCCAAGATCCCTTCCACCCTCTGATTCTACGTTCTGATGTGATGCTAACATGGATGCTGGATGAATTTTCCCAGAGAGCAAATTGCACCGATCCACCCGTGTGAGTTGGCTGCCACGGGAGCGTCCGGGAATGCTGGTGGTCCAGATGGCGGGCGCCATTTTGCTCTTCCTGTACAAGAGGTGGGGCTTCATTTGGGATGCCACACCCACCCGCTGTCTGATTGGAGCCACCCCCGGATCTCCTTGTGCTGGAATGCCTTCTGGGAAACGGATGCCAGCCATGACTGGAGGACAGGATGCCTCTGCGTTGCCCCACAACCCCAGAAGCCCCTCCATTCTCCTGGCAGTTGGCCAACAAGTCAACATTGCCCTTATGGTGGGATGTCCGTCATATTTGAGGGTGGGCTTCTCTATATTCTCGTGGGCCACCAGGATCTCAGCCGAATCTCAACCAGACCCCCAGGGCTTCAACCAGACCCCCAGGGCCTCTGGAAACCCACCAGATCCATCCAGGGAGAGTGATCTGATTAGATCTCCATTGCCAACTCAAAGGATCTGCCCAGGAGAAGGAACCACGTTCAACGTTTTGCCCTTTCTGGTCCTTTCATGTCTGCTCTGAGACCAAGACCAGTTCTGGTGTCCTGGACGTATATAACAGGTGTGTCGGGACTGACATAACGTGGATCAGGTCCGTGGCTGTCCCAGTGGCCATGCACAGGAGATACCCCAGACTTCTGGAGCTGAAGGTCCTGTCACATCTGCTCCATTACCAAGGCCAGTTCTAGAGTTCTAGACCACACGTGTGTCGGGATTGACATAACATGGATCAGGTCCGTGGCTGTCCCAGTAGGCGTGAACAGGGGACACCCCAGACTTCTGGAGCTGAAGGTCTCCCCACGTGACCCATGTGGGCCACTGTGTCGAGCAGCCTCTGGAGGGGGACCCTCACTTTCTCCCCAGGAAGCTCCTGTTGGGCCCTGCCTTGACCCTCCTCCTCCTCTTCCCCAACCCCACCCCAGATATAGACGAGTGCCGGATCTCCCCAGACCTGTGTGGCCACGGCGCCTGCGTCAACACGCCCGGCGGTTTTGAGTGCGAATGCTTCGAAGGCTACGAGAGCGGCTTTATGATGATGAAGAACTGCATGGGTAAGGACGACGGGGTGGGGGGGGCAAATGGGGGGGCTGCAAATATGCTTGCTTTGCTTCTGCGGCCAGGAAGGTCATAGAGTGCAGCCAAAACCACTTAACTACCATCTCTCTTAACAATGGAAGTTTTAGATAAGACAACCTTTATTGTTAGGTAAGAGTCTTAACCTTTGGGCTGACCTTTTTATTCTTTTTTTTTCCTTTTTTTTTTTTGCTTTCTCCATTTCCCAGCCTGAACCTTTCTTGCTTCTTGACCTTTTCAAAAAACCAATTTGAATATCCAGTCTCTCATTTCCATTCCCACCCAGGGCTCTGATCTAAATAGAATAGAATAGAATAGAATAGAATAGAATAGAATAGAATAGAATAGAATAGAATAGAATAGAATAGAATAGAATAGAATAGAATTACAGAATAGAATAGAATAGAATTACAGAATAGAATAGAATTACAGAATAGAATAGAATTACAGAATAGAATAGAATAGAATAGAATAGAATAGAATAGAATAGAATAGAATAGAATTACAGAATAGAATTACAGAATAGAATAGAATAGAATTACAGAATAGAATAGAATTACAGAATAGAATAGAATAGAATTACAGAATAGAATAGAATAGAATAGAATTACAGAATAGAATAGAATAGTATAAGGAATAAGAATTGAATAGAATAGAATAAGGAATAAGAATAGAATAGAATAGTATAAGGAATAAGAATAGAATAGAATAGTATAAGGAATAAGAATAGAATAGAATAGTATAAGGAATAAGAATAGAATAGAATAGAATAAGGAATAAGAATAGAATAGAATAGTATAAGGAATAAGAATAGAATAGAATAAGGAATAAGAATAGAATAGAATAGAATAGTATAAGGAATAAGAATAGAATAGAATAGAATAAGGAATAAGAATAGAATAAGGAATAAGAATAGAATAGAATAGTATAAGGAATAAGAATAGAATAGAATAGAATAGAATAGAATAAGGAATAAGAATAGAATAGAACAGAACAGAACTGAATTGAATACAAGCAACAAAGTTATAGTCCTAAGAAGATAAGGTTAGGTAATAGGAAAGATGAGGAGAATCAAAGTAATTCAGCTTTACTAAGTAGTTTGACAGTATTGTAGGAATTAGTTGTTTAGCAGAGTGATGGCATGGGGAAAAAAAATTGTCCTAGTGCCTTGTTGTTTTGGTGTGCAATGCCCTATAGCAGGCATGTCAAACTCGTGACATCATGTGACGTTGCGCGACGTATCACGACTTCCCCCCCCCCCATTGCTGGCAATGGGGTGGGTGCGGTTTCGGTGTGACACATCTGGCCCGCGGGCTGGCAGTTTGACATGCCTGCCCTATAGGGTTGTCTTGAAGGAAGAAGCTGAAACATTTCATTATTATTGTGAACAACAACAACAACAATAATAATTCATTATGTGGCTAATGTGGGAAATGAAGAACACGGCAGGACTAGAACTCTCTGTCACCTGGTGTGGTCTCAAAATCACCCAGCTGGCTTTCATGGCTAAGACGGGACTAGAACTCCCGTCTCCTGCTTTCTAGCCCAGCGTCTTAACCGATGCACCAAACTGGCCCTCTTAGCTTAGTACAATCCTTGACCTCTGACTGCAGTTGAGCTTGGTGGTAACTTATGGCAGTTGTTAAGCAGGCCATCATGGGACCACCTCCGATTTTGCGACCTTAAGCCTGCGCTGCAGTCGTTAAGACAACAACACAACTGTTAAGCCAATGCAATCATTGTTCAATGAAACCGTTCCCGTCATTGGGGGACTTTGGATGTAATGGCCAGAAACTGACCAAAAATGGAGAGAGCCGTGATGAAGTGGCCACTGGACACTGCGAACAGCCATAAATGTGAGCGAGTCGCCAAGGGCCCAAAATGTAAATAAATGACCCTGGGGAGGAGGGGCGAGCATCAGAACGTCAGGTCCTAAGTAGCTCTGGGGAAGTCTGTTGTAAGTTAGAACAGTTTTTAAGTGAACGGTCACTAAGCAAGGATTACCTGTAGGAGATATAAACTCTTCAGCTGTCCCAAAGGTGCTTTTTTTTTCAGGAGGCATCTGGACTTCCTTGTTTTTCCTTTGAAGACGTTTCGCTTCTCGTCCCAGAAGCTTCTTCAGCTCTGACTGGATGGTGGGGAAGGGAAGGATTTATACTCCTTGCAGAGAGCTGGTCATTTGCCTCCTTTTAGTGCAGCGGTTCTCAACCTGTGGGTCGCGACCCCATTTGGGGTCGAACGACCATTTCACAGGGTCGCCAAACACCACAGTCCGCCATTTTTTATTTTTTTTGGGGTCCGCCATTTTTTCCCCTTTGCGATGCGGGCCGTCGCACCGCGCATGCGCGATGTGGGCCTGCCATTTTTTTTTGGGTCAGCCATTTTTCTTTGGTACGCCATTTTTTTCCCCTTTGCGATGCGGGCCGTCGCGCCGCGCATGCACAATGCGGGCCCGCCATTTATTTTTTTTGGTCGGCCATTTTTCTTTGGTACGCCATTTTTTCCCCTTTGCGATGTGGGCCGTTGCGCCGCGCATGCGCGATGCGGGCCGGGGTCGAGCCCCGGAAAAGGTTGAGAACCGCTATTTTGGTGGGTCGTTGAGGCCACCTGGAGGTTTATCTGTGTCCTCAGGATCAGCTGAGGGGTGCAAATGAGTGTGGAGCCTTTTCTTTTTTTTTCTTTTTCTTTTTTTTTTTTAATTAGATTTTTATATGGGTAGGGAAAGATGGGGTCGGGAGGGGTACAGGGAAACTGGGATAAAGGGGACCGGGTGTGGATAGTAACAGATATGTGATTCAATGAACAAGCTGTTGTCCGGGTCTTCATATTGCATATTATTATTTATATAATACTAAACATTTATAAAAGTAAATCGGTATAGTTACAACAAACTTTTGGTAAAGCAATAATATTCCTTTAAATAATTAGCATAATTAATAGCCTAGCAACTATTTCTAAACATCAAGCTTAATACTTAATATACTAAATCGCTAATATCTCTTCTTATTCTAATGTGTTTCAAACCGCTGATAAAATTTTCTCCGAGTTTTATAAAAGATTGAATCCTCTTTCTCCTTCGTCTCTAACGTTAATCTGTCCATTTCTGCACAATCTAGAATTTTCAAAATTATAATCTGATCTGATGGTAAGTTTTCATTTTTCCAAAACTGGGCGAAAACTATTCTTGCAGCTGTCAATACATGTAGTATTAAATAATCATTTTCTTTACCATAGTTAGGTCTTAATATACCTAACAAGGACAGTTCTGGTTTAAGTTCTATCTGAATTTTCATCATCTTTACTAACCATCTATGAATCTTTCACCAATATTTTTTTGCAATAGAACATGTCCACCAGGTGTGATAATAAGTACCTGGTTTTTGCTTACATTTCCAGCATGTATCTGATAAATTTTTAAACATTTTCGCTAAGTGAACTGGTGTCATATGCCACCTATAAAACATTTTAATATAAGTTTTCTTTGTATGTTACTGCCTTAGTAAGTTTAATATTTTTATCCCACAATTTTTGCCAATCTTCTAATTCTATAGAATATTCAAAGTTCTTCACCCATACTATCATTGTCTCTTTTACTTGTTCTTCTTCCATTTTCCAATTTAATAAATGTTTATAAAGTTTCTTAATCAAATGTTCATCTGTTGGAGCCTTTTCTTTGAAGACATTTCCCTTCGGCTCTGACCGGATGGTGGGGAAGGGAAGGATTTATACTCCTCACAGAGAGTTGGTCATTTGCTTCCTTCTAGAGGGTCATTGAGGCTGCTTGGAAGTTTATCTGTGTCCTCAGGGTCACCTGAGTGGTGCAAATGGGCGTGGAGCCTTCTTGGCTACAGGAGGTTTTCTGCCCCAAAGAAACTGCCAAAGAGGCTCCACGCCCATTTGCACAACTCATGTGACCCGGAGGACACAGAGAAACCTCCGAGTGGCCTCAAGGACTCTCCGAAAGGATGCAAACGACCAGCCGTCTGCAAGGAGTATAAATCCTTCCATTTCTCCACCATCCGGTCAGAGCGGAAGAAGCTTCTCGGAGGAGAAGCCAAACGTCTTCAAAGAAGAACAAGGAAGTCGCGTGAAAAAGCATCTCTGGGACAGCTGTGACCTGGAAGACTGCGAGCCTCCGCAGGCGAAACTCTTCCACTGCTTTCCTAACGGAGCTGGGCTTTTTAATCTTCCAGATATTGACGAATGCGAGCGAGACCCTCTCCTCTGCCGGGGAGGGGTCTGCGTCAACACCGAGGGCAGCTTTGAGTGCCTTTGCCCTCCGGGGCATGAACTGACGGCCGAGGGCAGCGTCTGCGTGGGTGAGTAGAACAGCTGAGAGGCTCATTTCTCAGTGGGAGAGTGGGAAAAACTCCACAGGCGTGGAGACTAGCCCACTCTTCGCTACCTTCAGGATCCCAGGGGCTTCCTTGGAATCCTGTTTGCTGGGGTGGGGGGAGGGCACAGCAGCAGCAACGAAGGGTTCTGGCCCGCCCCACTTGGGCTGGGAGCCCCCGGATGGGACACCGAAGGCTGGGCTGGAAGGACCCAGAGCCTGGTCGAGAGAGAGGATCCTGTTCCAGAATGAATCGTTGCCCAGTTATTTGCCCAGTTTAATGCCCAGCTTGAACAGGGTATCATCCAGGATACCTCCACCACACTGAGAGGACACGCCACTGTGTGTAAACAGAGAGGCAACCCCCCCTCCCTCTTCTAGCACAGATGATGTTCCCTAGTTGGGTCATGAAACATCTGCAAGGAAACCACCCAGCTCAGAGAGCACCAAGGACTCCACAGTCTCCTCCTCCTCCTCCCCTCCACAAACTCCACTCCCTTGTAGCACTGATGATGTTCCCTAGTTGGGTCATGAAACGTCTGCAAGGAAAAGACCAACCTCAGAGAGCACCAGGACTCCACAGTGTTCCTCCTCTTCCTCCTCTTCCTCTTCCTCTTTCTCCTCCTCCTCCTCCTCCTCCTCCACAAACCCCCACTCCCTTGTAGCACTGATGATGTTCCCTAGTTGGGTCATGAAACATCTGCAAGGAAACCACCCAGCTCAGAGAGCACCAAGGACTCCACAGTCTCCTCCCCTCCACAAACTCCACTCCCTTGTAGCACTGATGATGTTCCCTAGTTGGGTCATGAAACGTCTGCAAGGAAAAGACCAACCTCAGAGAGCACGAGGACTCCACAGTGCTCCTCCTCTTCCTCCTCTTCCTCTTCCTCTTTCTCCTCCTCCTCCTCCTCCTCCTCCACAAACCCCCACTCCCTTGTAGCACTGATGATGTTCCCTAGTTGGGTCATGAAACATCTGCAAGGAAACCACCCAGCCCAGAGACTACCAAGGGCCCTACAGAAAGGGAAAACCCAGATAAGCAGGGATTGACACCAAACAAACAATCGAGCAGAAAACACCCCCCTAATCAAGCTACCAAGCAAAAAAGGGCCATACTCCCATCGACACCATCAAGGCAAAACCACAGTATATAAACAGAAAGGAAATCCCACTCCTTTCAGGCACTGATAATGTTATCTAGCTGGGTAATAAAAGGTCTGCAAGAAAACCACCAGTCAGAGAGCACTGAGGATCCCACAGACTCCCGACTTCTTCTGGCCACAAACCCCACTCCCTTCTAACACTGATGATGTTACTTAGTTTGGGTCATGAAATGTCTGCAAGAAAATCCACCAAGCTCAGAGAGCACCCAGCACCCCACAGTCCTCCTCCCCCTCCTCCCCCTCCTCCTCCTCCTTGTAAACCTCACTCCCTTCTAGCACTGATAATGTTCCCTAATCAGGTTATAAAATGTCTGCAAGAAAACAGCCAAGCTCAGAGGGCACCAGGGACCCCACAGTCCTCCTCCTCCTCCTCCTTTACCTCCACCTCCACCTCCCATAATCTTCATTCCCTTCTAGTACTGAAGATGTTACCCAGTCAGGTAATGAAATGTCTGCAAGAAAACAACCAAGCTCAGAGACCACCAAGGACCCCACCGCCCTTTCCTCCTCCTCCTCCTCCTCCTCCTCCTCCTCCTCCCCCACTCCCTTCTACCACTGATAATGTTCCCTCGTTAGGTTATGAAATGTCTGCAAGAGAACAAGCCAGCTCGAACATGGCCGGGGACCCACTACGCCCAGTTATTTTTAAGCCGCTCCTTTGCTGGTGGCCATGTTAGAGCAGGGGAGGAGAGAGAGAGAGAGAGAGAGAGAGAGAGAGAGAGAGAGAGAGAGAGAGAGAGAGAGAGAGAGAGAGAGAGAGTTCATATCCTCATCCCTCTTGAGGGGGATGGGATGCCCCGGTCCCACAGTCGTGGCCAAAGTGGACCTGCCCTCTCCGCATAGTGAGGCCATCTCTTTCCCCTCCGCTTTCGCAGATATCAACGAGTGCTCGCTCAGTGACAGCCTGTGCCGGAACGGGCGCTGCGTGAACGTCGTTGGCACCTACCAGTGCGCCTGTGACTCCGGGTATCAGGCCACCCTCGACCGGCAGGGCTGTGTTGGTGAGTTTCCTCCTTTTATGATGATGTATCGTTATTTTAAGGTGACCAACTTTTTTACAGTGAAAAGGAGGACACAAATAAATGGAAGAAAAAAAATATTGTAAACATTTTATTCATTGCAATAATAATACAGACAACTTGCAGGTGCAAAGTTTGCCGGCTGGGTGTTTTTGTGCGCTCAGCAGCAATTCCTATTGGCTTTCGAAAGCCAACAGTGGGAGTAGCACAGCTCATGCAAAAGTTGAAAAAAAAAACACCATCAAAAAAAGGTGCCGGAACGCCATTCTGAGCGTTCTATGCGGGGGGAAAAAAGGCCCTGCAGATTAGTCTCCAAATATCGAAAAGGAGGACATGAAGGAGGACCCTTTTCGAGGGAGGACAGAACTCACCAAAGGAGGACTGTCCTCTCTAAAGGAGGATGGTTGCTCACCTTAGTTATTTTATTTTAATTATTATATGATATCATATTATGACCTATAAAGCCCTACATGGCATCGGACCTGGTTACTTACGGGACCGTCTGCTGCCCCATGAAACTCAGCGGCCGGTTAGGGCCCACAGAGTCGGCCTTCTCCAGGTCCCTTCAGCCAGACAGTGTCGCCTGGCGGGGCCTAGGGGAAGAGCCTTCTCTGTTGCGGCCCCGGCCCTCTGGAATCAACTCCCCCCCGGAGATCCGTGTCGCCCCCACCCTCTCCGCCTTTCGCAAATTATTAAAGACCCATCTTTGCCGACAAGCCTGGGGCAGTTGACACCTGGCCCCAGCCAGTGTATGTATGGTTGCATGTCTGTTTTGGGTGATTGATTTTAATTAACGAGTTTTTATAATGTATTTTAATTCTAGATTTCTTATCTTGTATCCATGTTGTGAGCCGCCCTGAGTTGTTGAAATAGGGCGGCATAGAAATCTAAGTAATAAATAAATAAATAAATAAAATATTCATATTTATTATTTCTTGTTTTGTTTTATTTTTTATTATAATCACGTGTTGCATCCTATTATTTTATTGTCATATCCTTTTATGTTATTGTTTTATATTTTACCTTCTTTGATTGCATTATTTTATTTACACCCCACGCCCGTATTGTTTGTGTAAACAACTCGCCTTCTTCTGGCCCCCGGCGGCCTCCCCCACAGATATTGACGAGTGCACCATCATGAACGGTGGCTGCGACACCCACTGTGCCAACGCGGAGGGCAGCTACGAGTGCAGCTGTGGGGAAGGCTACGCGCTGATGCCGGATAAGCGCTCCTGCGTGGGTGAGCGGCCGCACGAGGGTCCCGGGAGAGAATCCTGCTGAGACCCCCTTGCTTTCCCTTAAGAGGGGCACTAGCGGGTTGTGCAGGTGGAGGAGGAGCAAAGAGGCCCCGGATTCTGACCCCTTCTTAGCCACGGAAGCTCCTGGTGAGGCCCAAACAGCCGGGGGGGGGGTCAGTGGGGAGGAGAAGCAGTGGAGAGACCCGGATTCTAATCCTCCCTCGACCATAGAAGCTCCCTGAGGGAATATCTACATCAGTGCCCTCACTAGCCCAAGAAAACCTAGGGACGTTAAGCAGAGCATCTAGCTGGAATGGAGTATTATGGAAGAGGGGCTAGCTAGCTGGCTGGCTGGCTGGCTGGCTAACCCCATTTGGGGACCTGCTTGCACTTATTATTGTACTTAAGGCAAAGGGAGGGAGAAGGAGAAGGAGAAGGAAGAGAACAAAGAAGGAGTGGTGAAGAAGGAAATGGGAAGGAAGGAAGGAAAGAAAGAAATGGAAAGGGAGGGAGGGAATGGAAAAACGAAGGAAGGAAGGAAAGAGAAAGAAAGAAAGAAATGGAAAAGAAGAGAGAGAATGGAAAAACGAAGGAAGGAAAGAAAGAAAAAGAAAGAAAGAAATGGAAAGGGAATGGAAAAATGAAGGAAGGAAGGAAGGAAAGAAAGAAATGGAAAGGGAGGGAGGGAATGGAAAAATGAAGGAAGGAAGGAAAGAAAGAAATGGAAAGGGAGGGAGGGAATGGAAAAACGAAGGAAGGAAGGAAAGAGAAAGAAAGAAAGAAATGGAAAAGAAGGGAGAGAATGGAAAAACGAAGGAAGGAAAGAAAGAAAAAGAAAGAAAGAGAAAGAAAGAAAGAAAGAAAGAAAGAAAGAAAGAAAGAAAGAAAGAAAGAAAGAAAGAAATGGAAAGGGAATGGAAAAATGAAGGAAGGAAGGAAGGAAAGAAAGAAATGGAAAGGGAGGGAGGGAATGGAAAAATGAAGGAAGGAAGGAAAGAAAGAAATGGAAAGAAATTGGAAAGAAATGGAAAGGAAGGGGGGAATGGAAAAACAGGAAGGGAGGGAGGAAGGAAGGAAGGAAGGAAGGAGTCAGGGAGAGAGGAAGCAGAGAAGGAGACGGAGATGGAAGGAAACAGAGGAAGAGGAGAAGGCAAAGAAGGAGGGGAGGCGGTCAAGGCAGCCCCCCCCAATCCCTTACAAGGAGCCCAGCGAAAGCTCCCCTCCCTCTGGCTCTCTTGAGCCAGGCCCCCCCTCGCAGCCCCTCCTGCAGGGCTGTCGTGGGGACCGAACCCCAGGGGAGCCTGGGGGGGACTGGAAGGGAGAGGGTGGGATCCAAACCACACGAAGAGACGGGGATGGTTTTCAGGAGGAGATAATGGAAGCAAGCCCCTTCCCCTCCTCCTCCTCTTCTCCCCCCCCCCAGATATTGATGAATGTGAGGACACCCCCGATATCTGCGATGGCGGGCAGTGCACCAACATCCCCGGGGAATACCGCTGCCTCTGCTTCGATGGCTTCATGGCGTCCCTGGACATGAAAACCTGCATTGGTGAGACGATCCTGGCTGCCTCCCACCGTATTATCCGCCCTTCTCTGAGTGGGACAACACCTGGAGATCTTTCTGGCAGCTCTATTCCCTGCTTTCTAACCCAGGTTTCTAGTCCTCAGGTCTCTCGGAAAAGACAAGGAGAAGGCTTGCAAAGAGCCAGGGTTGGGTGGCTAATAAATTCCGAGAAATAAAATAAAATAAAGTGTTTTTTGTTTTTTTTTGCTGAGTCCGATTGACTGGCAGCATCAGTTGAGCCTTGGGGTGTCTCAGCTGGTCTCCCCCCCCCATCGCAGCCAAAGAAGCTTCCTTTTTTCCACCTCATCTTGGGGGGGGGCGTTTGAAAATTACTTCCTAGGTTATCTCGTAGGAGATTTGGATCGGATGTGGTCGTTAGAGGCAGACGGGAAAGAAGAAGGGACAAGTGGAGGTTCTCGTTGCTTTGGGGGACCCCCTTGGGTTCCCTGCAGCCTCCTGGGAGACCCCTTCACGCCTTTCCATGGGACTGGAGGGGGATGAGGGGGCAGAAGGAGGCTGCAGGCGGTCCGAGAGGCAAGGGTGCAATAAAGTCTTCTGCAAATTTGCCCCTCGGTATTTTATTTTTTTCACTTAGGGCAGGGGTGGGCCACCTTGGCTCTTTTATGACGTGTGGACTCCAACTCCCAGAATTCCTGAGCCAGCCATGCTGAGGGGAAAGGGAGAGGTTTCCAAGCTGAGCCATGCTGGCTGAGGAATTCTGGGATTTGAAGTCCACCAGTCATAGAAGAGCCAAGGTTGCCTATCTACCTCTGCCCTAGGCCTAGGCCACTTTATGACTTGTGGACTTCAACTCCCAGAATTCCTGAGCCACCATGGGGGAACTATGGCCCCCTCATGACTGGTGGACTTCAACTCCCAGAATTCCTCAGCCAGCGTGGGGGAATATGGCCCCCTCATGACTTGTGGACTTCAACTCCCAGAATTCCTGAGCCACCATGGGGGAACTATGGCCCCCTCATGACTCCTGGACTTCAACTCCCAGAATTCCTCAGCCAGCATGGGGGAACTATGGCCCCCTCATGACTCCTGGACTTCAACTCCCAGAATTCCCCAGCCAGCCTGGTTCAGCTTGGAAACCTCTCCATTTCTCCTCAGCGTGCCTGGCTGAGGAATTGTGGGAGTTGAAGTCCACTACTCATAAAAGGGCCAAGTTTGAAGACCCCTAGTGTAGGTTTCCTGCTTGATTAGGTTTGGACTAGAAGACCTCCAAGGTCCCTTATTTGGCTATTTGGATGAAAAAGAGTGGCGTAAAAAGCCAGAAAAATTGATGCCGGTGTGTGTGTCTGTGTGCGTGCGCATGTGTGTTTGTGAGTGTTTTGTGAGTGTGTACCCAGGCTACCCTGGATCAAACTGGGATGCTCAGTCTGTCTCTTAAGTTCGGCCTCCTCCCAAGCCGACAGTCATGGCCACCGCAGAAGAGGCCGGTGCATCCGATTGGGAGAGATGTCTAAACAAAGCCTTGTCCTCCCCCAGATGTGAACGAGTGTGACCTGAACCCCAACATCTGCCTGCACGGCGAATGCGAGAACACCAAAGGCTCCTTCATCTGCCACTGCCAGCTGGGCTACTTTGTCAAGAAGGGGACTACAGGATGCACAGGTAGGTAGGCCGTTCAGTCTAGGAGAAGAGCAGGCAGAGCTGGTGGGGGCGGTGTCAAGCAAGTCATTAGCCTAGAATCATTATGTTGCTATAAGTCAGACATGTCAAACCCAAGGCCCAGAGGCCAGATGCAGCCTGCGAAGTGGTTTCATGTGGCCCGCAAAGCCACCCTGGAAACAGTGAGGGAACGGCCCCCGCTGCCTTGGCCCTGGCCCAGGCCGGCCGGGAGCCAATGTACAATTTTGTGGTAGCCATCTATGCTGAAACGCATTCAGTCTTAGCTCCAGAAGGCCGTCTGGAAACAGCGAGGAACCAGCCCCTGCCACTTCCAGGTGATGGTGCATTTCTTCCTTCCTCACGAAGGGGGACCCCTCCCCAGCTGCGTTTGTTGCCTGTTTTTCTCCCTCCCTCATCTCAAAATATTTTCCCACCACTCTGTAGGTAGGTAGGTAGGAAGGAAGGAAGGAAGGAAGGAAGGGAGGAAGGGAGGAGAGGGAGGAGAGGGAGGAGAGGGAGGGTCTGAGGGAAGTCCTGCCTTAGTCCTGCCCTGCTGCCCTTTCACCACCCCCTTGTCCCCTCCTCCTGGCCTATCCTGGGGGTCTCCCATCCTATTGCAAAGGAAGCTTTGGATACAAAGCCGGGTCTCCTCCCATGGAGAGGGAATGGGCCTCCCTCTGACTTTGCCCTGGTACCCATCATGAGCAACCTGGCTAAGGAGAGCAAGCACAGCAGCATCAGCCTTGAGGAGGAGGTAAGTGCAGCCGGGCGCCCCCTTGGGGAAGTGGGGCTGGGCTTTGGGCCGCGGGTGCTCGTGGGCCAGGCTGGGCATTTGACCTCTGCTGCCCAGGGCTCTGGGCAGCCCGCACCACCATCCAGCCCCCCTCCCACATGGCCTGGGAGGAACAGTGAGGCTCCTCCAGTGGACCCTGCCTTGGCGCTTGCCCCAGTCCCCCCCTTCTGCCAGAGACCCCCAGATCTGTCCCACTCCTGCCCAGGCCCCCACAGGCACCCTTGACACGAATGATGTAGAGCTGGCTACACCCACCCAGTAGGCCACACCCACTCCATCCAAGCCCACCCAGTAGGCCGCACCCACCCTGGCCACGCCCACCCGGCCCTCTGAGGGCAACCGCAATGCTGATGCGGCCCTCAATGAAATTGAGTTTAACACCCCTGGACTAGGAGCAGGCAGAGCTGGTGGGGGCGCTGTCAAACAAGTCATTAGCCTAGAATCGTTATGTTGCTATAAGTGGTCCAGGTCCAAAGTGCCTTGAATTTCATTGGTCCTTATCTGGCTTCAATTGAGTATTGAAGCTTAATCGGCTAGATTAGGGCTCTCCGAACTTGTCAACTTTTAAGACTTGTGGACTTCCAGACTTTAAAACTCTCAACTTTATTAACTTTTAAGATTCGTGGGCTTCGACTCCCAGCATAGCTGGCTGAGGGATTCTGGGAATTGAAGTCCACAGGTCTTCAAAGTTGCCGAAACTTGGAGACCCCCCTAGACCAGATTCTTCTACATAATGTCAGGCCTCTCGAGTTATTCTCGGGATGCTGCCATTTTGTCGTGGAGGGGGAGGCTTTACTCTTTGGGAAGGGGGGAAGTTGTGGGCTCTGGGATGTGTGCGTTGTTCTCTCAACCTTTGGTGTATCCCTTTGGTTGTAAAGGGGAGGGAGGCATGTGCCTGGCGCCATCTGCCTTACCTCTGCTCCGCTGGGAACGTCGCCTCATCGCTCTTTCACCTTCCAGTTCCCATAACAACTTCACACCTGTGGATTGGCTGGGCAGGGGTTTGAATTGAGGGCTTTAATGTAATGTTTTGTGTGGGAAATATTCAGATCTTGCCTTGCCTTTCTGCTTTCGTTACCTCTCAATAAAAGTTCCTTTTGAAACAATGCTGGTTTCAAGAGTTCTGCTTTCTTGGGAGGATTAGCTGAGTCAGGACCTCACCCGTAGTCTTGAGCAATAAATCCTTTTTGAATCCTTTGTGCTCGCATTTATTGTGCCAGCTCTCTCTCTCTCTCTCTCTCTCTCATTCTCTCTCTCTCTCTCTCTCTCTCTCTCTCTCTCTCTCTCTCTCTCTCTCTCTCTCTCTCTCTCTCTCTCTCTCTCTCTCTCTCTCTCTCTTGTTATTTATGTTCAGTACACTGGGCGCTATGAAAACCAGCAAACCCTTATAAATTAAGGGAAACCGAAAGAATTTGCTGGTGGGAAATCAAAAGACAGGAACTGAGAAATGGAGCTGGCTCTCATTTCACCCTCAGGCTTCTGGGGGTGGGCCGCCAGAAGCCCACCCTGGCCGTTTGGAAACGAAATGCAAAGCTTTCCACGTGCTCACTTTTTCCTTCTGTTCCCCCAGACATTGACGAGTGTGAAATTGGGGCTCACAACTGTGACATGCACGCTTCATGCATCAACATCCCGGGGAGCTTCCGGTGTAAATGCCGGCTGGGCTGGCTCGGCGACGGGTTCAAGTGCAACGGTGAGTGACCAGGGCCAGGGAAGGGGAGCCGGCCGGCCGTCTGGCCTGGCTTGAAGCGGGAGGGGGGACGACGTCTCACCAGCCTCGTCGCTTAGTGCAGGGGAGAAGAGTCTCTGAGCCCGTACAGGACATCCTTGACTTAACCACAGTTCATTTAGTGACTGCTCAAAGTTGACAAATGGCATGGGAAAAAGTAATTATGACCATTGTTCACTCTTACGACCGTTCCAGCATCTTCGTGGTCACACGATCAAAATTTGGATACTTGGCAACTGACTCATATTTACTTTTTATTTTTTTATTTTTTTAATTTATTAAGTTTTTATTGAATACAAACAAAAAAAGGATTAAAAACATTGAACGTGGTAAATCGTCTTTGACTGACATCTCAGTCCATATTGTACATTAATTGCATATAACATATCTATATACAAACTATACATTTCTGGTCTGTATCTTAACTTATCTCTTTATTTGTGACCTCCATTTTTTCCCCCTCCATCTATAAAATTTATTCCATATTCGATAAAATTCTGTGTCTTC
This sequence comes from Bothrops alternatus, assembly GCA_034064705.1. Classification (NCBI taxonomy): domain Eukaryota; kingdom Metazoa; phylum Chordata; class Lepidosauria; order Squamata; family Viperidae; genus Bothrops; species Bothrops alternatus. The sequence continues at coordinate 79,263 of JARGCV010000766.1, read as the reverse complement.
CTGGTTTTTTAATCTTTTAGTTAACCTATCTAGTTCTGTGCAATACATCATTTTCTTTATTCGTTCTTCCTCACTCGGTATTTCCATTGCTTTCCACTTTTGAGCAAATAGTATCCTTGCCGCCATAGCCACGTGGATAATTAAATATGTGTCCTCTTTATTTACATTTTTCTCTAGTATTCCTAATAGTAATGCCTCAGGTTTGTGTAAAATGTTTTGCCTAGTCATTTCTACTACCCATTCCCAGACCCTACGCCAATACACCTGTGCTTCTCTACATGTCCACCATATATGAAAAAAGGTGCCCTTTTCTTTTTTACGTTTCCAACACATAGAGCAGCGGTTCTCAACCTGTGGGTCCCGACCCCATTTGGGGTTGAACGACTGTTTCACGGGGGTCGCCAAACACCGCAGTCCGCCATATTTTTTCCCCATTTCCCCTCGGCCGTTGCACGCGCGCCGTGCATGCGCGATTCAGCCCGTCGCACCGTGCATGCGCAGTTCGGCCCATCACGCGCGCGCGCTGCGCATGCACGGTTCGACCCATCTGGCTGCACATGCGCGGTTCAGCCCGTCGCGCCGCACATGCGCGGTGCAGGTGGAGTCTCGGCCTGAAAAAGGTTGAGAACCGCTGACATAGAGGAATATCCTTTATACATTTTGGCTCATCTGGCCGGAGGGAGATGCCATCTGTAAACCATCTTACACAGGTTTTCTTTATATGATGTCGCCAATGTGATTTTGTTATTTTGCTCCCATACTTGCTGCCATTGATCCATATTTATATTATATCCTAGATCTATTGCCCACGTCACCATTGTTTCTTTAACCTGCTCCTCATATAGTTTATGTTCCAACAGGTGTTTATAAATATTCTTTATTTGTTTTTTCTCCGAGCCTAGCAGTATCTTGTCTAATCCCGTATCTTGTCTATTAATACCCCATTCTTGCTTATCCTTCATGTATCTTGCTAGCAGTATCTTGTCTAATCCCGTATCTTGTCTATTAATACCCCATTCTTGCTTATCCTTCATGTATCTTGCTTGTATCTGGAGATAAGACCACCACTCCATGTCTATTCCTTGTTGTTTTAGCTCTTGTTTTTGTTTTAAATAACCTTCTTCTGTCAAAATGTCTTTTGTTTAGCAACCGTTCAAAGTTGCAAATAAGCACTGGAAAAAAAAGTCACTTACATCTGGTCCTCACACTTACGACTGTCGCAGTGTTCATTGTGATCGTGATTTGGGTGCTTGGTGACCGTCAGGGATTTACAACGGTTTCAGCATCCCAGGGTCTTACGAAATCTCCCTTAACTTTAGCAAGACAAATCTATGGGGAAGTATCAGAGCATACACAGTCTTATTGTGCTGAGGTAACTCAGGAGTAAATGCAGTACACAGTGGTTTGTAATTAAATGTGGTTTATATTGATTATTGTTGATTGTGGTGTGATTGATGAGTATGTATGGGGTTTGTATTTTTAATGTTGTTCGGATTTGTTCAATTGTTTTTATATATATGTTGTAAGCCGCTCCGAGTCTTCGGAGAGGAGCGGCATACAAATCCGAATAAATAAATAAATAAATAAATAAATATTACACTATATCTACAAATATACACTTGAAATAAAATACGTACACGTGGTGAGAATTCAGCAAACTCCAAATATATGGCAGTTACAGCAGTCAAATGGTTGAGAGAGAAAAAGACTACAGCAAGAAAAAACCTTCCCTTTTCTACTCAGCCTCTTAAAGGCACAGACACGGACCCTGCTGAGTCATTCCTAATATTGCATCATCCACATTACATTACATCTTTACCTCAGGGCTCTTCAACCTTTTCACCCACTGTACCACTTTGAGGATAGGGCAACATCCGAGGACCACCAGTCGCCTAGCAAGGGGTCAAAAGCTTGATGACCAAAAAAAAAGAGAAAAAAGGAAAAAAGTGATAAAGTACAGGTAGTCCTCAATTTACAACAGTTCGCTTAGTGACTGTTCAAAGTTACAATGTCCCTGAAAAAAGTGCCCCCCAAGCCACAGCCGAGCAAGACGCCGGCCTGCCCGCCCAATGGCGCTCTTCTTCCTGTCCGAGGTTTTCATTGTTGTGAGCGTTTCTGTCGGGGATTGGCAGCAAGGGTGGGGTTGGGGGGTGTTTGGTTTTTATTCCCCCCCGTTTGCTGGGTGGTTGCAGCAGGTTTTGGTCGCTTCACATGACCCTGGGACACTGTGACCGTCATAAATAGGAATCAGTTGCCAAGCATCTGAATGTAAATCACAAGACCCTGGAGAGGCTGCAACATTCCAGCTGATCGGTGCTTCTTCAGGGCTCAGCAGAAGCACCAGGATCAGCGCTGAGCTCCAGCTGGAGCCTGGCGCTGATCCTGGTGCTTCCACTGAGCCCTGACAGTCCCGAAGAAGCACCGATCAGCTGGAAAGCGGCACTTCCGCTTCCGCTGAGCCCTGACAGCCCTGCAGCTCCAGCCGTCTCTCGCTCAGGTTTGTGCGGTGCTGCCCCCGGTTCAGCCCATTCCCCTCCCCTGCTACCACTTTTCTGGGATGGTCGCGTACCACCTGCCAGGGGCCAATGTACCACAGGTGGTACCCGTAGCACTGGTTGAAAAGCCCTGCTTTACATAATCTGTTTAGCTGTTAAATTATTATCCCAACAGGAAGCCAGCAGGGAAAGTCACAAATTGTGGTCCTGTAATGTCTCACTTAACAAACAACCACAGCGATTTGCTTAATGACCATGGCGAAAAAAAGGTTCTAAAATCATGTGCAGTCCTGTGGTGCCTCACTTAAATAGAGACAGCGCTTCACCACCAATGTGCTGGTCCAGTGTCAGAGGGTTCCACAGGCAGTGGGGCTATGCAGGTGAGACTTTCCCCCTTCATCTCCTTCTCTCTCCTTTCCAGATCTAGACGAGTGTGCCACCGAGGCACATAGCTGCAACCTCAACGCCAACTGTCTGAACACGCCGGGCTCGTTCCGCTGCGCGTGCCAGGAAGGCTTCGGCGGTGACGGCTACTCCTGTTCGGGTGAGTGTAGAAATGTTCGGTTCTTTATTTATTTATAAAATTTATCGGCTGCCCCTCTTACCATCGGGTATCTCTGGGCAGCTGACAGTTACATAAAATCTAAAACATAAAAAGTTAAAGTCGAACCTTACAAACCAAAAACACACGGTGTGTGTATGTGTGTGTGTTTGTGTTTGTGTGCGTGCGGAGATGGGATCTGTTATTACTCAATCAACCGCCTCCGTTGTCCCAACGTTGCTTTTTGTCCACAAGGCAACTGGACTTTCTTTTTTTTCCCCTTTGAAGATGTTTCACTTCTCATCCCAGAAGCTTCTTCAGCTTCGACTGGATGGTGGGGAAAGATTTATACTCCTTGCAGACAGCTGGTCATTTGCATACTTTCAGAGAGCCATTGAGGCCGCTTGGACCCTGAGCACCCAGACAAACCTCCAGGTTCCACACTTTTGAGAGCGCAGATAAACCTCCCAAGTGGCCTCAACGACTCTCAGAGAGAGGACAAATGACCAGCTCTCTGCAAGGGGTATAAATTCTTCCCTTTTCCCCACCATCCAGTCAGAGCTGAAGAAGCTTCTGGGATGAGAAGCGAAACGTCTTCAAAGCAAAACAAGAAAGTCCAGCTGAAAGTCTTGAAAAAGCACCTTTGAGATGGGTGTTGAGGTTCCATCAGGCAGCTGGTCGAGAAAGGCTGGCCGACCCCCTCCGCAGAGGCCACGGGGTCCTTGGCGCTTTTAAAAACTCCTGCAAAGTCCCTAACCAATGTCTACATTAGTGGGAAACTAGTTAAATGAATTCTCTTGACGCCGGAAAAGAAAGCACAAAATATTGTAGGCAGAAAATCCTTTTCTATTTTTTTTTATTATTATTATAATTTTTATTAGTTTTTTACACAACCATAAGTCAATCAATAGTTGGTAAACAGTGTGATGATGTCTAAAGTTACATTTGTAAAAACAGTCCTTAATTAATTTCTATAGTCTGTATTTCATATATTAATTTTGTTTACTTTCCTCTTTCCTTAAAAACATCCTTTTTTTGCAAACATTGCGTTAATACAAATCTTACTGTTTTAATAACTGACAATTTGGTATATATTTTTTCCAATATTCCTAAAAAACTAATCATCATATTAATTACACTTCTTCTTTGGATTGCCTTATCATCAATCCTGTGACAGTCCTTATTTTAATTTATTTCTCCAACCAAATTCTGAATATTTTTACTGGTGGCAATTAGTTACATTTACGTTGACAGACGTGGTTCTATTTTTTCCATATAAGCCAACTCACATTTTTGTGTTTCTTAAGTATTAAATATAAAAGGAGAAAGAGAGGGGGAAAGAAAAAGAATGAGAAAAAAATAAATACAAAAAATACAAAAGAATAAACGAAAGCAGTTGTAACAGAACAGAGAAAATAACATAGTACTTCAAATATATATCACTCTTAGCTTAGTAGTATTTATAGAAAATCCTTTTCTAAACGGGCATCGCGACGTCCTCCAAATCGAGAGAGGGGTGACTTGATCAAAGTGTATAAAATCATGCATGGGATAGAAAAGGTGGATAGAGAAAAATTCTTTTCTCTATCACACAATACCAGGAGAAGGGGGCACTCCCTAAAGCTCGTAGGTAAGAAAGTGAGGACAAATAAAGGGAAATATTTCTTCACCCAGAGGGTCGTTGATTTATGGAATTCACTTCCAGAAGGGGTCGTGACAGCTGTCAGCCTTGATAGCTTCAAGGCAGGGCTAGATAGATTCATGGATGCCAAGTGTATCGGTGGCTATTAAAACGGATGTCCATGTGCCACCTCTATGTTGGTTGAGGCAGGCAGGATTCCCTTGAGTCCCATTTGTTGGGGGTCAAGGGAAAGGGGGGGTTTTGCCTTCTCTTTCTGCTCAAGATCCCCATGTACAATTGGTGGGCCACTGTGTGACACAGAATGCTGGACTCGATGGGCTTTGGCCTGATTCAGCAGGGCTCTCCTTATGTTCTTATGTTCTAGAGAGTCAGGAAGAGGGTGGAGGGCTTCGCAGAGGCCCTACCTCACCGATAACTCAGGATCCAAGTTTGCAATTCCCATCTTCACAATTTAGCAATGTAACCCCTTCTTCTTTCAGCAAGGGGGGTTAATGAGACATGTGAGAAGTTTTATACCCAAATATATTTTATTCTTCGTACTGTTTCCATCGTCCCTTAAAATGTTAACAGAACCCACAGTAGTCTGAGAATCAGTGTCTCCACTAGATAAGTGACAGTCAAGCTGAAACTAAGTTACTCAACTAAAACTTCCTCAAAGCCCCCAAATAAGCTACCCTGGCCCAATCTATGTATCAAAGGATAAGATCTGCAAACACAAATAAATCAAATTAGGCTTCCCAGAGGAACTGCATGTTCACAAGATGATTAGGGGACTGGAGGCTAAAACATATAAGGAAAGGTTGATGGAATTGGGTAGGTCTAGTTTAACGAAGAGAAGGACGAGGGGGGACAAGATGGCAGCCTTCCAATATCTCAGGGGCTGCCCCAAAAAAGAGGCAGTCAAGCTATTCTCCAAAGTGCCTGAAGGCAGGACAAGAAGCAACGGATGGAAACTCACCAGGGAGAGAAGCAACCTAGAACTAAGGAGAAACTTCCTGACAGTGAGAACAATTAACCAGTGGAACTCCTTGCCTCCAGAAGCAGTGAATGCTCCAACACTGGAAGTTTTTAAGAAAAGACTGGACAGCCATTTGTCCGAAATGGTGTAGGGTTCCCTGCCTGAGCAGGGGGTTGGACTACATCACCTCCAAGGTCCCTTCCAACTTTACTACTATTATTATTATTGTTGTTATTTTTATTTTTATTATTATTATAAACATCACAGACATACCTACACACACACACACACCTCAAGTGTCATCCTAAAATCAGCACGTAGACACTTCCACACCCCAGACAGTCTCCCCTATAAAAATCTATCCCTGTACCCCATTTCTCTGCAGCTCTTTGCTTTTAGGAATAAATGTTTCTTCTTTCCTCACAGCTGTCTGGATCCCACTTTTTTTTTTTTAATTCTTGCGTAGCCCCGGCTTGAGTTGGAACCCCAAATTATTCTTCTGACAGACTCTGTGAACTTTCCTGGCTCTGAGCCAGCCTGCTGTATCTTCCTTTGTTTGTTCCCCCAGAAGGCCTACTTCTGCCCCCTCCCCAAATCCTCCTAGGCATTAAAAACGGTGCAGAATACTATTCAGTTATCCAACTACGCTAAAAAAAAAAAAAAAGAAAAGAAAAGTTGGGTGAGCAGCAAGGGTCTTGGGGCACTGAAGGGGGAAGAAGGAAGGGTGCACTTTCGATCCATCCGTAAGCCTGGTTGAGCTTGGAAACGGCCATGTCTCCGTGGCAGCCATGTTGTAAGTGTGCCCACGACATCCCTTCAAGAGTCCCCCTGGAATCTGCCTGACTAGGAAGGTTGCAACCCTCGGATTGAATCGCTCCAGCTAACCAGCAGTTTAGGGGTGATACCGGAGGAGCTTGACAGGGTATTTTCGACCAAGAGGAAGGCCTTGTCAAGACTGATTCGCCCTTTCACCTAAATTTTCTTGCTAGCTCTTAGCTTGACAAAAAACAGAGTAGAGATAGTGGAATGGAGTGCAAAGGTGGGAGGGATGGTATCTTGGCCCAGGGTCCCCAACCTGTGGGCCTCAGAAAGGGGCTGGCCAGTACATGCACTCACTCCCACTCGTGCTAGCACCGCTGCTATGCAAACAGAGCACCAGGTGGCAAAAACAGGGTGCTACTAGCGTGCACATGTAAAATGCTTCCTCCTCCCTTCCCCTCCAGTCTGCCGAGAAAGGTTGGCGACTTCTGATCTAGGCCAGGGGTCCCCAACCCCTGGTCCGCTGATTGGTACTGGGCCGCGGCATGCCAGTAACCGGTTCGCACAAACAAGCAAAGCCCCATCCGTGGGATGCAGGCAGCACACAAAACCACACACTCTCAGTCCGTGGGAAAACCTTTCTCCACAGAACCCGTCCCTCTGAGGCATCTTTGAGAGCCTGCAAGAACGCCAAGGTCCCTAACGCAGGTGCTCGATGGAGAAGTGGACTGTTTCCAAAACAAGAAGAAGTATTACTATTGGACAATGTGAACAGCTGGTGGGTGGGGGCGAGGGAATCTATTGTTTAATTAAGCAAGCCTTCGAGTGGGAAAGCCAGAGCTGGTTTCACTTCTTCGGTGCCAATGTAAATTTTCAGTAAAGTATTATACTCTTGGTAAAATTATGTCCCAGGCGTTTCTTTTTCTGGAAATGCCAGCTGGACAGTTGACAGGCCTGTCTGTGCCTCGTTTTTCCCTCTCAGATGTGGACGAATGCGCCGACAATGTCAACCTCTGTGAGAACGGACAATGTCTCAACGCCCCCGGGGGCTACCGGTGTGAGTGCGAAATGGGCTTCAACCCAACGGATGACAGTAAGGCTTGCCAAGGTGAGCTGATTTAGGAACTGGGCTTAGGATAAGGAGAATGGTTGCAGGAACTGGGTATTAGAGATGCACAAAAGGCCAGCGAAATTGCTTCCAGTGTTTAGAGGTTTATGTATGTGTGAGAGAGAGAAAGAGAAAGAGAGAGAAAGAAGAGAGAATCAAGACCCCGTGAAGTGTTAATACCACTCTACAAGGCCTTGGTAAGGCCACACTTTGAATCCGGCATCCAGTTTTGGTCACCACGATGTAAAAAAGATACTGAGACTCTGGAAAGAGTACAGAGAAGAGCAACAAAGATGATTAGGGGACTGGAGGCTAAAACATATAAGGAAAGGTTGATGGAATTGGGTAGGTCTAGTTTAACGAAGAGAAGGACGAGGGGGGACAAGATGGCAGTCTTCCAATATCTCAGGGGCTGCCCCAAAGAAGAGGCAGTCAAGCTATTCTCCAAAGTGCCTGAAGGCAGGACAAGAAGCAATGGGTGGAAACTCATCAAGGAGAGAAGCAACCTGGAACTAAGGAGAAACTTCCTGAAAGTGAGAACAATTAGCCAGTGGAACAACCTGCCTCCAAAAGTTGTGAAGGCTCCAACACTGGAGGTCTTTAAGAAGAGAGAACGTTGAGGTTAAAATGTGCTGTGTTTCTTTGCAGACATTGATGAATGCACCTTCCAAAATATCTGCGTTTTCGGCACCTGCCAGAATCTTCCCGGGATGTTCCGCTGCGCCTGTGACGATGGATACGAGCTGGATAGGAGCGGCGGCAACTGCACAGGTGAGCAGGAAAGACCCATCGTGTGCTCCAGGTGGTCCTATTCATTGGGTGGCTTTCCGAAGTTGCCACCAAAAAAAGGTGACTTAGGTCCAGGTCTTTGCACTTAACAAACATCACAGCATCCCCACCGTCACCTGATCAAGTGGCATGTATTTGTGACGGTTGATTGATTGATTGATTGATTGATTGATATGGTCTAGGATCTCCTACTTGAGCAGGGGACTGGACTAGAACAGGGCCTTTCAACCAATGGTATGGATACCACCTGTGGTACATTGGCCCCTGGCAGGTGGTATGCGACCATCCCGGGAAAGTGCTAGCGGGGGACAGGAATGAGCTGAACCGGTGGGATCACCGCACAAGCCTGAGCGAGAGACGGCTGGAGCTGCAGGGCTGTCAGGGCTCAGTGGAAGTGCCAGGATCAGCGCCAGGATCCAGCTGGAGCTTGGTGCTTCTGCTGAGCCCAGAAGAAGCACCAATCAGCTGGAACGTTGCAGCCTCTCCAGGGTCTTGTGATTTACATTCAGATGCTTGGCAACTGATTCCTATTTACGACGGTCCCAGTGTCCCAGGGTCATGTGAAGCGACCCAAACCTGCTGCAACTACCCAGCAGACTGGGGGGGGGAATAAAAACCAAGCACCCCCCACCCCACCCCCGCTGCCAATCCTCAACAGAAATGCTCACAATAATGAAAACCTCGGACAGGAGGAAGAGCGCCGCCGGGCGGGCAGGCAGGTGTCTTCCTCGGCTGTGACTTGGGGGAAATTTTCTTAAGTGCCGTTGTAACTTCAAACAGTCACTAAGTGAACTGTTGTAAGTCGAGGACTACCTGCACTTTATCACTTTTTCCTTCTTTTTTTTTCTTTTTGATCGCTAGGCGACTGGTGGTACTCGGATATTGCCATATCCTAAGTGTGGTACAATGAGTGAAAAGGTTGAAAAGTCCTGGACTAGATGACCTCCAAGGTCCCTTCCAGCTCTATTCAGATTGATTGATTGATTGATTGATTGATTGATTGAAATGGTCTAGGATCTCCTACTTGAGCAGGGGGCTGGACTAGAAGACCTCCAAGGTCCCTTCCAGCTCTATTCTGATTGATTGATTGATTGATTGATTGATTGATTGATTGATTGATTGATTGATTGAAATGGTCTAGGATCTCCTATTTGAGCAGGGGGCTGGACTAGATGACCTCCAAGATCCCTTCCAGCTCTATTCTGATTGAACCAAAGCTCTTCTAGGAGAGAGATCTCGAGCTCCAGGCCTGGGGAGGGGGCAGTAATTCCTCCCCTCCCACCCCCAATGTCCCTGCCTTGGCTCAGCTATTCCCCTCTGCCCAGTCCTCCATCCAACCTTGGTTGTAAACACACAAGCCAAGGGGAGGGACACCGCAGCGTGGCCGGCGCCTGTGGTTGGGCAGCTCCTTCCGCCGAGGACGGGACACCATCAGCAATTCCCAGACTGCATTTAACTCCTTTCCCATCCCTCTCTCTCTCTCTCTCTCTCTCTCTCTCTCTCTCTCTCTCTCTCTCTCTCTCTCTCTCTCTCTCTCTCTCTCTCTCTCCCAACAGACATCAACGAGTGTGCCGATCCAGTGAACTGCATCAACGGGCTTTGCGTCAACACGCCGGGTAGCTACCTCTGCAACTGTCCTCAGGACTTTGAGCTGAACCCTACCGGAGTGGGGTGTGTCGGTAAGGAGGATCCACCCCCACCGGGTCTCCGTGTTTCCTGGGGGCCGGTGGTTTCCCGATACTATTTATTTATTACAATTTATCTGCCACCCGTCGCTTATCGCGCTGAAAAGCAACTCTGGGCAGCTTCCTATTAAAATCATAAATATTAACAACGTTAAAGAGCCGGGGTGGCGCCCTAGTTAGCACTGCAGGCTAATTCTGCCCACTGTCGGTAGTTTGATCCTCTAACCGGCTCAAGGTTGACTCAGCCTTCCGTCCTTCCGAGGTCGGTAAAAGGAGAACTCAGATTGTTGGGGACAAAAAGGCTGACTTTGTAAACCGCTCACTGTGAAGCGGTATATAAGTGCTAATTGCTAAATACAGACATTTTTTAAAAAGCGAAATATAAGGACACATCCAGTTTTTCCACATATCCCCCCCCCCTTCGGATGCTTTCTAAAATGGGCCTCGCTAAAGGAAGGCCGAGCTGGTCCTGCTTGGCCTAGCTAGCCCAAAGCCTTGAACTACAAACTCCATAGTCCCCCGCCCCACATTGAAAAGCCCAAGTGGAAACCCTTGTCAAAGAGAGGTCCTCAGTTCGAGGCGATTTGGTTCTTCCTCTCGTTTCTCCAAGCTGTGGTCAAGATTTGCAAGCCTCACTGATCCTTTTTAAATTATTGTTATTTGTTGGTTTACCATGTGGTTTATGATCATTATAATTCCAATTCTTTCTATTCCTGGAGCGGAAAGAGTCTGCCAGTCGGGGAGTCGGTCATCCTAGCCCGCTGCTTCTCCACCTTGGCCACTTTACGATCCGTGGATCTCAATTCCCAGAATTCCGTCTGGCTGGGGAATTCTGGGAGTTGCAGTCCACCAAACTTAAAACAGCCTGGCTGGGGAATTCTGGGAGTTGAAGTCCACCCTCTTGAAGTGGCTAAGGTAGAGAGACACTGGGCTAGCCGACGACATGATGCCTGCTGCGTTGGGTGGGGGGAAGAATACACGTTATGGAACGAGCTCCCCCCCCCGAACTCCGTACAATGACAGATTTACGCACCTTCCGTCGGAAACTAAAAACGTTCCTTTTTCGACAGGCCGGCCTGGCATAGAAGCTCTGGTTCCAGTAGGGTTAGAATGTTTTAGGGGGATGGAGTAAATTTTTTAAGATTTGTAAGTGTTGGGTTTTAAATGGGGATTTTACGGCCAAATTATTTCATTTACTTTTAATTATTTTAAATTATGTATATTTATATGTTTTTAAATTTTAGACTGTACACCGCCCCGAGTCCTTTGGGAGAGGGGCGGTATAGAAATTTGATTATAAAAAAAAAAAACCATACCCTTGGAAAGGCAGACTTTGTCGACAGGTGTTGGATACACAACTGACTCTCAAATGCATCTTGTACCTAAAGACCCCCACCCAACTAGAGATGGGAAGGTCTGGAAAAAAAACTGGAAAAATTGGAGTAGGGGGGGGAAACAGAGGGGTTTTTTTTCCTTTTTTTCCAAAGCCGCTTGGAAAAAAAACCTGGTTTCCCCCTCCCCCAGTTTTTTTCCCTTCCTATCTCTACGGCCCCGACGCCGTTGTGCTCTTCCTGGTGCAGTTCTTTTTTCCCCCTTCATTCTCCTTCTGTCTCCCTCCCTCTCTCCTTCCTACCCAGACACCCGCGTGGGCAACTGTTTCCTGGACACGCAAGACCGCGGCGACGGCGGCATCTCCTGCAGTGCTGAAATCGGCGTGGGGGTGACCCGGGCCTCCTGCTGCTGCTCCCTGGGCCGGGCCTGGGGCAACCCTTGTGAACTCTGCCCAGCTGCCAACACCAGTGAGTAGGGCCGCCGTGCCCACCGGGCTGCATCGTTTGGCTGGCATCTGCCAGAATTTGGTTTTTGGGCCGTGGATTAATGGAGCCGTTTGCCTTCCTCCTCACTGGCAGAGACTGGACAGCCTCTGGTCTGGAATGGGATGAGCGGTGGGTTGGACTAGAAGGCCTCCCGGGGTCCCTCCCAGCTCTGTTCTGATGGATGGATTGATTTCCTGTGGGTGGGTGGCAGGCAACTAACGTAGCAACACAAGAGAAGCGACACTTGAAAACTTCAAAAGAAAATCGCAACAAACTTGTCGGAGACGTGACGACATAATCGGTCAGGGTCGCCTCGGTCCGTCCGGGTCAGACCATGCCCTGGTCTCCTTGAATAACAGAATGGCAGAGTTGGAAGGGACCTTGGAGATCTTCTAGTCCCACCTCCCAGTTCTGCAGGACTTGGGTTTGGCTAGTCTGGAGAAAAGGAGAAATAGGGGGGGGGGGACATGAGAGCAGCATTCCAGTATCTGAGGGGCTGCCACAAAGAAGAGGGGGGGTCACGTTATTCTCCAAAGCACCAGAGGGCAGGACGAGAAACAACGGGTGGAAACTGAAGAAAGAGAGAAGCAACCTGGAATTAAGGAGAAACTTCCTAACAGTGAGGACAATTAACCAGTGGAACTCCTTGCCTCCAGAAATTGTGGGCGCTCCATCACTGGAGGATTTTAAGAAGAGGCTAGACTTGTCTGAGATGGTATAGGTTCTCCTGCTTGAGCAGGGGGCTGGACTAGAAGACCTCCAAGGTCCCTTCCAGCTATTCTATTCTATTCTATTCTATTCTATTCCATTCTATTTTTCATTCCATTCTTCATTCCATTATTCTATTCTAGTCTAGTCTATTCTATTCTCTATTCTATCCTATCCTATTCCATATTCTATTCTATTCTATTCTATATTCTATTCTATTCCATTCCATTCCATTCTATTCTTCATTCCATTCTATTCTATTCTCATTCCATTATTCTGTTCTGTTCTATTCTGTTCTGTTCTATTCTATTCTGTTCTGTTCTATTCTATTCTATTCTGTTCTATTCTATTGCACTGGAAGTGCTCTCCTGCCAAAGGAGGCCTCCGCAGATGCGAATCTGTCTAATTTGTAGTGTCTTATAAAAGGGGAAGGCGACGTCCACGTCGCCGCTCTACATATTTCTTCAGTCGAAGCCTGAGTTGCCCATGCTGCCAAGGTTGAAATAAAGATGCCTAAAACTTCTAAACTCTGTCTAGAATTCACTTCTCACCCTACAGCCGAATACAAGACACTCTGTCCGGGCGGCGAAGGCTTCCGGCCCAATCCCATCACGGTCATTTTGGAAGGTAGGTCAGTGGGTCGCTTGGGTTGGAGAGGGAAGGCTGAGAAACAATCTCTTGGGCCCGCCTGAACTTAGAGACCCTCTGAAATTCAGCGCCGGAGAGTGTCTTCGGATGCCCAAACCCTTGCATATTTAAAAAAAAAAAAAAAACCCATCCCGTTACTGATTACAGCCCTGGGAAAATTCTCTGGCTTTAAAAAGAACATTCCAAGGGCATCATTTTTATTGGGATGATGAACTTGTGGGCAGAGGCATCAGATCTGAGCTAAACAGAGGCTAAAAAAAAAAAAGCAGCAGTTTTGGCTGCAGAATAAAGCAAAATATTGGATTGGATTGATTCAGGCTGATCCTTTAATCAAGAGTTTGACAGGAGGTGCCGCAATTCATTTGTAATTCTGGTGCTGGTCCTTCAAGCTGCTCTCCAGAAAAGCTTAAAATTTTGCCTGCAAGGTTTTAGAGAATGAGAATCAACGAGCGAGCCGTGGAGATCATCTCCAGCGAAGGCGAACATGCTTTAGGTGCTGGACTAGGAACCAAGGAGACAGTGAGTTCTAGTCCTGCCTTAGGCATGAAAGCTGGCTGGATGACTTGGGGTCAATTACTGGGAGACGGGATGTTCTAGTCCTGACTTAGACACAGAAGCTGGCTGGGTGACTTTAGGCCACAGGTCGGCAACTTGCGGCTCCGTAGCCGCGTGCAGCTCTTTGAGCCTTCCCCTGTGGCTCCCAGCCTCCTCTGCCATTTGCAGAGAGAGACAGAGACAGAGAAAGGCACTTGCGCTTCCCTGCTTCTCTGTCTCTGTGTTTGTGTGTGTGTGTGTGTGTGTGTCTGTGTGTGTGTGTGTCTGTGTGTGTGTGTGTGCGCACTCACAGTGTTCTCAGAGGAGCTGAAAAGCTTATTGGGCGGAGCTCCTCCCTTTGCTGCGTCTCTGCAGGAAGCAGGAAGGGCAGGAGAGAACTAGCTAGTCCAGCTATGCTGACTCAGGAATTCTGGGAGTTGAAGTCCATGAGTCATAAAAAAGCCGAGGTTGCCTAGCCCTGAGCTTGTTGGAGAACAGCTTGAAGCCAGCTTGCCAGGTGAGCAGCAGATCGGAGAGAAGGGGGGGGGGAGAAAGAGAGAGAGAGAGAGAGAAAGAAAGAGAGTGGGGGAAGAGGACTGGAAGACCAAGGGCAGATAGAGAGAGAGGGAGGGAGAGAGAGAGGGAGAGAGAGAGACCCTTTTGACATCTAAAATGCAGATAACACTGCATATATCCTTTTTTTACCTGTGTGTGTATGTATATATATATACATATACACACACACACATACATACACACAAACACACACACACACACACACATAATAAAGGTAAAAAAGGATATATGCAGTGTTATCTTCATTTTAGATATCAAAAGGGTTTTGCGGCTCCCGGTGTTTTGTTTTTGGTGGGAAACGGGTCCAAGTGGCTCTTTGGGTTGCCTACCCCTGCTTTAGGCCAATCACTGGGAGATAGTGAGTTCTAGTCCTGCCTTCGGCGCAAAAGCTGGGTGGGTGACTTTGGACCAATCACCAGGAGACGTTGAGTTCTAGTCCTACCTTAGGCCCGAATGCCGGGTGAGTGACTTTGGACCAATCACCAGGCTACAGCGAGTTCTAGTCCCACCTTAAAACATAAAAGCTGGCTGGGTGACTTTGGAGCAATCACCAGGAGACGGTGAATTCTAGTTCTGCTTTAGGCAGGCAATCTGTCTGGGTGATTTGGGTCCAATCCCTCTCTCGGCCCAGCCCACTTTGCAAGGTTGTTGTTTCCCCCTGTTTGCCGGGAGAAAAGAGGAGGAAGCAGCATTATGTATGTTCACTGCCTTGAGGTATTTACAAACAATAACAAAGGCAGGGTACACTTCAAATAAATAATAACAACATACGAACCTAAGAAGAGCCCTGCTGAATCAGGCCAAAGCCCATCGAGTCCAGCCTTCTGTGTCACCCAGTGGCTCACCAAATGTACATGGGGATCTTGAGCAGAAAGAGAAGGCAAAACCCCCCCTTTCCCTTGACCCCCAACAAATGGTACCCAAGGGAATCCTGCCTGCCTCAACCAACACAGAGGCGGCACATGGACATCCATTTTAATAACCACCGATACACTTGGCATCCATGAATCTATCTGACCCTGCCTTGAAGCTATCAAGGCTGAACAACAACAACAATAATAATATAACAATCACAATCACAATAAAATACATTCATTTCACATATCCTCCTGTTGGACTTGATCTGTAAAAAAAAACCCATCTAAACATTTTTGCTGTCTGTGCGGTGAGCCATAAATACATAATTCTACGTTTGTGTCTTTGCATGAGAGAGAGAGAGAGAGAGAGAGAGAGAGAGAGAGAGAGAGAGAGAGAGAGAGAGAGAGAGAGAGAGAGACCCATCCTCCACTCCCCCCAAGAAATGCCACGGATCCTTCATCTTCCTCTTCCTCCTCTCTCACAGACATAGACGAATGCCAGGAACTGCCCGGTCTGTGCCAGGGAGGCAATTGCATCAATACCTTTGGGAGCTTCCAGTGCGAGTGCCCCCCGGGCTACTACCTGAACGAGGACACCCGTATTTGTGAAGGTGGGTCTCCGGGGGGGTGGCAGGCAGGTGGGCGAGCTTTGGGGAAGGGGGTGGTGTGCCCTGGCACCCTTGGGCCAACTCAAGGTGTGGCATGGAAGGGGAAATCAAAAGGGGGGACTGTTGTTTGTGGCTTCGTGTCTCCATTAGCAGGCTCAAGGCATTTGGGGGATCTAGAAGGCAGATTCACTCATGGGCATCCCCCGGGTACGGTCAAAAAAGTCAAGATGGCCACCTTGCCTAGATATACATTTAATAATAAACTTAAAACTTAAACTTATTAAACTTATATGCCGCCCTTCTCCCAAGACTCAGGGTGGCTCACAACAAAGATTGCACTACTAGTGAGACGAAGTTAATTCAGAAGCGCGAATGAATAATATGTGATAGACTAGATATAGTAGATAGTCCATATATAAGATTTACCTCAGGTCATTAAACTTTTACCTCAGGATTTTTGGTTAGGGATCATAAAAGATTGTACTAATACTGAGATGAATAATATGTGATAGACTAGAAACTGTGGATAAACTATAGAAAAGAAAAACACCAATCAAATAAAGTGTAAAACATAACATAAAATCAATTAAAATTACCAATTTACAGTATAAAAACTAGGTAATTTATTTCATAATAATTATTTCATAATAATAACTTTATTGTCATGGTGTGTGTATACACAGTATACACATACAACGAAATTTACATGTCACCCAAAGACCAGGTCCAATGCACATAATCCCCAAACAAACACACTCCCACCCACCACAATTCCCCACCCCAAAACCACCCAGCATCCACCCAACAGACCAAGTAATACTGTCCAACAGTTCACTGATGGTGGCCCTTCAGTTCATTATTAAGTGCAATTATAGCTCTGGGATAAAAACTATAAAAACCCTGTTGTGGCTTTTATGCCTGGGCTGTGTGTGTCTCCCTCCTGTCTCCTGAGGTCATTCCCCCAGTAGGGATTGCATCCCGTCGACAAATCTGAAACACTCATCCTGGGACTGTTGACCGACTGACCTGGCTCTGTCCCCTGTTCCCACAACCTTTGTTTTCCCCTCCAGACATCGATGAGTGCTCTGCTCACATTGGCATCTGCGGGCCGGGGACCTGTTACAACACACTCGGCAACTACACCTGCGTTTGTCCCCCGGAGTATATGCAAGTCAACGGAGGGAACAACTGTATGGGTACGAAGGGCCCTGCAGGGTGGGCTCAAAGGGAGGAGAGTGGCAAATGGGGTGAGGAAGCAATCAGCCCCAGTCTCCTAGGATGGCTTGACGGCCTTCCAGGTAACTCAGCTGAAAATGTAGGATGAGGGTCCCACAGCCTCATCAAGCTATCAAAAGATAGACTGCCCTTAGCTCTGGAGGTTCCACGTCAAACAGAGAGAAGAGGAGAATTCTGTGGTTTGGGTGTGGGGTTTTTCTTTTTTTCAAAACAGACTTTTTAAATAAGATCTCAAAGGGATCAGGATTCATCTAGCCATCTTCTGGCCTCCAGTGGTGGTCAGCCCAAGCAGCTTCAGCAGGACCCCTAAGTTGGACACGAAGGAAATCACACCTCAGAGGCTGATTTCCGCATCCTCATCCCATAATTCAAATCCAGAGTTTAGATAGATATGTAGAGAGAGAGGGAGGGAGGGAGGAGGGATAGATAGATAGATAGATAGATAGATAGATAGATAGATAGATAGATAGATAGATAGTGATAGAGTGATAGAGTGATAGAGTGATAGAGTGATAGAGTGATAAATAGATACATGGCAGAGTGATAAATAGTGATAGAGAGATTACAGAGAGGGAAGGATGGATGGATGGATGGATGGATGGATGGATGGATGGATGGATGGATGGATGGATGGATGGATGGATGGATATATATATATAGAGAGAGAGAGAGTGATAGAGAGATTAGGGGCAAAAGATGGATGGATAGAGAGAAAGGGATAGAGAGAGAGATGAGAGACGGAAAGATGGGTGGATAGAGAAAAATAGATAGACGGATAGAGATGATAGATAGATAGATAGATAGATAGATAGATAGATAGATAGATAGATAGATAGATAGATAGATAGAGTGATAGAGTGATAGAGTGATAGAGTGATAGAGTGATAGAGTGATAGATAGAGTGATAGATAGATACATGGCAGAGTGATAAATAGTGATAGAGAGATTACAGAGAGGGAAAGATGGATGGATGGATGGATGGATGGATATATATATATAGAGAGAGAGAGTGATAGAGAGATTAGGGGGAAAGATGGATGGATAGAGAGAAAGGGATAGAGAGAGATGAGAGACGGAAAGATGGATGGGTGGATAGAGAAAAATAGACGGATAGAGATGATAGATAGATAGATAGATAGATAGATAGATAGATAGATAGATAGATAGATAGAGAAAAAGAGAAAAGGAGAGAGAGATGATAGGCAGGCAGGCAGACATACAGTAATTACAGGCAGAGAGAACATAGAGATAGGAACAGAGAGAGGGATAAGCAGGACGTAGTGGAGGCACTTCTTAAAACATCTCAGCCCCCTCCCCAAACAGACCGGACTCTTCCAAACGGAGGTGGGGCAGGGGCATCTCTCCATCACACCCACCCTTTGGGGGGGCCCGTCCCATGGCTGGGAACTGGGCCTCTGGGCCAGCTGAGGTTCCCTGGCTCCCTTCCTTTCAGACATGCGGAAGAGCCTTTGCTACCGCAACTACAACGACACCTGCGAGGACGAGCTTTCCTTCAACATGACCAAGAAGATGTGTTGCTGCTCCTACAACATCGGCAAAGCCTGGAACAAGCCCTGCGAGCCCTGCCCCACGCCGGCCAGCAGTGAGTGGCCCCTCAGCTCCAACAGCCCTGTGGTCCTTGAGTCAGACGCCGTGGACGTTAACTGAATCCACAGTCGTTAAGCAAAACAGCGGGTTCGCTATCTGAACCCCCTGTTCACTAAGAGGAGTTTTGGCAAAAAAAAACAAACCATCACAAATCACGGTCAAGTGACTGTGGGAGTCTCTGCAAATGGCTGAGAAGGCAGGCCAGTTGCCGACACGTGGAATGTGGTCACGTGGCCAGGGTGGTGGTGGCTGTCAGAGCTTTGGAACGGGGTTGTAAGTGCCTTTTGGTCAACATAATTTCAATGGTCACTGGTTGAAAGCCGAGGAGTCCCTGTAGTTTTTCAAGCAGAGCAGCTGGGATGTGGCCTAGGCTAAACCCGAGTCCTGGTGTTCCTGATGCCCTCTGAGCTGGGTAGTTTTCTGGCAGACGTTTCTTTACCAAAGTAGGGAACATCTTCAGTCCCACTAGGGAGTGCAAGGAGGAGGAGGAGGAGGAGGAGGAGGAGGAGGAGGAGGAGGAGGAAAACTGGGATTGTGGTGCCCCCTGAGCTGGGTAGTTTTCTTGCAGATGTTTCTTTCCCAAACTAGGGAACTTCATCAGTCCTACTAGGGAGTGCAATTTGCAGAAAGGAGGAGGAGGAGGAGGTGGTGGTGGTGGTGGTGGTGGTGGTGGTGGACTGGGATTGTGGGGTCCCTGGTCCCTCTGAGCTTGGTAGTTTTCTTGTAGATGTTTCTTTACCAAACTAGGTAATATCATCAGTCCTACTAGAAAGTGCAATGTGCAGGGAGGAGGAGGAGGAAGAGGAGGAGGAGGAGGAGGAGGAGGAGGAGGAAGACCACGACTTTGGGCCCTTAGTGCTCTCTGCGCTTGGTAGTTTTCCTGCAGTCTAGGTAACATTATCAGTGCTAGAAGGGAGTGAGTTTTGCTCTCTGTTTATATTCCAGTAGCTTTCCTGGTCATTGTTGGTGGGAGCAGTCTTGGACTGTCCTTGGTTAGCCTGTTTACTGTTAGCTTGTTTCGGCGATCCTTGATTGGGGTATAGTCTGCTTCTGGACTGTCAGTCGAATGTTAATCCTAGTGTTAATCCCTACCTACCGCATCTGTGCATTGATTGCTGGCAAGGAGGCGTTTTGATCTTTTTGTTCCCTTCTGGGCTTTCTCTTTTGAATGCTGTGTAGATGTTGTTTATCTCTGCGTGCCTGTCGATGGCCGATTTGATGATGGCTGATGTTTGTCGGCCAAAAAACCAGCCAGCTCAGGAAGCACCAAGGACCCCAAAGTTCAACCCTGAGCTACAGATATTCTCTTCTACCTACACCTGAGTTGCTCAATGCTTGAGGTCTTGCAAGGAGGTGCCTTCATAGCAACATGACAGTCTTTCTTTTCTAGCTGAATACCAGATTTTGTGCGGCAACCAGGCGCCCGGCTTCATCATTGACATCCACACAGGGAAACCAATTGGTGAGCATCCCTCAAACTTTGTGTGACCCACAACTAACACCTTTGCATGGAGGGCGATGTTTTGTGTCGGTGCTTCAATCCAACCAAAATACTACTGTTAAAACAGTTATAAACTAAGAAGAGTTTATAAGAAAAACAAAACCTAGTTTGTATTTTTAACTCCCCCCCCCAGATTTTCTTTTTTAAGATAAATGATTGATGTGTTAAAAAAAGACTATTTAAAAAAGAAAGTGAAAACAATCCTAAAAGCAATAGAAATAAGAACACAAGTCACAAAGCAATCGGAAGTATTAAGATATTTAAATTTAGTAGCTGGAGCAGTAGGATGTGTGCAATGAGCCAGAACACACAGTTACTGTTGATTGGTTGGAGAGTGAGGCAATCTGCGCTATGATTGGTTACTGTGGATTTGGAGGGGGAGGGGGTGTTTCCTTGTTTTCCCGCCTTTTTCTTCTGTGTGCCCTGTGTGTTCTCTGTGATTTACCTCACGATTTACCTCATGATGATGGATGTGCCTGACTATCTTATGTACTGTATTTTATTTACTGTAAATATAGATGTAAAATATATTTATTTATATAAAGCTACAAATTTGTGTCAGCATCTCTGACTCCATTTGGACACCAACTGTGCAATTCCATGACAAGAAAGCAATAAAAAACAACAAATAAATTGCCAGGAATGTTTGAGTCCCACACTATTCTCTGCAAAATTCAGTTGATCCGATGGTTGCCACAGTTAAATGTGTGTGTGTGTGTTTTGCTCGTGTTCACCCTTACACCCGTCCCCACCCCTTGAAAAGGAGGCTGGGGGGTGGTTCTGTCCAATTGGCCTCGCCCTCTTCTGCCCCCTCCCTCTCTCCGAGCAGATATCGACGAATGCAGTGAGATTCCAGCCATTTGCACCAATGGCGTCTGCATCAACCAGATCGGCAGTTTCCGTTGCGAGTGTCCCATCGGCTTCAGCTACAACAATATCTTGCTGATCTGTGAAGGTCAGAATCGGGGTTGGCATTTAATGGGGGGGTTGCACCTCCAAAGGGAAATATGACAAGCAGGATAAAACTGATGAACGGATTGGGCCAGAGGTGATACAGGAAGAAGAAAAAACAGCTGCACCTGCCATGAATATCATTTGATATTTGATAATGATAATGATACAGTCCTCACTTAACGACAGTCATTGGGACCGACATCTCCATTGTTAAGTGGTACGGTTGAAAAGAACAATCTCTTGTGATTGCTCCAGCTTGACGACAGCAATTGCCTCCGTTCTGGTTGAGGTCGTTAAGTGACTTCCATGCAATCTTTACGCACAGGGAGTCACCATTTCTGATTTCCCGCTGGCTTCCCCATTGACTTACTTGGGGGAAGCAGGTAGGGAAGGTCACTGCTGGTGATCACGTGACGAGGGACGTTTGCTGGCTGCAACTAGAGGTAGTCCTTGACTTACAGCCAGAGTTGAACCCAGGATTTCTGTTGTTAAGTGAGACAGTTGTTAAGTGAGTTGTGCCTGATTTTACAACCTTCCTTGCCACAGTTGTTAAGTGAATCACTGCAGTTGTTAAGTTAGTAACACGGTCATGAAGTGAATCTGACTTCCCCATTGACTTTGCTTGTCAGAAGGTCACATGACCCTGGGACACTGCATCCGTCATAAATGTGAGTCAGTTGTCAAGTGTCTGAATTCTGATCAGGTCACCAGCAGTCGTAAGTGTGAAAAGCAGCCGTGTCACTTTTTTCAGTGCTGTCGTACCTTTGAATGGTCACTAAAGAAACTGCTGTAAGTCAGGGACCACCTATATTGTAGGTCTCCTCATTTAGTGCCATCATAACTCCGAACGGTCACAAAATGATTGGTTGCTAAATAAGGCCTACCTGTGGATTTCATGGATCCAGCTTTCAGGATAGGGGTGTCAATCAAAGCCCCCTCCCTCTTCTCCCCCCCTGCCCCCTGGTTCCCCTTTCTCCTCCAACATGGACAACGGGCAAAAGACAAGATGTGATGTCCCTATTGTGGTATGGAGAAGACACAATGGAAAAGATGCGGTTTTCAATGTACAGATAGTCCTCGACTTACGAGCACAATGGAGCCCAAAATTTATGTCGCTAAGCGAGTTTTGCCCCATTTCACAATTTTTTTCCTTGCCCCATTTGTTAAGTGAATCACCGCGGTTGTTAAATTAATAACACGGTTGTTAAGCGAATCTGACTTTCCCGTGGACTTTGCTTGGCTGAAAGTGGCAAAAGGGGATCACGTAAGCCCAGGACACTGCGCCCGTCACTAATGCGAGTCACTTGTCAAGCATCCAGATTTTGATTACATGACCACAGGGATGCTGTAACACTCTTGAAGTGTGAAAAATTGTCATAAGTCGCTTTTTTTTCAGTGTTGTTGTAACTTTGAACGGCCACTTGGAAAGCCGAGGATTATCTGTGTAGCAGAGTGACAGAGAAGAAGCGGACATGAGGGGACAGGTGTCCGAACCAAAATGGGTGGGACATTTTCCCTTTTTTCTCCCAGTGACTTTTTCCCCTCTCTTCTTCCCTCTCCTGGCAGACATTGACGAATGCAGCGGAGGGGAAAACCTCTGCCAACGAAACGCCGATTGCTTAAATATCCCCGGCAGTTACCGGTGTGAATGCTCTTCGGGATACAAGTTGTCGCCGAGTGGAGCGTGCGTAGGTGAGGCCGGCTCAGACCCTAAGCTTAAGATGGCGAAGGGGAAGCAAACAATTTTGACCATTTCAGTAACGATAGTCCTTGAGGCTGTTGAGGTCTGGATGGGTGCCAACAGGCTCAGACTCAATCCCGACAAGACGGAGTGGCTATGGGCTCTGCCTCCCAAGGACAATTCCAACTGTCTGTCCATTACCCTGGGGGGAGAAGTTTTGTCCCCCTCGGAGACGGTTCGCAACTTGGGTGTCCTCCTCGATCCACAGCTAAGTCTAGAACATCATTTTTCGGCTGTGGCGAGGGGGGCATTCGCCCAGGTTCGCCTGGTGCGCCAGTTGCGGCCCTATTTGGACCAGGAGTCACTCCTCACAGTCACCCATGCCCTTGTCACCTCGAGATTCGACTACTGTAATGCTCTCTACATGGGGCAACCTTTGAAGAATGTCCGGAGACTGCAAGTAGTCCAGAATGCGGCTGCGCGAGCCGTCTTGGGTCTCCCAAGACATGCTCATATCACTCCAGCTCTCCGTGAGCTGCACTGGCTACCAATCGGTCTCCGAACACAATTCAAAGTGTTGGTTATGACCTATAAAGCCCTTTGTGGCAATGGACCAGGTTACTTGCGGGACCGTCTTCTGCCTCATGAATCCCAGCGACCGGTCAGGGCACACAGGGTTGGCCTCCTACGGGTCCCGTCTGTTAGGCAATGTCATCTGGCGGGGCCTAGGGCAAGGGCCTTTTCCGTTGCTGCCCCAGCCCTCTGGAACCAGCTTCCCTCAGAGGTTCATCCTGCTTCCTCCCTCCTAGCCTTCCGGAAATTGTTGAAGACGCATTTATGCCGACAGGCTTGGGGTGTATGAACTGCACTCTGCCCCTGGGCCTTTGACTGTGATTGTATGCTGTATGAATGTAATAAATTTATCTAGTTTTTATACAGTATTGTAATTAGTAATTTTAATTGATTCTATGTTTATGTTTTTACTTGTATTGTTATTGTGAGCCGCCCTGGGTCCTAGGAGAAGGGCGGCATATAAGTTTAACTAAATAAATAAATAAAATAAATAAATACAACCAGAATTAGGACCAGAATTTCCATTGGGGTTGTTAAGTGTGTCACACCCAGTTTTACAACCTTTATCACCAGAGAATCAGTGCTGCTGTGACTTGAATCACATAGTCTTTAAAGCAGGGCTAGGCAACCTCGGCTCTTTTATGACCCGTGGACTTCAATTCCCAGAATTCCTGAGCCAGCCTGGCTCAGCTTGGAAACCTCTCCCTTTTCCCTCAGCATGGCTGGCTCGGGAATTCTGGGAGTTGAAGTCCACCAGTCATAAAGGAGCTGAGGTTGCCTACCCCTGCTTTAAACGAACCTTGCTTCCCCCATTGACGCTGCTTGTCGGAAGCCAGATGCCAATGGCCCAAATTTTGATCGCATGAGCATGGGAATGCCGAAACGGCCATAAACACGAGGACTGGACAGGAATTGCTTTTTCAGGGCTGTTCTAACTTCGAACAGTTGCTAAGCAAATGGTTGTAAGTTGACCACTACCTATGTT